>CM076578.1:357613648-358064328 GCA_034641835.2 Pinus albicaulis | reverse complement strand
TAGAATATGTTTTTTGGACAATTTTGGCCAATTTTATAACACTAAAAACCTCCTTTATAACCTCCGTTAGAGGGTCTTTTCCTTGTAGTGTACAATTATTTTTATTTTTTCATTGGAGTTACATTTCTATTCTAGTTATTGGTACAAATTTTGGTACCCATTTTTGTGCAACTATTTGACTCTTAAGTCTACGAAGGAATACATACTTTATCCCCTTCTAGTTTTGAGCATATGACCTCTTAGGAGGAAACACATGCTCTTAACCATTAGGCTTATTCACACAAATTAAATTTGTAATTGAACATTATTATAGTAGTTTGACAAATATTAATTTTTAACTTTATAATTTTAATTAGTATTTATTACTCAGTATTTTAACAGCTAAATGAGTTCTAATGTTCCTACTAGTATTAAATTTGACAATTTTTGTATCTCATATATATATATATATATATATATATATATATATATATATATATATATAATGGGAACTACTTTGCATCCATTATCACTTGTTTAGACGATGAGGTGAATGAAATCAAGAGGGGTGTGAGAAGAAAAGGCTTCACGGGGGGTCACATAAATAGTGAATTGAGAAATTCCTAGAAGGGATATAAGAGGAGGAGCCATGGGTGGTTTCCCAAACATAGAGATGAGCAAAGCCAAGCGGGATATGAGAGGAAAAAGAATCAATGGTTGTTTACGAGTAATAAAACTTCATTCAAATTTATTAATTCTATAGTAATTCCTTTCAAATAATGTGACACTTTTCATAGATCTAGTATCCTTGATTTTCATATTGTTACATTTATATCAATTTAAAAGATGAATATTTAAATTTAATCTTTAGATAATATGGGAAAAATATTTAATACTGAAACATGAACAAGTTGATACTGTTTGAAATCTTTATTAATGACAATTTAATTATTTTTCTCATTTATATTAAAGAATTTTAAATCTATTTGGATATTCAATTATTAAATTTCATAGTTTTATAAAGGACCATGAAATTTCCAAATATTTTATGACCTATGTCAAAGTGTGGTGAACTAGGTTATTATAGCTCAAATTGGCACTCCCTAAAGCCACTTGAGAAGTATTGCAAAGTAGGTCTAAGATATTACATCGACCTCATGGAAAGTCCCAAAAAACAACTTAAATCATCCCTCCAATGCTCTTAGGACACTGGTAAAATTTATTACAAATCTCCTAGTGAACTAACTCATTCCACCCCCAGATTGATGGCCAAATAGAGGTTGTAAACAAGACAATCGTGCAAATTTTTCGCATGTAAAACTCCAAGCATCCACACACATGGGATGAGAGTATCCCTTATGTTCAAAACAACTATAATAGAGCTCTCCATAGCTCAAATTTCCACGATGATTTCAACCATTGGGTCCCATTGATGTTGCAATACCCCTTACAACTACATAGGAAAAATCTACACGTGTTCAATATGAAGCCAACAAAGCCACCAATTTTATTGAATAAATTCAACATATCCACTAGTAATTCCATGATATCTTACAAAAAACCAATACTAAGTACAAACAACACCTAATTAGCACACAGTGCCACACAAGTTTCAAGTGGGAGACAAGGTTTGGTTGCATTTGCAGAAGGATCTCTTTGTAGGGTCCATTGAAAGATTCATCCACTCCACTATGGACCTTACACCATCATTAAAGTTGTGGATGACAATGATTTTGAGCTAAGTACCCCTCTCTCCCTTCCTTAGCATCCACCCAGTGTTTAATTTGGACCACCTTTACCCATACTTTCCACCATTGTTGGACAATTCAGAAATCGTATAGCAGCTAACATTGAAAAAACTCAACCCATATTACATTGAACATGCCAAAAGTGATCATATTATGGACACACAAATTAATAGAACTTTCCCACAAAGGATCCAACTGTATCAAGTTGTCAAATTAAGTCATCCCCTACATTAAGGCATGTGGTTCACCAAGGGCCAAATTCAGCAGAAGTTTTCCCATCTAATAGAGGAATTCAACGCAATGAAAACCATTACTTCCTAAGGGGGGAGAACTAATCATAGAGGATATTAGTGGCCACCCACCTATTCCACTGGCTCACAATACAATTTTATATTTTGGAAGGTTTTCTACATTTCTTTTAGGTCCTGAACTTCCATAGTTGTTTTAAGGCCCTCAATAACATTTTTTGGGAAAATATGAACTTGATTTTTTTTTTTGATAGACCTTTCTAACGGGTTATTATGTGTGCCAAAAAATGATCGTATGCCAAATTTATGACCCCAAAAAGTTGACATTCCAACTTACTCCATCAAGGCCCACAAGCCTTTTGGCACTTCATCTCTTAGGGTTAGGTTTTTGGATGTTCAAGGTTTCTCATTGCTTTTTTATACTAAAAAGGCCTCCGAGACTCATGGTAAGACAATTCGGAAAATATGTGTAGCCATCACATATTTTCTTATAGATAAGATACCACCATTCAAACTAATTTGTTTTCATTCCACATTTATATAGTTTCATCATTTTCCATTTATAAATAGAAATCAAATTTCATTATGTCAGTGTGTTTTGGTTATAAAATTGTATATGAATATAAGTGAAAAAGATATTAGAAATGAAGTTTAAGGAAACTGTGGTTTATCACATATGAAACTTTGTTGTACCTCCATGGTTTATACCATATGACACTTCTTAACAAAACTCAAATGCACTTAAAAAATAGCCATAATTTTGTTGGAAATTTCAAAAACACTATCCATACATTATATGATAATAAATTATTAAATAATTTCATAACCATAATAAAAATATAAATCTACTTGGATTACAAATATATTCCATATACCTACCTACATATATTATAACACTAATATAAGACATTTGCGTCCAATACCCACTTAATTTACTATCACAAACCCTATGGTTTATAACATATGAAACTTTTTTATACCTCCATGGTTTATAGCATATGACACTTCTTAACAAAGCTCAAATGCATTTAAAAAATAGCCATAATTTTGTTGGAAATTTCAAAAACGCTATCCACACATTATATGATACGAAATTGTTAAATAATTTCATAACCATTTAAAAAAAAAAAATCTACTTAGATTACAAATATATTCCATATACCTACCTACATATATTATAACACTAAAACACTAGTGTAAGACATTTGCGTCCAAAACCCACTTAATTTACTATCATTACATAACTTTGATTGATTAGAAAAATGTATAACATACCAATGCCAACGATATTGTTACATTAATTAAGGTTGTCATATCATCCACTATAATAGGAACACTCCACCACATAAATCCCATGTTTCCCTTAGAACTATATTTATCCTCGTGAATTATAATATATATTTTATTTTTAAGCAATGAGTTTCAATGTCATGTTACATGATGTCTATTAATCAATTATGTTTAAACAAAAGTATAAACGCTATTAAGTAATCAAATATATTTTTATTTTTAAATAATGAGTTTACATGTCATGATACATGGTATCTATTCATCAATTACTTCAACAAAAGTATAAAACGTATTAAATACACAATTGATATGTTCCATATTTGCTTTGATCGATTGATTCTCATTTTCATGATTATGAAACTATGAAGGTTCATTTAATTAATTGCACCAAGAAATATTGCGTGAGAATCGCATCTTGAGCCTTCCATCATTTCTGTACGTGAGATGCTTACTCCAAATGAAAGGGAAATTGGAGAGGTAACAACGGGGGAGGTAATGGAAACGAAGGAGACCATGAGGGATTAGGCTTGAGTAAGGGATATTTTAGGCAATTTTGTCCTTGCCACGTAAACGTTGAAGAAATAATTTGGCGAGTTGTTTTGATATCGCTGAAATATGATATGCAATGTGGGTACGGATGTGACGAAGTTTCGAAACCGAAACCTGAAGGATTTCAAGTCCGAAGTACAAGGCTATATGTTTTTTCTTTTTATGAATTATAGTTTTTCACGACATAAGGACATTTGGTTGTTACTCGTCTGTTCCAGCATTGAATTTTCATTAAATTTCCAGCTCCGCTATTTTGTATTAAGTAGGATGTTTTCATATGTATCAGATAGAAACAAAATTATGTAGAAAAAACCTACTGAAGCAGAAGAAATGAAATAGAAAATTTTCTCTGGTTTTTGTCTCTGCGTGGCTCTGTGTATTTTGTGTCAAACTGTGTTGTCATTGTTTTAATTTAAATTCCGCATTTCTGTGTAAACTCTGTATTGAGGGGAAAAGTATTGCCCCCGTTTCTTTTTGAGCTTCTCGTATTTGTGAATGTTCCAACATAGTATCGGAGCATTCCACCAGATTTCTCAACATGGTATGAAGAGTTGAAAGTTTGTTTTGAGAAGCAGATTCTCCAGCAGTGAGAAGGTTTTTGTTTACACAGTAAAAATGGAAGAAGCAAGCACAAGCTTGAATAATCCACAAATACCACAGTTCAATGGAAAGAATTATGATTATTGGGCTATTACAATGAAAGCCCTATTCTCCTCACAAGATATTTGGGAGTTGGTGGAGAATGGTTTCCAAGAACCAGCAGATGTAGCAAAATACAATGCTTTGACACAAGCAGAAAGATATTTGTTAAGGGACAATAAGAAGAAGAACTCCAAAGCCCTCTTCTATATTTTCCAGGCAGTGCATGAAAGTATTTTCCCAAGGGTTGCAACAACAACAAAGTACAAGAAAGCATGGGATACCCTCTAGACAACGTACCAAGGCATGGAAAAGGTGAAGACAACAAAACTAGAAATGACGAGAAGAGATTTTGAAGCATTATGCAAGAACAAGTCTGAGAATATAGACTCATTATTTACACATGTGATTGGGTTGGTTACCCAAATCAGGTCTCATGGTGAGACACTTGAGGAAAGGAGAATAGTTGAGAAATTTTTAAGAAGTTTGTCATCAAGGTTTGATGCCATAGTTTTGGCCATAGAAGAGACAAAGGATCTCGCACATTTTTTAGTGGATGAGCTTCATGCATCACCGGTGTCTCATGAGCACAGATTGAGCAGAGCAACAAACTCCTCATTGGAGCATGCATTCAAGACACATGTATCGTTTGGTCAAGGTAGAGGTCGAGGAAGATCAAACTACTGAGAAAGAGGGAGAAGCCCACATAGAGGTGGAAGAAGCAACCCTCCAAGCATAAGTGGAAGAGGCAGCAATCAAAATCCAAGTCAAGGCTCAAGCCAGAATCAAGCACAAGGTCAGAGTTATGATAAATCTCAAGTTCAATGTCATTATTGTAAAAATTATAGTCATTATGTAAATGAATGTGGAAAGAAGCAATATGACATGGGTAGCAAACCTAGTGTAAATTTCACAAAGAAAAATCAGAACCATGGTAATTTGTTTTTAGCTTGTAATGTAGCACAAGAAAAACAAGGAGATATATGGTTCTTAGTTTCAGGTTGTAGCAACCACATGACTGGAAACATAGCAATGTTTTCCAATCTAGATGAAAGTGTGAAATCATAAGTAACATTGGGGACTTATAGCAAGGTCTCTGTCATGGGAAAAGGAAGAGTATACATACTAACAAAGAAGGAAGAGAAGAAGTTCATGCCAGATGTTTATTATGTCCCTGGTTTGAAACATAACCTCCTAAGAATTGGACAACTCATACAAAAGGGCTACAATATATTTTTTAAAGATGATGTGCGCATAGTCATGGATAAGCGTCCAAGTAGACAACTCATTGAAAAAGTTAATATGACGAACAACAAAATGTTTCCTTTCAAGATGAGACAAGATTTGAAGGAAGAAGGTGTTATAGCAGCTGTCACACAAGAAAACTTTCAAGAAGAAGTCAAAGATGAGAATTTGTTATGGCATTTGAGATTTGGTCATCTCAATTTCGGAGGTTTGAATTTGTTGCATAGAAAATGCATGGTGAAATGATTTCCACTCATAGAAAAACCAGATAGCCTATGTGAAGGTTGCATCTTAGGCAAACAACACAGGGAATTATTTCCAGCAAGAAATTCAATAAGGGAAAAAACACCTTTGGAGATTTTACACTCAGATTTATGTGGACCAATGCAAACACCATCATTCGGTGGCATCCACTACATTTTGGCATTCATAGATGACTACACAAGGAAGACATGGGTCTATTTTCTAAAACAGAAAAGTGAAGTGTTTGATCACTTCCGCCACTACAAACCTCTTGTTGAGAAGCAAAGTGGACATTACATAAAAGTGTTGAGAACTGATAGAGGTGGAAAATATATCTCAATAGACTTCCCATGTTTTGCAGGGAGCAAGGAATTCACAAGCAGTTTACAACAAGGTATAAACCTCAGCAAAATGGTGTAGCAGAAAGAAAGAAAAGGACCATCATGGAAATGGCAAGGAGCATGTTGAAGTCAAAGAATTTTCCAAATGATTATTGGCTGAAGATGTCTCTTGTGCAGCGTATATCATTAATAGATGTTCAACCAAAAGTGTCATGAATAGAGTTCATGAAGAAGCATGGAGTGGAAGAAAGCAATTTGTCACTGACATTATAGTGTTTGGATGTGTGGCATATGCACATGTCCTGGATGAGTTGAGGAAAAATTTGGACAACAAGGGGGAGAAATGTATATTTCTTGAATACAATGATGAATCCAAGGCATAAAAGTTCTACAATCCATCAACCAAGAAGATAATAATTAGCAGATATGTTCAGTTCATAGAAGAGGAAGCATGGGATGGAAGTTTAGAGAAGACAGTGAATGTGAAAACATGTATGTCACATGAAGACAAAGAGGAATTGACTGCAGCAAGTAATTTCTCAACGGTGGCTCCTCCTCCACCCACACAAGCTCAACAAAGAACACCGCAAGCAAGCAATAAGACAACCTTGTGAAATCAAGCAAGTGATTCTCCAAGCACACCACAAAGCTCTGCAACTCCATCTACTTCAAGCTCAACACCAAGCTCATCTTTAGCAAGTATAAGAAGACCAAAATTCAGAAATTTAAGTGAAATTTATGAGCAAGAAGAAGCTAATAATAACGCTGGTCTGAATTCTTTATTTGCATTATTTTGTCATATAGATGACCCAATACATTTTTAAGATGCAATCAAAGAAGAGAAATGGGTTGAAGTAATGAATGAAGAAATATGAGCAATAGAAAAGAATGACACATGGGAGTTAGTGAACCTTCCACAAGGAAAAGAAGTCATTGGAGTGAAATGGGTCTATAAGACCAAGAGAAACATTGAAGGCAAGATAGAAAGGCATAAAGCAAGGCTTGTTGTCAAAGGCTACAAGCAACAACATGGAAGAAACTATGAGGAAACCTTTGCGCCAGTTGCAAGGATGCAGACAATGCGTAGAGTGTTGTCAATAGCAGCACAAAAAAAATGGAAAGTGTATCAAATAGATGTGAAGTTACTAATTCTTGAATGGAGTGCTGAAAGAGGAGGTGTATGTTGAACAACCTCCTAGCTATGAGGTAGAAGGCAAATAACACAAGATGTGTAAATTGTAGAAAGCTCTTTATGGGTTGAAGCAAGCACTGCGTGCATGGTACAACATGATATATTCTTTCCTGATGGACAATGGGTTCGACAAGTGTGATGGTGAACCTACACTCTACATCAAAGAAAATGATGGTAAGATTCTTATTGTTGTTTTGTATGTAGATGATTTGATTTTTATAGGCATTGATGATTCTCTCATTTCTTATTTTAAAGAAGTCATGAAAAGTGAGTTTGAAATGACTAGCTTGGGGTTGTTAAGATATTTTCTGGGTATACAAGTGAAGCAAATAGATAACATAATATTTATCTCTCAAGTAAAGTATGTTGCAAAGATTTTAAATAGGTTCAATATGCAGAACAACAAGCCAACACAAACTCCAACAATCATGGGGTTGAATTTGAGCAATGAAGATTGCAACAGCAATGTCAATCTGACATTATACAAATGCATGGTTGGTAGCCTAATGTATTTAACTGCAATTAGGCCTGATATAATGTATGCAGTAAGTTTGGTGTCAAGATTCATGGAGACACCCAAGGAGACACATTGGCAAGCAGCCAAAATTATTTAAAGTATGTCAATGGAACGAAGGAGTATGATGTTCTAGACTCCGCAACTGATGATTTTAGGCTGATTGGTTACACTGATAGTGATTGGGCTAGAAGTGTTGATGATAGAAAGAGCACATCAGGATATGTTTTTCATTTGGGATCGGGAGCCATTTCATGGGCTTCCAAGAAGTAGCCCATAGTTTCATTGTCAACAACATAAGCTAAGTATGTCACCGCAACAACAGTAGTGTGTCAAGCAGTTTGGATGAGAAGGATGTTGCGGGATTTATGTCATGAAAAAGACAGAGAAACCACAATTTTCTGTGATAACAGTTCAACAATTGCATTATCAAATAATTATGTTTTCCAGAAGAGGACAAAGCACATTGATGCTAAATATCACTTCATAAGAAAATTAGTTAACAATGGTGAAATTGTGTTGCAGCATTGGAGGTCAGAGGAACAATATGCATACATCTTCACAAATCCATTGGCACAGAAAAATTTTGTTTATCTCAGAGAATGTTTGGGAATGGTCAATGGCGACAGTTGTGATTAAGGGGGAGTGTTGGAAATAACTCCCAACCACCGCCATGAATAAAATGGTAGCAGCCATACAACAACTAATTTTTTTTACAGAGAAGGACAAGCACAAGTCCGCAACTTACTTACCTCACAAAATTTTCTCTGTAATGTTTAGAAAATAGTACCCGGCCATCACTCAGAATTTAAATCTCTTTCCCGTCATATACCTACTCTTGCCCACACTTCGTACTTCGCAAACCTTTAACGTTTCTTCTTAATGTATTTCTGCAATCCTATATCTCTGTCGATGAGATATTGGTGGGACCCTCAACCTATACGCATTAACGAATCCGTATACAAACCTTTGTATTTCTGCCTTTACCTTTACCTTTTCCTTTTCGCATTTCCCACGGTTTCGTGTGTCGTACTTTGCGCTTTGCAAAACTTAACCCTTACCTTTTATGCTCTATCCCAAAACTTTGCGATGGTGCGATGTGATATCATCGTCGCACATTGCAATCGCAAGATGTTATGTTTTCTGTTAAGTTTTCGGGAGTTAAGTGTTAAATGTTGCGACATGCGCACATCACATTGCACAAGCTCAGGAGGATATTGCCTAGGTAAGTTTTTACATCGCCGAAATATGATATGCGATGTGGGCATGGATGCAATGAAGTTTTGAAGCCGAAACTTGAAGGATTTCAAGTCCGGCATACAAGGCTATGTGCACTGTTTTTTTATGAAGTATAGTTTTTCACGGTAGAAGGATGTTTGGTTGTTACTCATCCATTTTAGCATTGAATTGGCATTAAACTATCAGCTCCGCCATTTTGTATTAAGTAGGATGTTTTCATATGTATCATATAGAAAAAAATGATGTAGAAAATAATCTGATGAAGCAGAAGAAATGAAATAGAAAATTCTCTCTGGTTTTTGTCTCTGTGTGGCTTTGTGTATTTTGTGTCAAACTATGTTGTCATTGATTTAATTTAATTTTCACATTTCTGTGTAAACTGTTTATTGAAAGAAAAAATATTTCCCCAATTTCTTTTTGAGCTTCTCATATTCGTGAATGTTCCAACATAGTATCAGAGCATTCCACAAGATTTCTCAACATAAAACAAACCTCCATTAATTACTACCATCCTATCCCATCCCACTAATGTATTACAACCAGTGTAACCAGCTTTTAAAAAAAATGGTAACTACTACCACCCCACCTCACAATTGTATTACAGCCTGTGTAACCAACTTTTAAAAAAAATGGTTAAACAAATCAATTTTTTCTTTGTTAATCCTTTCAATAAAATGTTTAGACAAATTTTCTCAATCTTTTTAATCCTTTTACAGTCCATAAATATAAATAGGAAATAAAAAAGAAACTATGTGAATATATCAACCGAATTTAAGAATATCAAAGCAGAAAAATTAAAGATTTTTGTGATGATGTTATCAAACTCCATCTATATGTGTGGCACATATAGCATACCCAATTCAAGTTCTCTCAGCTGTCGTTCATCTCGCATACCCAATTCAAATTTTATGATTATTATTCAAGTCGGTGCAATATAAGAATATTCTCGCTATCCAAATATCCAAAGAGTATTCGGTGCATAAGAGTTTTAGGTCTCATCAATGAATTCTGCCCTGCATGGACTGTTGCTGGAATTGGAGCCATCATGAATGTCGTCGGGTATTCATTGGTATGGCTATCAACTTATCTGTCACCCGACGAATTGCCAAGCCCAGGTTATGGTAGATGTATGCATATATGATCGTTGGAGTTAATTCTCAAACATTTTCCAACACAGAACCTATGGTTACCTGTGTCAAAGAGTTTTCCGAGGAATTGTCATGGGGATTATGAAAGGATTTGTATGCCTCAGTGGAGCAATGTTAACTTATATATGTCATGTAGTTTATGGAAATAGTGTCAGTGGATCTATTGGTGTGATTTTGTTGCTCACCTCGTTTCCCACATCAGTTTCTCTGATTGTTATGTTTGTATTTCATCCCACAAAGAATACTACGGAAAAGAATGAAATGAGTTGAGACGATTTTACCATTTTCTCTAAAAAACATTGGGATTGGCGGGGTTTCTCATGGTTCTCATCATGGTTGAGAATGTCTCAAAGAATTTTTCCATTGCAGGCTGCAGAATCGTGGTTGCAATTATAGTGATTTTCCTTTCACTTCCTCTCGTGGTGATTCTTAAGGCAGAGATGGAAAAAAAGAAGCAACAAGAGATTTTCACCTAGAGCTCAACCATAGAAATTAAAGAAATTGAAGCAGCAGGTTATGTTGAAACCACTGAGCGTACAAAATAAAATGAAGAGAAGAAAACCAAAACCCAAAATTACCCCCAAAGGAAGAATAGTTACTTAGCAGCACAAAATATAGAGATAATCATAATCTTGGAGCAGTGTCAAGTCCCTTAGGGAGCTTATCTTCTGTCTGTGGGAGTTTCAGGATACTGCGGGGAAGGCTGCCTCCACTGACGTGGTCGCCAGGATTATCCCTACCACCACCTAGAAGCCGTTGGTAGTGCCCTTCTAAACCCATAGGGTCCGTCTAATGGAAATGGAGGAGAAGCACTTCTTCGGTGAAGGCGAGTGTCGACAGGGCGTCAATGAGACCTAGCAGGGTTTGAACCTGCGAATTGCGACTTGTCGAGGGTAATGAGGGCCTAGACGAATCAGAGAAAGGTTGTAAGTAGCTATTAAGATGGAACATGGTTACCTGCACTTTTTTTGAAATTAAAAACAATATTTTTTATATTTAGATGTAAATTAATGGGAAAAACCGCAGATGGATAGATGTTAAAAAGAGATGAAAAGGGTTTGAAATTAAAAATAGTATTTTTTATTTTTAGATGTAATTTAATGGGCAAAACTGCAGATGGATAGATGTTCAAAGGAGATGAAAAAAGGTAGACAATGCCATACCAATTTTAAAAAGGAACACTTTTGGTGTAACAATAAACTAGCAATTGCATTAGATGTTGTAAAGGAAACACCATAAGGCAGTAGCATAACTTAGAAAAAATATGCCACCAAAGTCTTTTATAGGGAAATGGGAGATAGGGGCACCCTACCTACCTAAGCAAATTAGAAAGAAATTTTTCATTAATATAGGTAATAGTGTCTCACTTATCAAGAGGGACCAATTTAAACAATAACAAGATCACCTTAATGTAAAAAATAAATATTTGAAATACACATAAACTTCAAACATTCCAAGTTCAAACACCAAATTAATGACCCAAATTCACACACCGGTAATTCAATAACTATTTAGTTTCAAATTCATTTTTTCTTTGAATTGATAAAAAATCCTATCTAAGAAGAGATTGAATTGACTTACAATTATTGTCATTGAGTTGGGGAAATTGGGAGGCTTATCACTAAGAAAATTGCCATTACCATTTTGTAAACAAATTGTGGAAAACTACAACTATCAATTATGTGAAAATTATAGCCAAATGTGAGCAATCCTTGCATCTAAAGAGATTGAACATTAGACAAAAACAAAATCAACAGAAATAACATGTATGGTGAAAAGAATGCCTTTGAAGCAAAGATATTGACATTGGCTCAACTATATGAAAAAGAAAATGAAATAAACCCATCTTTTTTTCCTTGCATTTCACATTTAGTAATGATATTTTTGCATGCTTGTTTAGACCCTGGCCTACAAGAGGCTTGACCGTGGCTCAAGGTATCTAACATATTTTTCCCCAAAAAACTTCCCTAATCCATAACATCTTCTATCCATGACAAAATATTTAACCCAACAAAAATAATCAGGTTTTGCACTCTGTTGAGGAGGTAAATCCCCTCTGCGGACAGAGGCGATCCCTACTACCCAGATCGGGTCTAGCAACAATAAAACACGCTACAGTGCAGGTTCCTAATTGTAAATAAACCGACTTGCGAGGAAGGCTTACCTGGAATCCGACACTGTCGTTTGTAGAAGAGGTGGTGCTCCTGTTCCTTCGCCCTGGCAGATCACAGTCCTCACGATCTCCGTGATCGGACACCTGCACATGCAAGAAACAACACAAACACAAGCATAAAATCCAGTGCATACAACTATATATCAGTCGAAGATGATATAACTCATGAACATGATCAAGAACAATAGTGGAACCATAACCGATATTCGCTTATCATTAAAGAGTCAAAAGAAGAATACAACCATAGCTTCGACGCAGCATTCTCCTTTAGTGGGTCATCAGCACAACATGTCTCGAAAAATCCTGTCAGGGATGGGACAAGCCTCTCTCTCCGGATACTTGGCAATAGTCTCCTTGCTTGGATTTGGCCTTAGGGAATCAAGAAGGCTTTTGCAGCATGAAAGCTCTTGGGAACTTAGAAATTCTACCACTCTTTGGAACTTGGGGATTTTGGAACTAGCTTGCAAATGGAAATGGGAAAGCTTTTATAGAAGGAGGAAGGGGAGTTGGGATCCCTATAATTATGGGATTGGCCCTATCATCAAGGAAGCTTCCATGAGAGGTGGCAAACCACTTCCTCTCCATGGAAATCCGTAGCCAAACCTCCCAACTCAAGATAGAAATCAGCCCAGTAATTTGTTAGGATGAAACTTCCGCCTTTTATTTTTAAAAAACACCTCTTAAAATGGTTGGCGCGGGTACGGCTCTATGACAGAGCACCAATTGGCGCGCCCTCTTTGGAGGATTTCCCTCTTGGCGTGAGGGCTGAACTATGGAACCGCGCCAATGGAAAAAGAGCTATTTTTAGGGTTTTTTGCAGGGAGATGCCTTTAGGGCAATTAAAGCTCATCTTCAGAGGGATGCAATGAAAGTATTTTCAAGCCTTAACTCTGTCCACAGGTCACAGAATGAGCCCTCCAATGTGCGAGATGGGGATTGTAGGGACGGTGACAAATTGCTGTGTAACAGATGCCCCCTAAAGCATGAGGCCCGAAAGAGAGAGAGAGGGGTGAAATGCTTTACGAGAACATGCCGACCGAAAACACCGCCATCGGAAAACCTACGTAGCGAAGTACAACTGATGTCTCAGATACATGATATATATGCGTGGTATGGGCGTAGCCATCCATAACAGAGTGTACAATAATCTAGATCCAAGGCATGGACGCAGCCATCCAATGAAGATCAATAAATAGACTCAGGTATGGTCGCAGCCATCCAATCAGTGAGTCATGTAAATAATCATAATAATCCACAATGTCGCAGCCTGGATTTCAACAGACACAATCCAGGGTCTTGCGTTCCATCTCAACCCGAACAAAGTACAAGTTCAAGCATGCGAATAAGTGAGCTGAAGTCGAACATGCAAGAACATCGTCTGATTACCAGCCAATGATGAAAGATGTTAACAGACGCGAGAGGAACCACCAATAATGACAATGGCCCTCAAGGTACTATAGGTACAATCTACGGTGTGTGAATCAATGAGCCGGTGTCGAACACCTGTAGAATCACTCGATCGAAGACCAATGATGAAAACCTTGCGTCGAATGCGACGAACCTGCCATTGAGGCATGCAGGCTCCAAGGTACCATGAAAGAGTCTCTAGACCATCTTCCTGGATAATGAGCTGAAGTCGACAGGAAGTGACCTTGATCGAAGGTGGGCCATAATTTTTCCCACATCATCGACACGAGATAGAGGAACGTGATGTTTTTTTTTTTTGTGAATCAGGATCATATGAGAATCAGAGGAAGGTTGATACTTGCAAAGGTCAACTTCTCTTGAACATGTAAACGGCACGACAATGGACTTGGTAGTATTTGACATCAACGGATCAGAGGTCATGGTGACGAGGTAATAAGCAGATGAGAGGTCAAAAGGGATTATCCAAACCCATGGAGGCAAAGTGAAGAACGAGATGAGATGTCCCCAACCCGACACAAATGCAGACAAGTGCCATGTTCAAGAGCGACATACTGCTGACACGACAACGATACTGGTTCCATTTTCCCCCACCATTTCTAGCAAGTACCCCAATTATTTTTTATAACAAGCTTGAAAGGGATAGCATATGCTTGTAATATAAGTCCGCGCTTTGGGAAAATCCATCCTAGTACATTTAACGAGCCCTAGGAAGGAGCGACTCGAATAACGTCATTTCGACTAAATCCGATGTCATCAGGTTTTAACGAGTCTAACAAAGGAAGAACTCGGCGTCTTTTCATATTTAGAGAGTTTGAAAAGACAACAGAAAAGTAAACTCCAGCGGTCCCTTTTCGTAGATAGTTCCCCGGACCTGAAAAGGTAGAAAACAATATCCGAGAAAGCCTCCTAGTCGCGATAGGCTAGGGTATTCCTTTTTCGTAAATAATCCATCCCAGCCTGAAAAAGGGGTAAACGTATACTGGGTAGATGTCGATTCGTGTCCACCTTAACGAGATCGAAACAACAAGGGCCTCGGCAATCTTTTCATGTTTAGAGAGTCAGAAAAGAGCTGAAAGATTACTCCAGAGCGACTTTTTCGTTTATTTACCGAGTCCAAAAAAGTATAAAATACAACTCGTTTCACCGTTTCAGTTGCGTGAAAGACCTGTTGCTACACAAAAAGGCAAGTGTAAAACCCATTTTCGACACAAATACATTAAAATATTCAGAAAATTAACTTTCAAAACCTATTTTAAGTTCAAAAAGTTATAAATATGTCAAATGGTAAAAATAGAATTACTTTTTACTATTTACCTCACTGAAAAGCAGCAGTGGTCTAGTTTGGTGTGCGAACTTTTGATAGTGATCACGACCGATCCGGGCTACCATTCAGAGTTCCGTCAGTTCCAGGTAAGAGGCGCTTCTCTGTACTCTATTTCAGTTTGTTTTTTAATAGTTTTCCATCATGCATTAGACTTCTGAGGCCACTTTTTAAATTTCTAGGGCTCCGCTCATTGGCGTGGGTATCGGGCACGGACCCACGCCAATGGGCTTTTACATGCAAAGGGCTCGCGCCAGCTGGCGCGACTGTTTAGGAAACAGCCGCGCGAGCGGCAGAAGCTCAATTTTCGCCTAAAAATTCGAGATTTTAATCAAATTGAATGAAATTTGAAGCTCATCAAAGATCTAATTAAGGGTTTTGACCATGTTGATGTAGTGAACCAAGCAAAATGGTGATTGAGTGGAAGGAAAGGGAGCACGGTGAAGAAGATGAACAAGCCATGGAAAATGAAGTTTGCATGAATGCCCTCAAGAACTGTGGGCTAAAAAAGTTCTTCTTAACACCTTGTTTACGAGCTCAGCCCGAGCTTCTATAGTACTTGATCAATATGTGGGACGCAGATGAGCAAGTATTCAAACTGTGAGACCAAGTGTTAGAACTGGAAGTTGTTGATGTGTACTTCATAACCGGATTATCACGCAGAGGTCCGGTGCCCATACTGACAGGGAGCAGACCTTCTGGTGAGAAAATGGAACAAGTGATGGCACGAGTGTGCTGAGGGGCACAATTGGGATCCGGAAGTGGAAAGGTGGACATCCATATCATTCCTGATCTGGCACTGAGAGTGGTGCTGCATACCATCACGCGGGCTGCGGGGTCGCAGGCACCGCACGAGGCCACAAAGGCCCAACTTTTGTTGGCCTCGGAGTGTATGACTCCTCTATTGTTCGACTAGGCCACAGCAGTGACGATAAACATAAAGAGGCAACTGACCAAATGCAAACAAGCCAAGCTGAAACAGTTTGGCTATGGTTCTATCCTGGTATCGTTCATTCTGGAACGATTACCAATCTTCCAGGGCCAAGGGGCCATAGTAGCTGAGCCTATTCCACGAGAGCCAAGAATGGCTCGTTGGGAAGCACTGATGCCCAGAGCTGGAGGGGGCCAATAGATGTCCTGGAGGCCGGAGTTTTTTGGGTGGTTGCGGCGTCAGTTGATCATAGTGGAAGACTGGCCATATGCCGGTACCAGTTTCACTGGTGATCTAGATCTCCCACTGCCGGAGGGAGGTGATTGGGACGAGGAGTTGGGTATGACCCCTTCTCTTTTTTATTTTATATTTTTTTATGGTTTTTTTTGTTAATACATGTTCTTCTTGACACATTTTATATGTATGCAGAGGTGGGTCCAGAGAGACCAGCCGGTATGTCTCCTATCACACAGAGGACTCTTCCCGCACCTGATCCTCAGGCGGAGGGTGCAGAGGGGGGGGGGGTTAATCCAGAATCTCGAGGGCATTTCCCGAGGGATCCCAGACTACGCCCGGCTGGCGGATGTATCGATGGCGTACCAGAGACACATGGTGGGAGTGCCCAGTCGCCTCTACCGAATTCTGAGACGCTTAGTCTGTGCAGTTACTTGTTATCATGAGCACCATGCGAATTAGACTCCTAGGACTTTTATCATGCATATTTTTTGAGAGACATGTCGTCTCCGGATGTATTAAGATGAACATATATATTTTTTGATTTAATGTGATGCACACTATGTAAACATTTCGATATATATATACATATCTATTTCTGGATGGATATTTTTTTTCATGTGATGATGATTTACAAATTGCGCAAATGTCTATCTAAAACCAAATTAGCTACTGCATCAGTTAACACATTCATATGCCTGGTAATATGTTGGTATGTAATATAGTCAAAATTTCTTTCCAGTAAACGAATACACAGATACAGACGTAAGATGGATGGGTTTCTGACCGAATAATGACCGTTCAGTTGTAATACTACAAGTTGCGAGTCTAGATACACAAGTAATTCATGGATACCAAGGTTCACAGCCTCAGTTAATAATTCTAATACAGCACTATATTCCGCGATGTTATTTGTAGTACGTCCCAGACACACACCTTGCAGGTTGACCAACTCACCAGCATGATCGTAGATTACCCAGGCTGCTGAAGATAGATTCCTGGTACTGCGGGAGGCACCATCCGCGAAACCAACAAACGGATGAATGGACATCTGCACAATCAGGAAGACCCGATCAGCAGAAATATGTTTACATTGCAAACCACACCACACATGCACACAAATGAAAAACACACACTTATGTACACACACCACACCAAAAGTCATTTCAGGCATAGTATTTTTTGAGGTACAACCCATTTATGGGCTGCGCCAGCGGAATTCCTTCATAATCTATAAGCTCATAAGCCCCATTCTTCAAAACGTGTTTTACTATGTAGGGCCCATGCCACATAGGTTGGAACTTACCGGCCCCAAGCTTGTCATGTGCTTGATCGTAAAAGAGGACGAGGTCTCCTTCAAAAAAGGAACGAGGAGAAACCGATTGATCGAAGTGAGCTTTGACCCGTTTCTTTTGTGCTTCAATAACTAAAGCAGCTAAGCAGCGGTTTTCATCTAACCGTTCCAGATACAAAAGGCGCTCTTCCTCGGCAAAAGTGTCAGGTAGAATTTCCACAGCTAATTTCAACGAAGGAATCTCGCATTCAACCAGAAGAGTTGCTTCCAGACCATAAACCAATTGAAATGGTGTGAACCCAGTTGCACTCTTTGCAGATGTCCAGTATGCCCATAGAGCTGAGAACAGTTGGAGGTGCCAATTGGATTTGTGGATACCAACTGTTCGTTGAAGCATAGTGACCAGAACCTTGTTCACTGCTTCAACCTGGCCGTTTGCCTGAGGGTAATACGGCGTTGAGCTATCGTGACGTAAGCCCAACTTTGAAGTCAGCTCAGCCATCATATAATCTCGAAAATGAGTACTGTGGTCAGTAACGATGGCTTGCGGGACCCCGAAACATGCAATGATATGGTTGAATATGAATTGGGCAGCTATCTTACCGTCGGCAGCTAGTGTAGGCATCGCTTCGACCCACTTGGTGAAGTAGTCGATAGCAACAATGATATACGCATGCCCCCTGGCCGAGTGAGGGTTACACGTCATAAAATACATGCCCCATTTCGCAAAAGGGCCGACGGTAATGACAGGATGCAAAGGGAGAGGCGGCACGCGCATATTGCGCTGAAACACCTGGCACGCATGAAATTTACGGACTGCAACGATACAGTCTTTGAATATTGATGGTCAGAAATAACCTGCTCGCAGAATCTTCTGGGCAGTAGCATATCCGGACATATGTCCACCACAGGCGCCACTGTGGCAGTCATTTAGAACCCTTTCAGCCTCTTCCAAGGTTAGGCACCGACGGAGCACCGAATCTACTCCAACACGGTATAAGGTATCTCCTATGATACGATAGGGTTGAGACTGATGCCGAATCCGACGTCGGGCATCTTTAGTCAACTCAGACCGAAATGTGGAGGTCTGAAGATACACGATTATGTCGTCATACCAAGGGTCGCAAGTACTGATGAGGAAAATAGTTTCGTCCAGGATATGATCCTCGGAAAACGAAGGAGCAGAGTCTGTCGAGAGTGAGCATATAAGATCTGCGAAAACCAGTGATTTCTTTAACTTAGCGGTAGTGAACTCTAAGTCAAACTCCTGCAGGATAATGATCCATTTGGAGTATTTTCCCCCCAGAAATTGTCTAGAGAGAATATATGTCATGGGGTTGCAATCCGAAACCACTGTTATCGTACGCAACAGGATGTAATGGCGGAAGCGCTGCACAGCGTGTACTGCAGCTATGCCAACTTCTCGACGTGAGCATAACGAGTTTCTGTATCAAGAAGGTTCCATGACAGATAATAAACAACGTGTTCATTACCGTCATCGTCATCCTGCACCAGAACCATAGCAATGGTGTTGAACGCAGCGGCGAGATATAAAGTGAAATCGCGGCGATAATCGGGTGGACGAAGCAAAGGAGCATTAACCAATAACATCTTTAGCTTCTCAAAGGACTACTGAGCAATTTCGTCCCAATGGAAGGGAACATTCTGCTTTAATAGGCGCGTGAATCCTTTAGCCACCTCCGCGTAGTTCGGGATAAAGCGTCGAAGGAAGTTTGCCTTTCCCTGCAGACTCTGTAACTGATATAACGAGGAGGGTGATGGGAGGTTGATGATAGCCTCGACTTTTAAAGGGTCAAGGCGAATTCCGTCTTTGGAGACTATGAATCCCAAAAGACGGCCATAATCCACGCAGAAGACGCACTTATGAGGATTGAGCCTAATATTTTAGCGCCTACAGCGGAGGAAAATCTGGCGGAGGTGTTCAGGGTGGTCCTCTCGCCTAGCTGAATGAGTTGGCAAGTCATCCAGATAAGGCTGAACGATATGGCGAATGTCATGGAAAGCATAAGACATCACACGCTGAAAAGTGGCTCCAGCGTTCTTCAAGCCGAACGGGAGCTTTTTATACGCGAAAGTACCCCACGGACAAATGACTGTAGTCTTATGTTGATCCTCAGGTGCAATATAGATCTGATTATACCCTGAGAAACCGTCCATCAAGGAATAAATCTCACTTCCGGCACATTCGTCGATAATCTGATCTATGAATGGAGTGGGATAGTTATCTTTTGGACAGGCGCGATTAATGTCGCAGTAATCAACACAGACCCTAATAGTACCCTCCTTTTTATCAACAGGAACAATGTTAGAAACCCATTCTGTGAGGGGGATGGGATAAATAAAGCCCGCGTTCAGAAGTTTTTCAACTTCTGCCTTAATTGCAGCGGCTTTCTGAGGATGCATGGGGCGTAAGCGTTGGCGCACGGGCTTCGCACCTAGATAGGTTGGAATCTCATGCACTATGATACTGGGATCAATCCCTGGCATTTCCTCGTAGGACCAGGCGAACACATCTCTGAATTCTTTGAAAAGATCAGTATAGACTTGAATCTCATCGGGAGAACAAGTCACTCCCACGTGAATATTCTCAACGATCCCCGGTTTGACGGAGATGTTGATCGGGATGGTTTGAGTGATATTACTCAAGTTTCCCTCCGAAAAGACCTCATGCGTCAAAATAGGCGTTTGAAGAGGAGGAGTAGGAACCTGAGATGCATAATGCTCCAGACATTCAGACATTGCCCCCAAGCTGGGCATAAAAGAGGAACGATGATGTCCATCGCTCCAAGGCAGCTCCTCGAGAGACATAGTTTCAATGATGGCTTCATCGGAAGGAAAAGTCTCTTTGAGAGGATCAGGCGAATCAACCTGACCAAGCCAGGGGGATTGAGAGTAAACATCTAGAGCCATGCTCAAAGGAGCATGCTGAGGAGGTGGAGGATCAGATGCGGCAACAATTTCACAGTAGCTGATCTCTACTAGAGTCAATGGCATTGATTCTCCAAACTCAAACACCTGCTCAAGCGTAGGAATAAGCCAGGGGTCATCAGACCTGGAAATCATGTTAACTTGAGCGGTGTACGATGGTGGTGCGGGAAAGATACCCATGAGGACGGGGTCCTTGAAGAGATCGGGTCCAACACTGTCAGGGGGATTCAGAATCTAATCCACGTATGGTACGTTGTTCTCGGAAGTGGAGGTGAAGAAGGAAAACTGATCCACCGTGACGATTTTGCCCTCATGAGGGAACTTAAGAAGTCGAAAGATGGTGGATGGCACGCAAAGCATGGCATGGGTCCAGCTGCAGCCAAGAAGTATGTTGTAGTTGAGCCTGGCGTCAAATACTTCTACTTCCACGTTGACAGTCTTCCCCTGTAAAGTGATCGCTAAACTCTCGAGAACACCCAGGGGTTTGGATTCCCGACCATCAAATGCCTCGAGGGCATTGGGAGATGACGCAAGGGCTGGAGAGCCAATGGCCTTCCAGCAAGCGGATGACATGATGCAGGTAGAAGCACCTTCATCCACAACGGCCCTATGGATGTTAAGACCGTTAATCCCGACTTGAATAACAAGAGCTATCTGATGTGGAAGTCGGGGGGAGAAATTCTCTAAATCGAAGGTGAGAAGAATCGAATCGGCGGGATCAATGCCACCGATCGCAGACAATAAAGCCTTCCGTTGCAAAGGACAACTTTGAAGAACTTCTAATGCAGACATAACAGAAGGTGCCTGTGCCAAATCCTCAACAATGTTGTAATGTTGAGCGGCACGAGCATTCGGATTATAAGAAGATCTTCGAAGAACACCTTTAGAAGGTGGCTTCACAACAGGTTCAGGAGTAGGCTTCTCGATTTCCAATGAACCGGAGATCGGTGGGGGAGGCGATCCATTCGCAACTGCCTTCCCGGGTGCCTACCGCGATTCATTGTAATCCTTCGAATGCGTAGCGACGGAGATAGGTGCAACACTTTTCATCATGAAAACTGGGGACCCAAATGGTGTAGATGGTGACGACTGTTCAACCATCTGGGTCTGCCGAGACGGGAATGGCTCTTTAAGAACTGCCGGAGGCCCTTTTGAGCCCTTGAGAAGTTGACTAACCTCGGATCGTCGTGGAAAATCCTTAGTATAATGGTCTCCTTCACAAATGAGGCAGGGGTACTTCGGTTTACGCTGAGAGCCATCCTCAGTACGAGATTTGGATTCTGGCCTCGGGGCATCGGATTTGGATTTGCCTTTGCCCTTCTTCTTGCCTTTGGAGGCTTTCTTCGTAGGATTGGCTTAAACGGCGTTCACCTCCGCGGTTTTGCCAGAATCTGATGGGGCGGGATTAGCAGGAGTATTGTTGGAAGAATTAGACTTCTACTTCCCATTCGAAGATTTCTTCGAATTCTGAGATACAGAACCAATGACACCATCCACTGCGGGGGTAGGTGGAGCCTTAGAGGTTCCGGACCGAGGGGCATCAGGAAAGATATCATAAAGCGTGTCGGATTGAGAATATACAAGATCCAGATATTGGGCACGCGCAATGGCTTGTTCCTCCGTCACACACTCTCCCCTCGCAATATCTTGGGCGATTTTGTTCACGAAGGAGGTGGTGAACCAGTGAGTTAGTATCTGATCAGGTATATGAAACTTGATCAGTCTACGATGGTGCCGCCACTCATGAATGTGATCAGAAATGTGAGTGGCTTTATCCTGCTTCAGAGAAGTCAGGAGGTGCGTCCCGACTTCATAACGAACCGGTAACTGAAAGTGCGTGAGAAAAGCCATGGCTAAGGAATTGAAATCTTGGAAGATACCACGGGATAACTCTATGTACCACTTAGCAGAAGCTCCAGTTAACGTGCGCTGGAAGAGGCGCAGACGAATGGAATCGTCGACCCAAGAGTTGGACGAGCACCAAAGATGATACGTCATCACATGCGCTTGGGGGTCCTCTCCAGCTTTCCCCTCAAACTTGGGGCAATCACATGGTATCTTGGTAGGAACCGGAGGCCAATACGGATTATGTAAAATCAGATCATTGGTCAATTTTGAAACATCTGGCAACTCCAAGGTGGCCAAGAACGGCAATGGCGGATTAACCGGCATGCCAGGCCCGGGATGAGGACCAATACCCGTACTCCACAATGGTTGTGAATATCCTTGACCCCATGGATTCTGTCCCGTAGGATTCTGACCGTAGGGGGTGTAGGTCATATAACCAGACTGATTTGAATGTTGGTAACCAGTGTGTGGGGATTGATAACCAGAGTGCAGACCCTGGTTAGGATTCGGCCCTGTATAAGCAGCATTTGGATTTGGCTGTTGAGTATAGGTATAACCGAGTGGAGGAGGATAATACTGAGAGCCTTTTGGGTGGTTATAATTCGGTTGAGATTGACCATGAGGATAATAACCGCCCTGAGGATGAGTCGGCTGCTGATAGGTGGCACCCTGCGGAGCCTTATAACTAGGGTGTAGTTGTTGATTTGGCTGCGGCATCGAATGAATCGGCTGTTGGGCAGGGTTAATAGAATGAGAGGGCTGCCCTAAATGAACAGGTTGACCCGGTTGAGAGGGTTGACCTGAGTGAACAGGTTGACCCGGATAGACAGGCGGCGCCGGTTGCGCAGGCTGACCTGGCGGTAAAGGAGCCCCAGGTTGTACCGGATGGGCCGGTTGGCCTGGAGGCGGAACACCGGGTTGTACCGGATGGGCCGGTTGGCCTGGTGGAGGAATAGGGCTAGGTGACTGCTGGTAACCGGTTTGACCTGGAGCAGAACCATAGGATGGTCTCGGCTGATATGCAACGTTAGAAACAACAGGATACTGCGGTTGCATAGGCTGAGAAGGCTGGATTTGCCCCCCAGGACCATAGACCGGTCCTAGTTGGTAACCCGGCTGAGGCTGTACAGGTTGACCGGAAGGGCTATAATACTGTCCTTACGGACTGTATGACGGCCCTTGCTGGCCCGCAGGATAGCCTTGCATGGGCTGCCCTTGTGGGTCATAAGGATAGCCAGGTTGGCCTGAAGGTTGGCCTTGGAAAGGTTTCCCTTGCGGGTTATAAGCCTGGTTATAGGGTAAACCTTGAGCATGGAGGTAAGCCTCAAGAGCGGGTAGACGCAAAATGTCCCCGTGCTCATCATACTGACCTGGAAAAGCATACACGGGCGTACCATCCTGTGCATAGTGCAAAAAGTAAGAGCGATTGGGATCTTGGGAGGATGGTCCAACCTCGGGGTTCGGCTGTAGCAGGGACAACCGATACTCCTTCGGAGAGATATTCTCCGGCACAGCAGTCGCTAGATAAATGTCTTCAGGAGACAGCATAGCCCTGGCAGAGGGTGCCATGACAACGGGTGCAGATGCAGCCACACAGACAGTGGGCCGGATGGGTACAGAAGTAACGGGCATCTGGGAGACACCCCTGGTGAAGGAGCAGTTGGCCTTGGAGAAGGAGCTGACACTCCCATAGAGGCAGCAACGGAAATGATTTGACCCAAAGACCTGTACCCTGGTGGTAATGAGGGACTGGCCGTTGACATAACAACTGATTTAGAGTTGTCTCCTGGAAACAATCTTCGTGGGAAGAGCTGATAGTCTTCACCAGACATTGGAATTTCCTCACCAGAATCACTCATGGTTGAGCCTGCCGCTAGATCTCGCAATAGACGGCGAGGACTGGGAGGAAAAATAGCAGCAATAAAAGGCGAACCCGATGTAAGAGAAAGGAAATCAGCTCCTAATCTCAATTCAGACACAGGGTCCTAAAAGGGCCAATCGAACTCAACTGGTCCCCCAAAGGGTTGCTCAGAAAGAACCGGTCCCCCGTCATGAAACTCGGAAACAACGGGCTACTGTGGTTCAGCAGAGGATTGGGACACCTCTGATGAATCGTTCTTGTAAGGACTACCAGTAGACAAAACCGAGGGTTCCTCCACTGTGACAAAAACGACAAGAGAAAAGATCAAACACACACACGGGCTGAAAAAGAGTCAAGACACACGATCAAACAGTCAACAAGCAAAATCTAACAAGGCGTGTAATCGTGGGTGATTAATTCTTACCACATTGAAAAATTAGAAACTTCATCGTTTCATGTTTTAAGAGTCGAGAAACGGTAAAAAAGGTGACTCTATCTCTTTCAGATTTGACACAAGCAGTAGTTGGACAACAACATTGATCCTTTCATAAAATTTAGGGAAGTCGGGGAAAAGTCAAATGGCCTTTCAGGGGCTAAAACAAAAGGGTGTGCCAAATAACCGTGAACTGAAATATACACCTTGGTTTCAAAATGAAAGAGAAATCAACCAAGGACTTGACGTACGTGCAGGCAATCTCCCCGAATGCTGTGTCTGGTGTATCACGGGTATAAGGCGATAGACTCGGCTTCCTACGGATAAAGGATAGCAACCTAGTGGGGTCTCCCTTTATATACGCGACGATACGGGGAGCACAAGTCCGTACTAGTGCTGTCTAAAGCCAAGAGACAAACGACAACTACTAGGTTTAAAGACGTCGGAACACGTCTCTAGCCTAGACCTCTAAATATTTCGTTAATGTTTCAATGTTTCCTTAGTGTAAATTGGTCGTTTTAGTTGATCTTCAATTACGTTGGAGTTTCAGGCCCTAACGGAATGTCTTTGTCTCAAAAAATCTCTTAAATGAAAAACTACATGCCACAGTACACCATTTTGTTCGATGAAAACTAGCTACAGAAGAGTTGAGAGTTTTTACACAAACAAAATGATCAGAAGACAATCAATGACATCTCTAATGCAACTAATGAAACTAAAAACTTTTCTCTCAAATTCACTAAATACTAGTAAAATGGAAAAGATTTCAATTTGCATTAATCAACCAATAAGAAAAAGATATTTTTTTATTTTCAATGTTTGATAGCTAGATGCACTAAACAAACCAAAAACAAATAAGAAGCAATTCGAGAAATGATATTAATAGAGCAAAACAAACAAATTTCACTCAATGGCACAAACAATCAGATCTCAAATCGACAAAAAGTCTCTCAAAACCAAGAAAAGTCCCAAAGACACCAATGAGCCGTGTGATCTAGGCCCAAAATGAAGCAAAGCGAAATTCGAATGAAAACGAAATCAGTCACTCAAAAAACGCAACAATATGATAGACAACTGTAAAACGAATGCAAGGAAGCAATCCCACAGCCGACTAAACGAACGGAAACCAAAAACTCCCAAGGGAGGCTCGACTCACAAAGGCACCTAGATGTCCTAGGGCTCGTATGCAAAATTGAAATAAATAGGCAAAAAACCAAAGGAAGGAGGCTCCAAATAGTCAAACCAGGCTCCAGTGCACTCAAACAGCCGAAAAATCAAGATAAAAAACACAAGTCAGCCTCAGAAAGCTTGAAACACAACAAACCCTAATAGCTCATAGGATTGGCACGACTGTGAGCTTGAAATTAGCACCAGAAATGCAATGGCACAGGTTATACACAGGCAACCTGCGCCAATCAGCACGACTGTTACGCTAAAAAGCGCGACAGCCAAGTTTACTATGGAAAAAATAAAAAAAAAGCAATCTCAGACACAGACAAGTGAAAATAAGGCTAAAACAAAGCCAAACAAACAAGAAAATCTAGTCCAAAGAGTTGACCAAGCAAGCAAGACCAAGAAGTTAACCGGAAAGAGAAGACAAAACTCCAAGTTGTCCAGTCCGTAAACCAAACCGGAGATCGAATGAAGCAGCGTTGATCTACTCCGCTAATGCAGAACAAAAGCATTTCGAAGGCTATCTGGCTATGCTTCAGACTCCGTCTATAGTTTACAATTCAAACAACAAGCTGAGTCCCCAGCGGAGTCGCCAAATTGTTGAAGAGGTAAATCCCCTTTGAGGACAGAGGCGATCCCTACTAGCCCAGATCAGGTCTAGCAACAATCAAACACGCTACAATGCAGGTTCCTAATTGTAAATAAACTGACTTGCGAGGAAGGCTTATCTGGAATCCAACGCTATCGTCTGTAGAAGAGGTGGTGCTCCCGTTCCTTTGCCCTAGAACATCACAATCCTCACGATCTCCGTGATCGGACACCTGCACATGCAAGAAACAACACAAACGCAAGCATAAAATCCAGTGCATACAACTATATATCAGTCGAAGAGGATATAACTCATGAACATGATCAAGAACAAGAGTGGAACCATAACTGATAGTCGCTTATCATTAAAGAGTCAAAAGAAGAATAAAACCATAGCTTCGACGCAACACTCTCCTTTAGCAGGTTGTCAGCACAACATGTCTTGAAAAATCCTGTCAGGGATGGGACAAGCCTCTCTCTCCAGATACTTGGCAATAGTCTCCTTGCTTGGATTTGGCCTTAGGGAATCAAGAAGGCTTTTGCAGCATGAAAGCTCTTGGGAACTTAGAAATTCTTCCACTCTTTGGAACTAGCTTGCAAATGGAAATGGGCAAGCTTTTATAGAAGGAGGAAGGGGATTTGGGATCCCTATAATTATGGGATTGGCCCTATCATCAAGGAAGCTTCCATGAGAGGTGGCAAACCACTTCCTCTCCATGGAAATCCGTAGCCAAACCTCCCAACTCAAGATAGAAATCAGCGCAGTAATTTGTTAGGATGAAACTTCCGCCTTTTATTTTTAAAAAACACCTCTTAAAATGGTTGGCGCGGGTACGGCTCTATGATAGAGCGCCAATTGGCGCACCCTCTTTGGAGGATTTCCCTCTTGGCACGAGGGCTAAACTGTGGAACCGCGCCAATGGAAAAAGAGCTATTTTTAGGGTTTTTTGCAGGGAGATGCCTTTAGGGAAATTAAAGCTCATCTTCAGAGGGATGTAATGAAAGTATTTTGAAGCCTTAACTCTGTCCAGAGGTCACGGAATGAGCCCTCCAATGTGCGGGATGGGGATTGTAGGGACAGTGACAAATTGCTGTGTAACACACTCTCTTTCTCTTTTAATTCTTGTATAGTTCTTTCCATATAGTAGTGATAATGACGAAGCTTTGGCATAAGAGATTCAATTTGTGTAGCATGTATATAAGTAATGGAAACTTCACCATTTCTATTTCTGGATATTGAGACATATCCAAACCTTTAAGGTAAAGTTCTTCCAAAGAAACATTATGTCTTGTAAAAAAAATTGAGGTAAACTTATTAACGAATTTTGATGGAAGATGACTGTTATAAAGGTATGCATTACCAGCATCATCAGTTGGACATGTATCAGTATTAAACAAAAAACCTATTTGTTAAAAAAATCAAAAACCAAGGGGGAGAATTTTAAATAAGATAAATGCATCATTTCATTTTTCCCTACATATTAGAAAATTTTAGATGAACAAGATGATCAAGTGTATTAATAATAAATACTTTTAGGTTCTTATGCAGAGGAATTTTCAAGACTAGGTTGTCGAGTGATAATCTTTCCTTTGTCCAACAATTTTCCTGCAATTTCTACACAAACAATTATTTTATCATTAAATTTATATAAATTCAAAGCAGGCACAAAATATTGAAATATTCACATCAAGGAGCTAACACTTTATTAGACTCCAATTAAATATTATGTAAATTCTACATTGTAATATTCCTTTTTCACTAAATCTTTACTCAATAGAATTATAGAAAAATATAAACCTATAAATAGTTATGGTATAGAGTCACCTCATAGTGATTAAACTGTAAACATTTATTTGAATCCAAAACCTCCCTAGACACAGTGATAAAAGAAAAAAATGTCTCATTTTTCTAACGAACAAAAGATTCTGGAGAACAAGAGCCGAAGGTAGTAGCGCCACCATGAACTAGGGTTTGGTGGTTTTCTGAGAAGGCTGCCCAAGGCAAACCTTCCTCCTTGCTCTTGGGGCCCCTTCCTACTCCTGGAGTGCTCACAAGCTCCCTCATGATAGACACCAGCGGGGGACCAGTAGCTCCACCCCACCTCTGGCTCACCTTCAACAGGAGCGGCAGTAGGGGCTGACAACGACCGTCAGCAGAACTCTGGTCCGCTTCATGGCTCTACAGGGGCGTCCCTCGTAGCGAAATCAAATTCCACAGTACAAGCACAAGCAGCTACAGTCACTTCTTCCACATGCATACCCAAGGCTACCACAAGAACTAAGATCGAACTCCCTGCGCATCAAATCAATGAAAAAATACAGTACATGAAGGACCATGAATTGATAGGAAAGTTCATGGGTTTCTGGCCCACATAAAAATCCCTTTTAGGATGGATAGCCTCCAAATGGAAGCCTAAGGGCGATATCGATCTTCAGCTATGTACCAAGGGCTTCTTCAATGTGATCTTCACCTGCATCAAAGAAAAAAATCAGATCATGGATGGAGGTCCATGCTTCTTGAATTACGCAGGTCTGTACATGCATAACTGGGTAGAATGCTTCAACCCAAACAAGCAAGATCTCACTTGGCCTCCAGTCTGGATCAGGATCTACACCCTCCCCTAGGACTACTAGGACAAGCTGACTCTTCAGGACATAGGAAATGCCCTTGGATAATTCATCAAAATGGCGGAGGAGACAAAGATCAATAGACATGCAGTCTACGCCAAAATATGTGTATACATGAACATCGCAAAGTCGCTTCCTGGCGAGGTAATTATTCTGCATGACGATTATGAATGAATTCAAACTTTATATTATGAACATGTCCCTTTTAGATGCCGAAAGTGTCACCAACAGGGGCACCTATTCAGATACTGCCCTCTAAATAAAAAGGTTGCACCTAACAAGGAATAAAATGATCAAGACACTGATGGGTTTACAAAATTTGTAGGAAGGAAAAGGCACAACAGGAGGTCAAACACAAACCAGAACAAAAAATCCCCAACAACAAACAACAGCTTCGAAGCACTAGCTCAGTTGAATGAGAACGAGAACGAACCTCCCAAATATTCAGGGCGATCTTCGCAAGAGAATCCCCATACCTCAAATACTCAAAAAACAAAGATCCAACCGGAAGTCTTTCTGGTCCCCCAAACCTCTACACATGCAGGGGACAACTTGGCAATGAAAGTCAAAGAAGTAGCACTAGACTCAATCCTAGAAGCAATGGAGGAAGAACTGGAGAGAATTGACTTTGGGGACCATGATCTCATCGGGTTAGAAGACGCATGCAACAAGAAATATTTTCAATCAATACCCCCACAATAGATCCATAAGTTGGAGGAAATCCTCTCTCGAGCTCAACAAATACCCTATCTGGGCATTCAAGGAGGTTCGCTCCTAAACATTAAATACATCTTGAAAGAATCCCGCAATCGAGGCAGAAAAACAGACTTGTGGAGAACAGTCGTCGTAAACAAAGAGATGGTAGAATCAGGGAGATTCCCCAAGTTAACCAGATTCTACTCTATAATACCCAACCCCCCTTAATGAAGATCATCTCATGGAATATCAGAGGGCTTAATAGCCCCTCAAAGCATATAATCATCAAGAAAAGAATTACTGAGGAATGCCCTACAATACTCTACATGCAAGAAACAAAATGCTCCATCTCTACACTGGACACAATCTTCAAAATATTATGGAAAGGATGCAATACCCTAGTGGTGGACACTAATGGGGCTTCGAGAGACCTGGCTATCATTTGGAATTCCCATTTCATCACTCTAGAGAACTTCCATATTAACAAACACTTCATTCAAGCCTCATTTCACTGTATTAGAACCATAATGCAAGGACTGCTCATGAATGTATACTTCCCCCAGCCTCTATAGAAAAAAAATGAGCTTCTAAACAACATTGCAGATCTCAACATCCAACGCACTCACCCCCTTTGGCTGCTTGGAGGAGACTTCAACATGATAACCAAACTTCAGGAAAAAAAATGAGGAATGGCTTACCTTGATGTGGATAGCACTGAGTTCAAGAACTTCATCCATGACAACCACCTCATAGATCTTCAAACATCCAATGTAATCTTCACTTGGAATAATAGAAGAGGGGGAGCTCATCAGATTGCCTCCAAACTGGATTGCTTCCTCATCACGGAAAATTTCATACATCTAGTAGGAGATCTTGTAGCTACCATCATGTCGGCCTATGGTTTAGACCACTGGTCGATATAACTCCAATGGCTCAGACCAGGTTTGCCCACTCCTAAACCCTTCTTCTTTGAACACTGTTGGCTCAAACATACAGGGTTCAAAGACACTGTCTTGGATTGGTGGACCTCCCTCACACCACCCCGGGGTACCAAAATGTATCAGTTCTAGATGAAATTGAAGTTTCTCAAGGGAAAACTGAAGGTGTGGAACAAGACCACCTTCGGCAACATCTTCAAAGAGAAAATAGATTTGGAAGATCAAATGAAGCAGCTCCAACAAAAAATCATATCTGAAGGAAGTTCGACAAACTCGAAGAACAAGGAAAAACCTTTAACAGCCCAGCTAAAAGAGAGAAGAATCCAGGAAGAGATCCTATGGAAACAAAAATCTTGGATATGCTAGCTTAAATATGAAGAAAGAAACACAAAATTTTTTCATAGCTCTACTATCCAACACAGGATGCACAACAGAATCATAGTACTAAAAAAAATCTGAATGGGGATAGGATATAAAAACAAGAGGACATCACTGAGGAGTTGCGCAATCACTTCAAGGACATCCTCCAAGAACCCAACATCCAATGGCAGGAGGCCATAGGAAGAATTATGAAACATGTACCCAAATTGGTCACTGAAGATCATAATAGGATGTTGCTCAAAGCTGCCTCATTGGCATAGGTTGAACAAGCGGTCCTCCAACTAAAGGAAGGGAAAGCCTCAAGCCCTGACGGATTCACCACCAACTTCTTTCACTTCTTTTGGGAAACTATCAAAGAGGAGGTCTGGGGCATAGTAGAGGAATCATGCTCCACCCACTAGATTCTGTCGGCTCTCAATGCTACCTTCCTCACCCTTATCCCAAAGGAAGACAATGCCGCTTCTCCAAGTAAGTATAGACCCATCGCACTTTGCAATGTAATTTACAAAATCATTTCCAAAGTCATAGCTAACAGACTGAAACAACTTCTTCCCATGCTCATATATCTGGAGCAAATGGGTTATGTTGAGGGCAGGAAAATCCTTGATGGACACATCCTAACCCACGAGGTCATCCACTCCCTAAAAATCTCCAAAAAATTGGGCATGCTCCTCAAAATTGATCTATCCAAGGCTTTTGAAAAACTCATTTGGAATTACATCAAGCAAGGCCTCCTCGCCTTTGGTTTCAGCCATACCTGGGTCCGATGGATAATGAGCCTAATATCCTCCCCCTTTTTATCCATTCTGGTCAATGGCATTCCTTCGGCAACCTTCAATCCCTCTAGAGGTATAAGACAAGGGGATCATCTCTTGCCCTTCCTCTTTATTATTATGGCTAAGGGCCTAGGCCGCCTGATAAAAATCTTAGTCCAAGCACGTACCCTTCAGGGAATTCCTCTCCACAGTCTCCCTCCCATCTCTCACCTGCAATTTATGGATGATAATATGATAATGGGACACCCCTCGGTCGACGAAGCTCGCTCCCTCAAAAATTTTCTTGACTATTTCTCTGAAGCCTCTGGTACAGATGTCAACTCTGAAAAATCTCAAATCTTCTTCTTTAATACACCCCTTATCACCCAACACGACATCTCTCACATTCTGGGCTTTACCATAGCCTCCCTGTTAGGCGGATAAATCATTCTTGCGGACAAGAAATATCTCCCTAGTATCACAAGGATAGCTAGAAACAAACAGGACAAATGTAAACTACTTTCTCTAGATTATATGTAATTTAGAATTTTCTATGATGAAGAGAGAAGCTACCTGTGATCCAATGCTAGTTGAATTCTTCTTTCCCGTCGCTCCAAGAAGTCACCTCTTAAGATCTGCAAACAAATACATAGAAGAGAATCAAAAGCACCTGCAACATATACTAATTCACAAATCACAAACCTATCTTAATGATCAAGGAATTTAAGAAATAATTCATTCAATTAAATACACAAACAACTTATTGAGAAAACATGATCCAATTGTATTATCTTTAAATAAAAGAAGGATTCTTACAACCGCGTTCGCCTTGATGTCGTACAGGTCCTTCCACGGTCCGGAACAAGCGTTTTCCTTTGGTCTAACAAGCCCTTCCACTCTTTGAACCAGCCTAACTACGAGTATGTAATCATTCTCGTAGCTAGAAAAAATAGTATGTTTCTTCAACAATTCCCTTCTCTATAGTAGCTACCAAGTAAAAAGCAAGTACTATGTGTATACAAAATGGATAGAAAAGTTGTACATATATCAGCATGTACAATCTTCAATCTTCAATCTTAGTAAGTACCCTTGAGACTGAACCAAAGCTTCAATTTATAGGAGAAGGAAAGTGGTTACAACTCCAAAATGGAAGGGATAGAGTCCCCTTATCAAGGGATTAAGTTCCAAAATCCAAGGAATAGGCTCCTTTAATGGAGGGATGAATGTTCATGATAATGGAGGGAGTAAGGCTTCGACTAGATAATGCATTCTAGAAGCTTCCAGCTGGGAGAATATTCGACCAGCTGGGCTTCTAGAATTTACTTTCGCCTTCAAATTACCTTTTACAAGGGTATCCACTTTTAATGAAAAAAACGTGCAGTCGGCTCTGCAATTTTTGAAGCAAAAGGATGCGGTGTCATAGGTAAAGCTAAGGAAAATTGCGGTACCAATATTTTTATGATTTTTACAAGATTTTCTCCAGATTCAGGACTTGGTTTAGGAACTTTAGGGTTGTAGAATTCTTAAGAGAGCATTATATAGGTATTGATGAACCCATATAGGTAGTAAGATGTCATGGTGACAAAATAATGTGTAACAGATTGCCCCCTAAAGCGCGAAGTCTGAGATAATTCGAAGAGTGAAGTGCTTTATCATTCTGAGGATCGGCTCGTGGATGCCAGTTGGAACCTGTAAAATCATTCAATGCAAACATATATATAGCTATCATCGCTGAGGTAGGCATTCCCATACTTAGAACAACAACTAACTAAATCAAAACTTAACTAAAATGTTCTGATATAGAAATGATTTTAATATTACATCAATAGTAGACACAGTATGGACGCAACCATCTGTCATGAATAGTATACTATATAATGAACAATAAAACTCCTCGCAGCCTGGATGGTGGAAACTAGATCCAGGGTCTTGATTTCTGCTTCCAAACTAGTATGATTATAACCATGCGATTGATTGTGTCGAAGTCGAACATGGTAGAAACCACTTGATTACCATTCAATGATGTGAACTGTTAACAAGTGTGAGAGAACCCACCAATAATGACAATGGCTCTCAAAGTACTCAGTACAATCTATGACATGTGAATTTGTAATCTGAAGTTGAACATTTCACAGAATCATTTGATCGAAGGTCAATGATGCAACATGTCTTCGAAGGCGAGAAACCTGCCATTAAGGCATGCCGATTTCAAGGTACTAAAGGATTCTAGATCAACTTCCTAGATGATATGTTGTTGTCGATAGAAAGTGACCCGTCATAGGAAATCCCATGACACGAAAACATTATATCAAATTTTGTAGAAATACTTTGCAAGCACTGACTCAGGGATGGTCAACACAAATGGAGACATGTTTGCAGATGAATGGTTTGTTTGAACTATCCTCTTGAACACATAACGACACTGCAGATGGTTTGGTAACAATTGACCTAAAGTTAATACCCATAAACCGGCTGAAGACTTTCAATGTGGTTTGATTAACTGATAGGCAAAGGATTTTCCCAACCCAGGTAGAAGTGTGACAAAAAGTGTCATGTTCAAGAGTGGTATACTGCTTTTAAACAAAGTTTAACAACTGGATCCATTTTCTCTCTTTTTCCCCCACGATTTCTGGCAAGTACCTCTTTATTTTTGACAAGCTTGAGGAGGATAACATAACCCTAAGAAGGAGTGGTTCGTTCCTGTTTGTATTTTACAGGTCCTTTACTGTTCAAATTTTAATGAGTCTAGTATAGGAGAAACTCGATGTTTTTCAATTTTAGGGAGTCAGAAGAAAAATCAAGGAAACTCCATGGGTGTACTTTTTCGTAAATTTAGTCTCTCAAGCCCAAAAAAGGATAAAATAATACAAGAGAGAACTCTATTGACCATGATTAGTCAACATATTCCTTTTTGGTAAATAGTCCATTTCAGTCCAGAAAAGGGGTAAACTTATACTGAAGGAACGACTGTTCATTTCTTTTAACAAGTTCGAATAGTCAATTACTCGACAATCTTTTCATGTTTAAAGAGTCTGAAAAGGGTTTAAAAGAGAACTCTAGGGTTTTTCTTTTTCGTAATTTTCAAGAGTCCGAAAAAGTGATAAAAGTGTACTCATTTGGCCAACTTTCAATTTAATTTACGAGCAGGAAAAGAAGGAAAGAACTCGGCATTTTCATGTGTTTTACGAGAATGAAAATATAGCTAAAGAATCTTGGGATTTTCATGAGTTTAACAAGTCTTGAAAATAATAACCGAAATGGACTCAAGATAGGTTCCATTTTTATACAAGCTTGAAACGTAGGAAAACTATGCTTGAAAATGGTTTGTTTCATTTTTACACAAGCTTGAAACAAAGGAAAAATCATGCTTGAAAGTGGTTTGTTTCATTTTTACACAAGCTTGAAACAAAGGAAAAATCATGCTTGAAAGTGGTTTCATTTTTACACAAGCTTGAAACGTAGGAAAACTGTGCTTGAGAATGGTTTGTTTCATTTTTACACAAGCTTGAAACAAAGGAAAAATCATGCTTGAAAGTGGTTTCATTTTTACACAAGCTTGAAACGTAGGAAAAATGTGCTTGAGAATGGTTTCATTTTTACACAAGCTTGAAACGTAGGAAAACTATGCTTGAGAGTGGTTTGTTTCATTTTTACACAAGCTTGAAAAAAAGGAAAAATCATGCTTGAAAGTGGTTTCATTTTTACACAATATTGAAACGTAGGAAAATTGTGCTTGAGAATGGTTTCATTTTTACACAAGCTTGAAACGTAGGCAAACTATGCTTCAGATAAGTTTCAATGCCCCCCCAAGCGTAACTTGCTAGAGCGCATGCCCCCCCAGCTTCATTTCATTCAAATAAGTAGACTACTAGTTACTAATAGCTGGATGGAATGAAGGTTCATTTACGAGATGGGATGAAAGACTCGACTTGAATAGGAGAGGATTTGTTTCATTTTTTAACGAGCTTGACAAAATAAAAGGAAATATGCTCATCAGGGACCGGTTTCATTTTTTAATGAGGTTGACACAGTAAAAGGAACTATCCTCATAGACATGTTTCATTTTTTAATGAGGTTGACACAATAAAAGGAACTCTCTTCATTACCCACTAATTCATTTTTTAACGAGGTTAACATAGTAAAAGTGGTATCTGTTTCATTTTTTAACGAGGTTGACATAGGAGAAGAACCATCCTCATGGAATCTATCAATCTACTCTCTACAATCTACCTACATAACCTACTAATTCTTTTTTTAATGAGGTTGACACAGGAAAATAACTGTCCTCATGTGTTTGTTTCATTTTTTAACGAGGTTGACACAGTAAAAGAAATTTCCTCATATCTATTCTCTACAATATACCTAAATAACCTACTGATTCATTTTTTAATGAGGTTGACACAAGGAAAGAACTATCCTCATATCTAAGACATGTTTCATTTTTTAGTGAGGTTGACACAGTAAAAGGAACTTTCCTCTTGGTATCTGTTTCATTTTTTAATGAGGTTGACACAGTAAAAGGAATTATCCTCACCTACATGTTTCATTTTTTAACGAGGTTGACACAGTAAAAGGAACTATCCTCATTATGACCTTGATCACGTCTTCCAACTAGAAGAAAGACATGTTAAGGGACACACCTCGATCATGGCCTTCAAGAAGTCTTCATTAGATGGAATAACAGTTTTATGGAAGGAATCCATGCCAAGGGACTCAATAGGGATAGGAACATCGCGTTCAAATAATCCCATAGATTTTTCCATGTCAATTACCTGATCTAAGTCAAAGGAAGTCGAGAAAACAGTGAGAGGCTCGCTTGCATCGGTAATTGAAAACATGGGACTGGTTGCCACATAATTAACCCGTGGCAAGGTAGATACCACTTCTGTAGAAGGAACATTTAGGGGTGTCGGATTATTGGTAGTCGAATCAAGACTAGTGAATGAAATTTGGTCAATAGTCACAATGTTTCCATTGTGAGGGAAAGACATCACGCGAAAGAGTGTCGATACGACAGCTTTCATTGCATAGACATAGTCTCTCCCAAGGAGTAAATTGAAATCTAAGGGGCCTCATAATACCATAAGATCAATATAGACAGTTTTACCTTCCAAGGTAATAGGAAACTTAGGAAGGATCCCTAAAGGTTCACTAATGGTTCTATTAAAAGCTATTAGATTCTGTGTAACAGGAACAAGCTGAGGGGAACCCAAATATTTCCAAGCAGTTGAGGATAAAATACTAACAGAAGCACCTTCATCTACATGTGTGCGGCATACATTCATACTACAAGCCTTCATAATGATTTGGAAAGGGATGGAGGAAGAAATACGAGGTTCTGTCAGTCTATGCCAATCAAAGGAAAAGACCTTAGTACTTGGAGGGGATTCTGTAGGAACAAGTGAAATGAACCCTGGCGTAGAAGAATCTGATGTAACAAGAAGAACCTGAACGGTATGAAGTTCACTCTCGACAAGGAGAATGGGATCAACCGAATGTAAAATTGAGTCGACCACTTGATCAAATAATGGATCATCAACCTGAGTGATATCAGTTTCACTCTCCAATGGAAGAGTGGGATTGAATGTACTTGGAATTAGATCAATCACTTCGTCAGTTGATTGTAGGTTGGGAGAAAGTTGACGGTAACCAGTTGGAAGTTCTTGGTGTGGAACAGTAAGGTTTTCCAACAATTTTGAGGCTTCATTCATGTGAGGGAAAATGTGAGTTTGATGACTCCCTTTGCATAACCTACAAGGAAACCTAACTTTACCCTTTTTCCCAGGAACCTGACTATCACTAGTTGATGGATCAATAGTAAGTTGATGGGATTTTTTAGACCATACTTCCAAGACCTTCGGAATACCAGGACAAGTGATAAGGAAGTGGTCACCCTTACAAATTTTGCAAGGTAATTTGGGTTTACGATGCATGTTGGAGGTTTCCTCAAACATTACTAACACTTACATCAATGTTTGGTTGGTTGAATTATTTCTTATCTTGCTTCTTCTTCTTCTTCCCTTTCTTCTTCTTCTTAGCCACCTGGTTACTAGCGTCAAGGCTTTTACCAAGTGAGGAGGAATAAAGGGAGGAAGAAATATTGGGCGAAGAAGGTAATGGGTCAAGATGAGGTTGCTGATGTTGAGATGGTGAAATTGGTTGAGGTGAAGCATTCGGTTGAGGTGGAATAATTAGAGTATTTAGGGCCAACGAAGTTGAAAATAACCATACCGGTAAACCTATTGTAAATCCAGGTAATGACAATGTAGCCATCTAAGGAGGACCAACATTTCCAAAGCAAGGAAAATTACTAGGAGTCTCATTAAGAGGGGTTCCTTGGTTGGTAAATTCCGGAACAGTTTCCATTATATTCAACTTCAGTGACTTTTATTAACAATTTAAAACTAAAATTAACAATTCACAATTCACACCTAAACAATTAAAATTCACAATTCACACCTATGGTCTCTAAAAGTAAAAAAAAAAACAAATGAACATGAGCTATCAAATATAGGAGTCAAACCACACACAAAAAATAGATTCCCACACTAAAAAACACTAGTTGGTGATGAAATCCAAACAATAGATATGAGGAAATTTCTTTTACTGTGTTAACCTCGTTAAAAAATGAAACAGACCCATGAGGACAGTTCTTTTCCTGTGTCAACCTCATTAAAAAATGAATCAGTAGGTTATGTAGGTAGATTGTAGAGAGTATATTGATAGATTCCATGAGGATGGTTCTTCTCCTATGTCAACCTCGTTAAAAAATTAAAAATATACCAAGAGGAAAGTTCCTTTTATTGTGTCAACCTCGTTAAAATATGAATCAGTGGGTAATGAGGAGATTTCCTTTTACTGTGTCAACCTCGTTAAAAAATGAAACATGTCTATGAGGATAGTTCCTTTTATTGTGTCAACCTCGTTAAAAAATGAAACCGGTCCTTGATGAGCATAGTTCCTTTTCTTGTGTCAAGCTCGTTAAAAAATGAAAAAAATCCTCTCCTATTCAAGTCAAGTCTTTCATCCCATCTCGTAAATGAACCTTCATTCCATCCAGCTATTAGTAACCAGTAGTCTACTTATTTGAATGAAATGAAGCTTGGGGGGCATGCGCTCTAGCAAGTTATGCTTGGGGGGGCATTGAAACTTATCTCAAGCATAGTTTTCCTACATTTCAAGCTTGTGTAAAAATGAAACCATTCTCAAGCACAGTTTTCCTACGTTTCAAGCTTGTGTAAAAAAGAAACCACTTTCAAGCATGATTTTTCCTTTGATTCAAGCTTGTGTAAAAATGAAACAAACCACTCTCAAGCATAGTTTTCCTATGTCACAAGCTTGAAATGTAGGAAAAATGTGCTTAAGAATGCTTTCATTTTTACACAAGCGGAGTCGCCATTTTGTTAGGCGGATAAATCTTTCTTGCGGACAAGAAATATCTCTGTAGTATCATAAGTATAGCTAGAAGCAAACAGGACAAATGTAAACTACTTTCTCTAGATTATATGTAATTTAGAATTTTCTATGATGAAGAGAGGACCTACCTGTGATCCAATGCTAGGAATTCTTCTTTCCCATCGCTCCAAGAAGTCACCTCTTAAGATCTGCAAACAAAGACATAGAAGAGAATCAAAAGCACCTGCAACATATACTAATTCACAAATCACAAATATATCTTAATGATCAAGGAATTTAAGAAATAAGTCATTCAAGTAAATACGCAAACAACTTATTGAGAAAACATGATCCAATTGTATTATCTTTAAATAAAAGAAGGATTATTACAACCGCGTTCAAAGAGTGGAAGGGGTTGTCAGACCAAAGGAAAATTCCCTTCTATATCGTAGCTACCAAGTACAAAGCAAGTACTAAGTGTATACAAAATGGATAGAGAATTTTTACATATATCAGCATGTACAATCCTCAATCTTCAATCTCAGTAAGTACCCTTGAGACTGAACCAAAGCTTCAATTTATAGGAGAAGGAAAGTGGTTACAGCTCCAAAATGGAAGGGATAGAGTCCCCTTATCAAGGGATTAAGTTCCAAAATCCAAGGAATAGGCTCCTTTAATGGAGGGATGAATGTTCATGATAATGGAGGGAGTAAGGCTTCGACTGGATAACGCATTCTAGAAGCTTCCAGCTAGGAGAATATTCAACCAGCTGGGCTTCTAGAATTTACTTTCGCCTTCAAATTACCTTTTACAGGGGTTCACACTTTTAATGAAGAAAACATGCGGTCAGCTCCGCAGTTTTTGGAGCAAAAGGATGCGGTGCCACAGGTAAAGCTAAGGAAAAGTGTGGTACCAATATTTTAAAGATTTTTACAAGATTTTCTCCAAATTTAGGACTTGGTTTAGGAAGTTTAGGGTTGTAGACTTCTTAAAGGAGCATTATATAGGTATTGATGAACCCATATTGGTAGTAAGATGTCATGGTGACAAAATAATGTGTAACACTCCCTGTAATACAAATACCTAGGAGCCCCACTCACAGACTCAACCATCAATCATACCTCATGGAGAGAGTTGCTGGATCGAATGGAAACCAAACTATCTAACTGGACCCACCGCTCCCTCAACATAGCTAGACGGATGGTTCTCATCAAATCGATCCTTTAGTCTCTACCCATTTACCTCTTCTCCATTCTAGCAGCACCAAAATGGGTCTTCAAAGATATGCCCAACTTGCAAAGAACATTCCTTTGGGGGGGAACTAAAGATAAAAACAAATGGGCACTCGTCAACTGGAAAGAAGAATGCACCCTGAAAGCGTAGGGAGGATTGGGAATGAGAGATCCTGAGCACAACAACAGCATCATGGGAGCTAGCATATGGTGGAAATGGGTATCCAACCCTCACACACCCTGGGCAACCCTCTGGGTGTCTAAATATGCAGGTAATTAGCCCAGGGAGGACCTAATCAGATTCAACATTGATCTAGGAGGATCCCAAATATGGAATGCTACCAACCACCAAAAAAACTTGATCCAAACCCATAGCTTCTAGGAACTGTGCAGTGGCACTCAAGCCAGACTCTAGGAGGATTCTTAGCAGCAATTTCCCAGTCTACCCTCAATATTTCCTAGACCCCTCTGGAGCACAGTCCTGTAGGCACAACATCAAAATTGCGTCCAAGACTTCTGTACCAATGAAATAACTCAAGGATACAGGACCTGGATTCGCATAGATAGATGTCAAGCAGATTCAAACAACGAGAATCACAGAGACATTTGGGAGGAATTAACGACTAAAAGAAGAATCCAAGCCCAGCAGGGACCCAACATTCTACGATAGGGACATACTCCAAGTGGAAAATAATCCACCAAGGAAGCCTATAATCTCTTACAACATCCAAACCCTGATCCCACCAATCAAATATGGAAGAAGATATGGTCTGCCAAGCTCTGACCCAAAGTAGTTACCTTTTTATGGCTTCTTAGCAAACGACATATCCTCACATGGGAGAATATTTTGAAACAGGGCTTTGTGGGACCCTCAATATGCCCTCTCTTCCAGAATGACTATGAAACCATAGATCATTTGTTGGTCCTCTACCCCTTATCCAACACCCTATGGGACAGGACTAAAATTTTATGCAAAATATGCAATCGAGACAAGGATAACATTATCAATACCATCATCAAATGGCCAGATAAACCTTATTCCAGCAACCTCCTGAATCGACTTTGGCAGCTGATTCCAGGCTTACTTATCTGGAATTTTTGGAAAGGAAGAAACTGTATGATCTTTAAAGACAAGGCCTCCAATTAAGAGAAAACTTGGGCTAGGCTACATAGTAACCTAGCAGAAACTCTTGCTATGACTCATTAGGGTAAGGAAGACCTATCGAAAACTACTGCATAATGTAATATCTAGAACTAGTGGAACATAAGCATCAACACCCCTCTGGACAACCTCTCTATGAACGTCAGAAGGACCAGCACACCTAAACAATGGAACCCCCCTCCAGTCGGCTTCTTCAAATGCAACTTCGATGGAGCCTCGAAAGGCCGATGGAATGCTGGTTTTGGGGGTATCTTCATAGATTCCCAAGGTAAACCCCTACTATGCTTCTATGGAAACCTGGGGTGGGACAACAACAATTCCGCGGAGTTGGAGGGGCTCATCCAGGGTATCTCCAGAGCCATTGAGTTCAACTTTTTTCCATTGGAAATGGAGGGAGACTCGCAAATCATCACTCAAGCAGCCACCCGTATTATTCATGGCTCCCCCCCCCTCAAAGGTCTCCACACGTTGGAGGCTCGCTAATCGGCTCAAGTTCCTAGAATAGTTGCTACAAAATCAGAGGGAAATAACATTTCACCATTTGCGCAAAAAAGAAAACACTGTGGAGGATCTCCTAGCCAACAAAGGCGTGAAAAGTTACACAACGCTGCACTACTCTAACCTCTCTCAGGTTGGGGATGATTCCTTATGCATGGAATGCCAAACTCTCATCCAAAAGGATCATCCCTCCCTGGATGTGGGTGACAAGACGCGCACGTATGAAACTGTTTCATACCACACACAAGCTGACGAAGACCTGCACTGCCAACTCTTACCTAGTGTAAAGCCTCCCTTCTGCAATCATTTACATGAGCTCCATGATGCATCTAAGCTACTTCCATACCCTAAATCACATGTGAATCCATGAGAAATATCGCAGCCTACACCTGCAAGCGTGTCACAATAATGCACAACATTTGCGCTTGTGCCATAGGCCTTCAGAAGGCGAGGTCCCTCCTCATTGTTTCATACTCATACTGTTCATGTTAGTCTCTAGAGCCCACTCTGTCCCCTTAGCTATTCTGATGCTGCCTCAGTCTCTTCGAGTTCTCCACCAGTTGTTTGCCCTCCCTCCTGAGCGCCTCCATTCTCGCACTAGACCATCGGGCACCCACCCTGCAGTGCACCACCCATGCTGCGTGCTCCCCCCTAATTTTCCCTGTCTTCATAGTTCCTCCTAGTTGCGCACACTTAGTGGATTGCCTCCCCATGCCTCCCCCACCTGCGCGCTCCCATGTTGCTCTGTGCTCAACTGCGCACATCCCTGCCCCGCTTATGTATTAAGCGCTCCCCTGAAGAGAAAGTCTTCGTTTGTGAACTAACCCCCACCCCTTTGTTGCTCCTCCAACCCCATGGATCCCCATCTGTGCCAAAGGACCATTAGGGGAGGCCAAAGAGGTGCATTCCCAGGATGTTATCAGTGAGGTGATGACAACTGTTTGGAATCCTTCGAGGGATCCTCCTCTGGTAGCCATGACCGAGTGGCACAACAATGCCCTATACACACCTAGGAGGAGGTTTCCCCAGCTCAGGAGACTCAGAGGGGCAGAAGGGGACCAAGAGATATCCACCATTGCGCACCTGGAGCAACCCACTCCTCGCAAATCTGAGCCTCTGCTGGTACAAGAGGTCGTGGGGGATGATACCGATGTGTGGATTATGGACTCGAAGGGTGTTTGGACGTGTGTACCGGATGCTAAGTACCTAGTTTCTCCCATTCTCTGCACACCTGCTTCAAATCCCCCATGTTTGTCGACTTCTCAGGAGGAGGCCATAATGCAGGAGTATGGTTACCGCATCGAGGAGGAGGACCCTGTCACCAAGGATGTTGCAGGAACACCATGACTACGTGGCCGCTCAAATCTTTTATGTTTTCTGTTATTTCAATGCATACCACAGAAAGTTTTTTTTCATGTGTCACAGCGCACCTTGTAATTTTTTATTGTTTGAAGCTACTACAACGTTGGTTTCCTCCCAAGAGGCAGCCCCATACCTACGCTAATATGAAAACAACGAAGGCTGGGATTGGATAAGCACAACTTACGATATCATCTTGTAGCCTATGTAAATTTTCTCTTTGATTTAATATAGTTTAACCTAACTTACCAAAAAAACACAAAAAATGTCTTTGCCAACACTTATTTTGGACCATTTTCTACAGAAATGTATTTATAAATACAATAGGATAATTATAAAATATAATTACCACACATAAAATAGTGAAAGTAGGTAATAAGGTGTTTTGAGAATTTAAAAAATAGCACAAGATCTAATCAGATTTAGATTGAATTCCCCAAAATATTTAGATAGTGAAGGCTACACAAAAGAAGTGGATCTATACTATAATCATAGAATAGTAGAATATCATAACAAGTATATGCAACTCAAACCCTATAATATATGTTTAGATGTAGATTTGTTACTGGGCTTCACAAGGGATTCTCCGTCACATGCTGTCAAATCCATCAAGGAAATATCTACTTAAATGTTTTACTTGGAATTTTCATTCTCCCTTGCTAGAATTATATGAAATAAAGATGACACCCTGCTCTTCATCTTTCCCTTTTATCCTTTTCTCAAAATTTTCCAGCTCACGACCTTCTAAGAACTCTTAACCTGTATTTTTGTCCTTGCATTTCACATTTAATAATGATATGTTTAGACCCAGGCATACAAGAGGCTTTTTTCTTTCATCCACGTACACAATGATCTCACACTTGTTGAATTGAATAATACTCTCCAAGTCAAGGAATCTAACATATGTTTCCTCAAAAAACTTCAGTGATCTATAACCTCTTTTGCCCACGAATAACTAGTTAACCCGACAACAATAATCAGATTATGCACTCTCTTTCATTGTTAATTCTTATATCGTTGGTTCCATATAATAGTCATAATGCAAAATCTTTGGAATAAGAGATTAAATTTATGTAGCATGCATATAATTTATGGAAACTTCACCATTTCTATTTTTTTGGATATTGACACATATCAAGACCCTTTAGGGTAAAGTTCTTCCAGAGAATGATTATGTCTTGTAAAATATTTTGAGGTAAACTTATGAACGTATTTTGATGGTAAGGGATTGTTTTAAAGGTCTGCATTATCAACATCATCACTTGGCCATTTATCGATAGTGCCTGTCAAACAGAAAAACAATTAGTTAGTCAAAAACAACGTAAACCAAGTGGGAGAATTTTGAATAAGATAAGTACATCATTTTATTTTCCCTACATGATATTAGAAAAATTGAGATGAACAAGATGATCAAGTGTATTAGTAATACATACTTTGAGGTTCTTGTGCAAAGGATTTTTCAAGACTAGGTTGTTCAGCGATAATCTCCACTTCCTATGTCCAACTTCCTATGTCCAACAATGTTCCTACAATTTCTACACAAACAATTATTTAAAGCAGGTGCGTAAAAAAAAATCTTGAAATATTCACCCACTACCTTAACTTCAATTACTCAAGTAAATTTTGGATAGCTTTTCATAATATTTTAGTTAGTACCTCAACTATAAGCTAAGGTACATTGACCATGAATTGTCACATCAAGCAACTAACACTTTATTCGACTCCAATTAAATATCATGTAAATTCTACAGTATAATCTTTCCTTTTCACTAAATCTTTACTTAATAGAATTATAGAAATATATAAACTTAGAAATAGTTATGGTGCAGAGTCACCTAATAGTGATTAAACCATAAACATTTAATTGAATCCAAAAACCTCCCTAGACACAGTGATAACATAAAAAATGTCTTCGCCAACACTTATTTTGGACCATTTTCTGAAAAAATGTATTTATAAATACAATAGGGTAATTATAAAATAGAATTAACACACATAAAATATTGAAAGTAGGTAATAAGGTGTTTTGAGAATTAAAAAAATAGCACCAGATCTAATTAGATTTAGCTTGAATTCCCCAAAATATTTAGATGGTGAGAATTTCCGAAAAGAAGTGGACCTGTCAGGTATATTTCCATTCATTTCTCCATTGTGAGATGTCGTTATTGCAACAACCTTCTTCCATTACTTTGCGTCTTCCTTTGACTTCTTCAAATATGCTTTCAGGCCAGTTTGGCTATTCAGACAAGCTCTAGCTACTCATAATATTGATATGCAATTTTCCTACACTTCTCAAGATTTGAATTCACCGAATTTAACTTCTACAGGACTTCCTTTTCCCTGACCATAGCATCCTCCACCTGGGAAATGAATTATGCTATTCTTTTACTTGCATTTTTTTTAGCCTCACGTGCTTTCTTTTGCAGAAAATCATACTCTTCTTTTGTAATGCTTGTAAAATGGACCTTCCATTTCCTGTCAATTGTATAGGATGCAACAAATTACCCCACAAGGTGCCCTCTATGAGAATGAGTCTTTGCATTTTTGGGATCAAATATGAAGTGTTAATGCATCATCTAGATAGAACCATCCTACATATTCAAAGAAGCTTTGTGTATTGATGGTTGGGCGCGACTGTCATATTTGAATCTATTCTCTGGTCAGAGTAGTTTCAAATTGCTTTACTTGAGCTTTAAGTATCTTACCATAACAACAACTCTCTTTTTTTCACAATTTTTTTTTCTTTGTATTGCTTAAATTGTGTTGCTTTATGGAAGACCGTTCAAGATTTACTCTATGTAGCTATTTCTAGAAAATTTCCCAACTATTAACATAATGTTTTTTTTTTCAAATAACTAAAGAAAGGTTAGATGATATTAAGACCAAGGTAACGTCCTAAAATTTAACACCATTCCTAGAGTTGCATATGACCCCATTGAATGGTTAGCAACATCTTGACCAAATTTTTTAAAGGTGATAATTTTCAGGGGTAGTAAAATTCCACTACTTAAATTTAATTTATCACCACTGTTAACTTGGAATCAGATAAGCATGCAACTTAAATGAAATTCAACTCACATGGGCTTCACTCAATGAACCTATGACATATCATGTGCGTTCTTGGCATATTAAACAATACCCTTAATTTGACTGCATATTGGGAAATACCTCTAAAAATCACATTATTTAACCCCCTACCAATACGAACCCAATACACCTTCCCAATTTAAAAAAAAACCCCTTCTTTCACTAGATATTGTAGGTATCATTTTTTTCATTAACATTTTTTATACCCCTTTATATTTTTTCATTAACTTTGAGCTCCATTTTTTATACATGCCAATATAAAAACCCTTTACCCCCTATATATCCCCCAATATATTATGTCAATTTTCCTTTAATATATATCCCCCAATATGAACCCACTTTCTATGATATTTCTCCCCCGGTGAAGCCCTAGTGATTCAATTGTAACCTATATGGAATATTTCATACCTATCAAACAAAAATAGGATGCCTTTGAAGGATTCAATGAGTGAACTTCTCTGAAAGAAGCTTAAAACAAGAATGTTACTGCAAGATAAAATGTTACATATTCAAAGATTCTCTCTCCATTGATGATTGGACTTGACTCTCAAATTTGAATCTATGCTCCTCTTAGATCATTTTGAATTTTATATACTTTAGCTTTGAATATCTTACCATGACAAAAACTCTTTTGTTTTCACAATTTTTTTTTTCTTTGTATTGCTTAAATTGTGTTTCTTTACAAAAGATGGTTCAGGGTTTACTCTATGTCACTATTGCAATCAGATAAGAATGAAACTAAAATAAAATTCAACTCTAACCTATATGGAGGATTTCATGCTTATCAATCATAAATAGGATGGCCTTGAAAGATTCACTGAGTGAATGGCCTTGAAAGATTTAGTGAGTAAAATTATTTGAAAGAAGCTTATCACAAGGAATGTTACTGAGTAGAATTTCACTTTGTAGTATTTTCCACCATGTTTATATTTATTTTTATATTAATAATAAAGGATACATATGTTTGTACTCATGAAAGTTAAAATGATCTGAATGGATTGTATTAGTTATGTTGTGTTGAGTATCCAAACAGTAATAATAATGTGTGCATAAGGTTCTCCTTAATTTGCAGGTTAAACAAATAGTTCTGGCTTTGTTAAATAGATTTCTGTGTGAGGATTGATTAAGTATTTTAATTTTTTATCAATGTATAGAAGTAGATAATAGAGAAATAAAATTCACAAAGCACATTACTCAGCAAACTGTTGAAGCAGTTCACCCCTCCTAGGCTACATCTGCTAGTTCAGCTCCCAATGCCATGTCCCTCATGTATTAATTTGCTTGAAATTTAAGTACAAGTGAAAATAAGCCTCAATAGGAAAAAATATATGTAAAATCAGCTTCATAAGGTATGAATTATCTAGAGATGACTATTCATTTACATAAAACAGATAAAGAAATCCCAATACATTTCCTTCTCCATGATGGCCCTAATGGCTCCTTGATCTTCCTCGAAGCTAAAACTACTGAAGATGACCTCTGTTTGACCTAAAACCTATGCCAAACTTCTCATAATGTCCAAATTACCCAAAATTGACTATTTTTTCACCCAATTTCATTCAATAATGAGGGATTTATGGCAAAAACAAGATTTGCCCAATATCCCTCAAAAACCTCCTCCAATACTTGGAGGAACTCCAGTTAGCAGCGCCATTTTTGTCCAATCTCCGAAAAAGGCGGAACTGAGCCCAAATTTAGGGGAAACTTTTTGTTGTTACAATAAATGTTTGAGGGGCAGATCACATGTGACCTCCACAAATTTAACTGCTGGATAAACCGCATACTTATCCGCCTTTACCCAGAGCATTAAATGTTTGTGATGTGCTAGCCACATGAAACCGCCAGCATTAACCATCGGCTACAACTGCTGCAGAGTGGAGGCCTTAAGGCCTGGTTCTATGGCTTGGTCGCATGAGGGATCCATTAGCCACCTGCAGGTTAAGGCCTTTAAGGTCATTGTTCTCAGCGCCTGAGTCATACGGACGGGGCTAGCCCTAACCCTTTTTCCGCCGATTTCAATTTAAAACAACAAATACATATTAAAATAATAATAATTTAAGAACTTTATAGACAGGCGGGTCAGTCAGGTCTTTACATTGGCGGGGGCTAGACCCCGGTTAGATTCCTACGAGGTCGAAAATTTTTTTTACCAAAACATTCTCCTTGGCCTGGGGCCACTTGGCAACCCTTGATTAGCCACAAAAACCAAAAGTCACCAATCCTCCAATTAGCATTTTCCACTTGTCAGATTATGATTCGGCCATATGGAATATTCTAGGGAATATTTCCAGAATATTCCTTGGAATATTTTTTTTTCCAAATTTGAAAGTCAAACTTGGTCAACTCATTTTTGGAGTTTACTAGACGATTTCAAACCTCAATAACTTCTGCATATGACCTTGGTTTTGAGAACCGTTCAAGGCACTAGAATCGCAGCAACGAGACCTTTCCAGTCATTCAGATTGCAACCACTTCTGAGCACTTTTATTTTTGAGAAATTTCCATAACTTGGACATGATCTCCTGATCACACCTCCCCACTGGGAAGATTTTGGACCCCAAAAGCTCTCTGGACTACTGAAATTGAAGATGAGGAGACTGAATCTCCACTCTTCCAATATTGATCCACTAAAGTCTCACTGATGTCATTAATTGGAGCTTCTCATAAAACTACAAATTTTTCCTTGAATCTGTTGACCGACTGTTGCTAACTTTGACTTTGTCATGTTGTGAATTATCGAAACTTGCATAATAGCAACTGAAATTTGGAATAAACATATTTTTCGTAAATTGGTCTACCTTCAAAGGAAACTGAAAATTATATTCACCTTGCAACCTATCCTTATGGCAATTTTTTGCTGAATTAGCTATGTACTTGTGTCAATTCTAGACCAAGTTTCTTCACCATAGTACCCTGCCATTCTGAAACCAGAAATGATCATTGTTGAACTTTGTGCCCTCTCTGCTTGGATGCTTTACCCTCTCTTGTATTTTTACACCACTTTTCACTGACACTTTGTTTTCTACACCGATCGACAACAAAGACAATTGCTACAACTTATTGTCATCTTCTTCCAAAGACGACCTGCTTTCAGACTGAAACAACTCATTATTTACATCATCATTAACATGGAAAGGATTATTTACAAATTCTCTTTGTTTAATCATCAATAAAGTTAAATTTTGACTTGCATTGACAAGCCTTTTCATCTGCCCAACATTCACTAAAGAAGAGTCTAGCTTTTTGCGATGTGTTCTCACAATAAACTCCTTGCCATCCTTGAATAAATGGTACTTGTTTTCATGGCGATGGAAGATAGCTTTCCTATCATACAAGTAAGGGCTGCCCAACACCACTCCTGTAATATCAAGTGGAACAAAATATAATTCAACTATGTCAATAAAATGTGTTGTTATGGCAAAGCGGAACATGCACTTCTTTGAAACCTGTGAATTTGCATCCTTGCAAATCCAACCAAGATGATATGGTTTAGGATGTGGAATGGTTTCAAGATTCATTTTCTTGACTAAGTATTTAGAAATAAGGTTCGCTTGTGACCCATTGTCAAATAGTGTGTCAATATTTGTGTGTTTGGAAATAACCCTCACATGAAACAATTCAGTTCTCTTCTCTTCACTTGGAGCTTTTATGTGACAGTTAGAAATACTAGAACTGGGTTTAGTTTCATTCTCTTTCCCCTTCAAGTTATTTATTTCCATAGCTATGATTTGTGTTTCATCTCCTGATTCTGATCCTAGATCTTGTTCAACTATTGCAACTGTCTTTCCTTTCTCTTTGGCTTTATCTTTGGTTTTAAAACTTTCCGGTTTCAACTCTGGATGAAGTTTCCAACAATGGTCCTCATCATGGCTTGTTTTAGAACAATGTTTGCAGAAACATTTTCCCTTCTCTTTCCTAGAATTCTCATTTCTCTTTTTTTCCATTTGCCTTTAAACTCAATTTCTTCATTCCCATCTAAATTTTGTTTACCCCTTGCCTCTAAATGTGTGGCTTGAACAAAAACCTCATCTAAGCTTGTAGGGTTAAACATGAGAATGGTATGTCTTAGGTAAGTATGCAAACCTCGTATATACTTGAGTAAATTTTCTTGGCTATGCAAATCAATTCCTAGTAAAAGAGCTCTTCTTCTAAATTCTTGAGTATAAACTTGAACATTTTGTCCTTTCAACTGTTTAAAATTTTTCCAATCCATTATGGCTTTCTACTGTGAGCTAATGGATAAAACTGTTGTTTAATTGCATAAATGAAATCAGACCATGATAATATAATTATTTTTTGATCTCCTCCCTTTTCTTGGCCTCCCACCAAACAAGAGCTGCATGTTCCATTCTCAATGAAGCTAGCTGAATTTTAGTTTCGTCATCATGAAAATTTTGAATTCTCAAATAAACCTCTAATTACCTAATCCAATTATCTAGCTTTTCTGCATTTACTTCACCATCAAACTTTGGCAATTCAAACTTAACATTAAGTTTAAGAAAAGGACTTTTACCTGTGTTATTGACCTTTTGAGTATGATGTGCTGAAGATGATGTAGAGGTTGACGAAGATGAAGATGAAGATGAGGCTGATGATGTCGACTTTACACTATCTCCATTTCCTCCATTACCCTTCTTGGATTTATCCTCATCATTATCACCTCTTGACAATCCTTCTCCTTCCTTGTGAAGTTTGGATCCTTCTCCTTCAAGCCTTTCATTCCTTTATTGATAAAGGACTCTCACAATTTTTGTCAAATCAAGGAATGCTTTTCTAAACACCCTTTCTTCCTCTTTGGGATCAATATCTTCAGGAATTTCTCCTCCTCTTGAAGTCATGCTTATGGTTTCTTCTGCTTCTCTTGGAGGTGAAATTGAAGGTGGAGATAATGGCACTCTTTCCCTCCTTGGCTGAGTATTACTGTAAGTCCTTGCCAATTGACCTTCTCCTCTCTTAATCTTTAGCCTAGTAAGCATCAAAAACCTTGCAAACAGTTAAACAAACCTTGCACAAAAACAATACAGAGTGTAGAACTCTAGCTCTAATTCCAACTTGATCTGAATGGATTGTATTAGTTATGTTTTTCTAAGTATCCAAACAGTAATAATAATGTGTGCATAAGGTTCTCCTTAATTTGCAGGTTAAACAAATAGTTCTGGCTTTGTTAAACATATTTCTATGCGAGGATTGATTAAGTATTTTAACTATTTATCAATGTACAACAGTAAATAATAGAGAAATAAAATTCACAAAGAACATTACTCAGCAAATTTTTGAAGCAGTTCACCCCTCCTGGGCTACTTCTACTAGTCTAGCTCCCAATGGTATGTCCCTCATGTATTAATTTGCTCAAAATGTAAGTAAAAGTGAAAATAAGCCTCAATAGGCAAAAATATCTATAAAATCAGCTTCAGAAGGTATGAATTAGCCAGATATGACTATTCATTTACATAAAACAGATAAATAAATCCCAATACACTGCCTTCTCCATGATGGCCCTGATGGCTCCTTGATCTTCCTTGAAGCTAAAATTGCTGAATATGACCTCTGTTCGACCTGAAAACTATGCCAAACTGCTCAGAATGTCCAAAATACCCAAAATTGACTATTTTTCACCCAATTTCATTCAATAATGAGGGAGTTATGGCAGAAACAGGATTTGCCCAATATCCCTCAAAAACCTCCTCCAATACTAGAGGAACTCCCGTTAGCAGCGCCATTTTTGTCCAATATTCGAAAAAGGCGGAACCATGCCCAAATTTAGGGGAAACTGTTTGTGGTTACAATAAATTTTTGAGGGGCGGATCACATGTGACCTCCACAGATTTAAATGCCGGATAAACCGCATACTTATCTGCCTTTACCCGAAGCATTAAATGTTTTTGATGTGCTAGCCATATGAAACTGGCAACATTAACTGTCGGCTATAACTGCTGCGGAGTAGAGGCCTTAAGGCCTGGTTGTATGGCTTGGTTTCATGAGGGAGCCATTAGCCACCTGTGGGTTAAGGCCTTTAATGCCATGGTTCTCGATGCCCGAGTTATATGGACAGGGCTAGCCCTAACCCTTTTTCTGCCAATTTCAATTTAAAACAACAAATACATATTAAAATACTAATATGTTAAGAACTTTGTAGACAGGTGGGTCGGTCGGGTTTTTACGTTGGCGGGGGCTAGACCCCGATTCGATTCCTGCGAGGTTGAAACAAAATTTTACCAAAACATTCTCCTCGGCCTAGGGCCACGTGACGGCCTTCGGGCCTGCCACATGGCAGCCCATGATTGGCCACAAAAACCAAAAGTCACCAAACCTCCAATTAGAATTTTCCACTTGTCAGATTATGATTCGTCCATATGGAATATTCCAGGGAATATTTCTAGAATATTCCTTGGAATATTTTTTTTAATTTTTCCAAATTTGAAAAGTCAAACTTGGTCAACTCATTTTTAGAGTTTACTGGACGATTTCAAACCTTAATAACTTCTGCATACGACCTCGATTTTGAGAACCATTCATGGCGCTAGAATCGCAGCGATGATACCTTTCTGGTCGTTCAAATTGCAACCACTTCTGAGCACTTTCATTTTTGAGCAATTTCCATAACTTGGACATGATCTCCTGATCATAAAATCACTCTAGATTTTTTGCTTACAATGAAGAATTTTAAATTATAGGAGTAGGATCCTTTAGCTCTTTATAATAGTTCCACATGTAGTAAAAGTAGTTAAAATACTCATTTTAATTGTCAAACATAAGCAGCTTTGTTTTTAAAATGGTTTTATTCAAGAACCGGTTGGGAAGCTCCTACACCTTGCAGTCGTTGATTATAAGGTTCGTTGGCTTGTTGGGATGGTTATCTTGTGTTGTCATAGTGATAGAGAGACAAGGCCATGCCGATGAAACAATAACAAGTTTTGTACAAAATTTTCCTAACGTTAGCGCCAAGTCAGATTAAAGATGCCCCAGTCTGGGCTTCTTCAACATAGGGCAGTTAACCTTAAGAAATACTGTGATAAAGAAACATGTAAAGAGTAAAAGTACTTCGAACATCTAAACCTTAATTTTTGTATTTGTAAATCTATCTAGAAAAATAAACCTATTGTTTCTAAACATTAACTTTCCATTGAATAAACATGCATTCTTAGTAGGAAAGGGAGCTTACAAGGCACATAGGTGTAACATATCTGAAAGGAATTAAACCTCAATTTTTGTATATACAAAATGCAAGTCCATACTTTTAAAATTGTGACGAACACCATACCTGCACTCACTTGGGACTCCACACTTCAAAATTTGTATATGTACTAAATGATGTGGTGACTAGAGGTCTTGCGAATTACACAAAGCTCTCCATTGTGAGAGTCATCGAATCAATTTTTAGTGAAATTTTTTGAACCTTCACCAATAAAAAATCCCCTGTAGAAAGAAATCATAATAGCTTAGAGAAGGATGTATACCTACAAAATCAGAAATGCCAGTATTTTAAATTTACCAGAAAGGGTAAAAAAGATACAGAAATGGCCTAAAGGGCTTTCGGGTATAATATGAATACAATATTGATAGTAAACAACTAAGGCAGTTTCAAAACAAAAGGGGTAGGAAACATGTAGTCCCCTGGTCAAGTTTATATTTTTTTTAACATACAAGATAAACTTTTCACATAATGAAAAAAGTTAAGTTGTGTGAAGAATTACACTAGGATCCATTTTCTATTGAGAAGATTGAGAGCTTCCGTAGGTGACGGAGTAGGTTTTTTGGTTTCCAGTTGGGCAAAATTTCAGCCCTTGTTTCACTGTTTAGCTCTCAATCCCCTGTCAATACCATAGAAAGAGTGGACCACCAAAGCATGCTTCAAATCTTGTTGGAATTTTACTCCCAACCACCGCCATGAATAAGGAGTGCCGCAGCCCACAACTTCATAAATTTTTTATTGCAGAGAAGGACAGTAGCAGATCTAAGGAGCCGGGGGCATTTTCATGCTACCATAGCAAACATAGTACAAGACATACTCTGTGCTTATTTTTCTTCACCTACCGCATTTGACTTACCTTTTATTTTTTTCCCGCACAACGCATTTCACAAATTTTATGCTTTAACTTCAAGCTATTTGCCATATAATTTATTTCCCCGTCGATGCGATATCGATACAACCTACCGTACATCCAACCACATTGCAAACAATAATTTCCTTAGTATTTCCTTCTTCGCACTTACCACACTCTACCGTCCACAATTTCGCAATCACAAGATTTTAAACTTACCTCCCGCACATCCGCATGTTATGTTAAGTTTCCGTTGATGTGATATCGGCAGGAACCATAACCTCACCACACTTCCCAAATCTTAAGTCTTAACTCATAAGCCTTACTACATGTTAATTTATTTTACTACCGATGCGATATCAGCGGGACCCACCAAAACTTTACTGTATTTTCAAACCACTGCAATCCTTTGTATTTCGCTTTCCACACTTACCTTTGTTTAAGCCGCCCTTAGAGCACACTTTGAAATTTTTAAGGTTTACCTTTATGCTGCCCATAATTTAATTTATTTTGTTTGCGATGCGATCGCAAGAGGGGGCATGTGTCAAGTTCAGGAGGGCAGCGCATTTCATGTGTCGCAAGTTTTACCACTTACCTTTCTATAGCTGCAAGTTATGTTATTTGATTTGCAATGCGATATCACTATTGCATATCGCATTCGCAAATTTTTAAGTTTATCGCCAAAATGCCCGCAAGCCAATTTATTTTGAGCACGATGCGATATGTACCATGTCACTATCGCTTGTTGCATGTCGCAAAGTTTAAAGGATAAGCACGAGAGTTAAAAGTTATTTTCGCCGATCAGCGTGGAGATGATGTGGACCAGAATCACATTGCATAAAATTTGAGCTCTTCCCTTTGATGTTTTGAATGCGTCTTCGTGTGTTTTCATGTGTAATTCAAAAATACGGCCTTCATGCCGATTTGATGAAAGAATGGGTCTTTTGATGGCCAACGATGAATGTTGTTGAATGTCTGTTCACAGCATTGAAGCATCATTGATTAGTTTAGGTTTTTCAGGCTTCGGCCCATTTGATATAAGAAATATAATTTCATTATTTTTCAGAGTGATGGAATGAAAAATAAATTTGTCCCGCTCTTGTGTTTTTATCGCTTCCTGTGTGTTGACTGTTAATTCCACAATTATTTTGTATTCTCTATGTTTTGGGGGAGCATCCCTTTGTTATTGATTTCGTTCAATATTTCCAACATGGTATCAGAGCAGGTCTAGGCTCTCAGTCAAATAAGCACGAGCTCGCTTTCTTTTCTATAGAAGATGTAATATTGATTTGAAGAAGTGGATTTCTCTAGCAGTGAGAAAGCTTCTATTTGACACAGTCAAGGTTGATTGTTTTGTTTAACACAGTCAGAATGGGAGCAGCAGTCACAAGGCTGAAAAATCCCCAAATACCACAGTTTAATGGGAAGAATTATGATTATTGGGCCATTACAATGAGATCCCTGTTTTATTCACAAGATATATGGGAGTTGTTGGAACAAGGTTTCCAAGAACCAACATATGCAACAACGCTAACTGCCTTGACAGCAGCAGAAATAAACTTGTTGAGAGATAATAAGAAGAAGGACTCCAAAGCCCTCTTCTATCTCTTTTAGGCAATACATGAGAGTATATTCCCAAGGATTGCAGCTGCAAGAAAGTCTAAGGAGGCATGGAGAAAGTGAAGACAACAAAGCTACAAATGGTGAGGAGAGACTTTGAAACTCTCTGTATGAAAGAGTCTGATAACATAGACTCATTATTCACACATGTGATTAGGTTGGTTACCTAGATAAGGTCTCATGGAGAGACACTTGAGGGAAGAAGAATAGTGGAGAAAATCTTGAGAAGTCTACCCTCAAGATTTTATGCCATAGTAGTGGCAATAGAAGAGACAAAGGATCTCTCAATATTTTCAGTGGATGGGATTCATGCATCCCTGATGTTTCATAAACATAGACTGAACAGAACAACGAACTCCTCATTGGAGCATGCTTTCAAGACACAAATGTATTTTGGAAAAGTTAGAGCTCGAGGAAGAGGAAGAAGCCCATAGAGAGGTGGAAGAAACATCCCTGTAAGAACAAGTGGAAGGGGCAGCAATCAGAATCAAAGTGAAGGCTCAATCCAACACCAAGCACAATGACAAAGGTATGATAAATCCCAAGTCCAATGTCATTATTGTAAAAAGTATGGGCATTATTCCACTGAATGTAGAAAGAAACAAAATGACATGAATAATAGTCAAAATGGAAATTTTGCAAAAGAAGATAATAACTAGAGTAATGTGCTTTTAACATGTAATGTAGCAAAAGAAAAACAAGAAGATGTATGGTTCTTAGACTCAGGTTGTAGCAACCACATGAAAGGAAACATACCAATGTTTTCCAATCTAGATGAGAATGTGAAATTTGAAGTGATAACATGGACTGATAGTAGAGTCTCCGTCATGGGAAACAGAAGAGTGTCAATATTGATAAGGAAGGGAGAAAATAAATTTGTGACAGATGTATATTATGTGCCTGGACTGAAATGTAACCTTCTAAGCATTGGACAGCTCGTGAAAAAGGGCTACAATGTATTTTTTAAGAATGATGTTTGTACTATCATGGATATACCTCCAAGTAAAATGGTCATTGTAGAAGTGCATATGACAAAGAATAGGATGCTTCCTCTCAAGCTCCTTGAAGGAAGGAGGTGTGGTAGCAAAAATCACATAAGAGGTCTTTCAAGAAGAAGTGAAATATGAAAACTAGTTATGGCATTTGAGATATGGACATCTCAATTTTGGAGGTTTGAACCTCTTGCATAGAAAAGGGATGGTAAAAGGGTTACCACTCATTGAGAAACCATATAGCCTATGTGAAGGCTGCATCTTGGGAAAACAACACAGAGAAGCATTCCTAGCAGAGAAGAGTATAAGGGAAAAGGCACCCTTAGAGATTGTCCACTCAGATTTGTGTGGACCAATGCAAACACCATCTTTAGCTGGTAGCCATTATGTTTCGAAATTCATAGATGATTACACCAGAAAGACATGGGTGTATTTCTTGAAACATAAGAGTGAAGTTTTGGAACAGTTTTACCACTTCAAAGCTCTTGTTGAGAAGCAGAGTGGGCATTACGTCAAAGTGCTAAGAACTGACATAGGTGGAGAATATATCTCCAAATATTTCCTACGTTTTTGTAGGGAGAATGGCATACACAAGAAGTTTACCACAAGCTACACACCACAACAAAACGGTGTTGCAGAAAGGAAGAATAGGACCATCATCGACATGGTCAAAAGTATGTTGAAGGAAAAACATTTGCAAATGAGTATTGGGTTGAAGTTTTAAATTGTGCAGCATATATTTCGAATCGATGCCCAACCAAAGTTGTTATGAACAGAGTTTTGGAAGAAACATGGAGTGGATCAAAGCAATTTGTCAGTCACATGAAAGTATTTGGATGTGTGGCTTATAAACATGTCCCAGATCAACTAAGGAAGAAATTGGGCAGCAAGGGAGAGAAGTGTATCTTTGTTGGATACAGTGATGAATCTAAGGCATACAAAATTTGTAATCCATCCACCAAGAAAGTTATAATTAACAGAGATGTGCAGTTTATTGAATAAGAAGCTTGGGATGGAAGCTTAGAGAAAACAATGAATGTGAAGACATGTGTGTCTCATGAAGAGCAAAAGGAATGCACAACTGCAAATAATTCCTCCACGGTGGCTCCTCCTCCACCTACACAAGCACAACAGAGCACACCACAAGAAAGAAACATAACAACCTTGAGAAATCAAGGAAGTGCTTCTCCAGGCACACCAAGGGGATCAGAAACTCCCTTGAGTTCAAGTGGAACTCCAAGCACACCGAGAAGACCAAGATTTAGAAATTTGAGTGAAATTTATGAGCAAGAAGTTGATAATGATAATGCTCTAAACTCTTTATTTGATTTTTTTTGTCATGTTGATGACCCAATTCATTTTGAAGATGAAGTAAAATAAGAAAAATGGATTGAATCAATGAATGAAGAGATTGGTGCAATTGAAAAGAATGACACATGGGAGTTAGTGGACCTCCCATAAGGTAAAGGATTCATTGGAGTAAAATGGGTCTATAACACCAATAGCAATGTTGAAGGAAAGATTGAAAGGCATAAAGCAAGACTTTTTGTCAAAGGCTAGAAGCAGCAACAAGGAAGAGATTATGAAGAAACCTTTGCACCAGTTGCAAGGATGGAAACAGTGCAGACAATGTTGTCCATTGCAGCACAACAAAAGTGGAAATTATACCAAATGGATGTGAAATCAACATTCCTGAATGGAGTGTTGAAAGAGGAGGGATATGTTGAACAACCTTCAGGCTATGAGATTGAAGGGAAAGAGAACAAAGTATGCAAGTTGAAGAAAGCTCTTTATAAGATGAAGCAAGCACCAAGAGCATGGTACAACAGAATTGATGCTTACTTGAAAGAAAATGGGTTTGAAAAATGTGACGGTGAACCCACACTCTACATTAAAGAAAATGATGGTAATATTCTTATTGTTGTTTTATATATAGATGATTTAATTTTCATAGGCAATGAAGTTTATCTCATTGTTGATTTTAAAGCAACCATGAAGAGTGAATATGAAATGACTGATTTTCGTTTATTGAGATACTTCTTGGGCATAGAAGTAAAGCAAAATGAAAAGGGAATTTTTATTTCCCAATAAAAATATGTTACAGAAGTTTTGAAGAGGTTTAACATGAAGCAAAACAAGGCAGCAATAACTCCAACTGGCATGGGGTTAAAGTTCAGCAAAGAAGATTTCAGCAAGAATGTCAATCCAACATTGTACAAGAGCATAGTTGGAAGCCTCATGTATTTGACTGCAACTAGGCCTGATATTATGTATGTTGTAAGTTTAATTTCCAGATTCATGGAGACACCAAAGGAGACACATTAGCTAGCAGCCAAAAGAATTCTAAGGTATGTGAATGGAACAAAGGAGTATGGTGTTCAATTCCCCTCAACTGATAATTTTAAATTATTTGGTTACACTGACAGTGATTGGGCTGGAAGTGTAGATGATAGGAAGAGCACATCTGGGTATGTGTTTCATTTGGAATTGGGAGCCATTTCATGGGCTTCCAAGAAGCAACCAATATTTGCTTTATCAACAACAGAAGCAGAATATGTGGTAGCAGTAGTAGCAACATGTCAAGCAATATGGATGAGAAGGATGTTGAGAGATTTATGTCATGAGAAAGACAAAGGAAACACAATTTATTGTGATAATAGTGTAGCAATAACATTGTCAAAGAATTCTTTTTTCCACAAGAGAACAAAGCACATAGATGCAAAATATCATTTTATAAGAGAATTGGTTAATAATTGTGAGATTGTTTTGCAGCATTGCAAGAAAGAGGAACAATTTTCTGATATCCTCACGAAGCCATTAGCACAGAAGAGTTTTGAGTATCTCATAAAATTTCTGGGAATGACTGATGGCGACAGTTGTGATTAAGGGGGAGTGTTTGAATTTTTCTCCCAACCATTGCCATGAATAAGGAGTTCCAAAGCCCACAACTTCATAAATTTTTTATTCCGAAGAAGGACAACAGCAAATCAAAGGAGTCGGGGGTATTTTCATGCTACCACATCAAACATAGTACAAGCCATACTCTGTGTTTATTTTTCTTCACCTACCGCATTTGACTTACCTTTTATTTTTTCCCACACAACGCATTTCGAAACTTTTATGCTTTAACTTCAATTCATTCTCCATATAAGTTATTTCCCCGCCGATGCGATATCGGCGGGACCTACCATACATCCAACCACATTGCAAACAAGAATTTCTTTTGTATTTAATTCTTCACGCTTATCACACTCTACCGCTCTCAATTTCTCAATCGAAAGATTTTAAACTTACCTCCTGCACATCTTCATGTTAAGTTAAGTTTATGCCGATGCGATATCGGCGGGACCCACAACCTCGCTGCACTTTGCAAATATTAAGTCTTAACCCATAAGCCTTATCGCATGTTAATTTATTTTACCACCGATGCGATATCGGTGGGACCCACCAAACCATTACCGCATTTGCAAACCATCAAAATCCTTTGTATTTCTCTTTCCACACTTATCTTTGTTTAAGCTGCCCATAGAGCGCACTTCGCAAGTTTTAAGTTTTAAATTTATGCCACCCGCAAGTTAATTTATTTTTTTTGCAATGCAATTGCAAGAGGGGGAACGTATCAAGCTCAGGAGGGCAGTGCATTTCACACGTCGCAAGTTTTACCACTTACCTTTCCACAGCTGCAAGTTAAGTTATTTGATTTGAAATGCGATATTGCTATCACATATCGCATTCGCAAAGTTTTAAGTTTATAGCCAAAATGCCCGCAGGCTAGGTTATTTTGAGTGCGATGTGATATGTGCCACTACTGCTTGTCACATGTCACAAAGTTTAAAGGATAAGCATGAGAGTTAAAATTTATTTTCGCCGACCAACACAGATGCGATGTGGACCAGAACCACATTTCATAAAATTTGAGATCTGCCCTTTTGTGTTTTGAACGCATCTTCGCGTGTTTTCCTGTGTAATTCAGAAATACAGTCTGCGTGTTGATTTAATGAAAGAATGGGTCTTCTGATGGCCAAGGAAGAATTTTGTTGAAAGTTCGTTCATAGCATTGGAGCAACATTGATTATTTTAGTTTTTTCAGGCTTTGGCGATTTGATATAAGCAATGTAATGTCATTATGTTTTTAGAATGATGGAATGAAAAAGAAATGTGTTCCTCTCTTGTGTTTTTATCGCTGCCTCTGTGTTGACTATTAATTCCGCAATTATTTTGTATTCTCTGTGTTGTGGGGGATCATCCCTCTGTTATTGATTTCGTTCAATATTTCCAACGAATCATCCATTTTGGTGGGCTCCTTGTCAACAACTATAGCAGTATATGTGCTAGAAGTTGCTTCTTCAGTGGTTGCCCAAAAATTTAACCCTCTGTATACATTGAAAATAGTCTGAAACTTTTATCCTGAATCCTCGAGCATTAAATATGCTTAAATGCCTAGAAGAAAGAGTAATTATTATACAGTAACTAAACTTCTTTTTTTTGGGTGAAGAAATAAATTTCTTTACATGTGAAAATTTTATTCCTTGTTACACATGGGAAGAATTTCCGGTATAGTTGCCTAATACGTTTAGGCCAAATTAGGAAAAATTATGGGGCAATAGGTGACAAAACAAGCTTGTAAAACAATTTCCAAATCATATGAGCAATAGAATAGTGAAAATTTAATTTTGTGAAGTTGTACATATAGTTTTAAAGGTGTGAATTGGCACGCATGTATTTTAAAAAATACCTAGGGGCCAACTTTTGTAAATAGATCCCATTAAATCTATAGATTCATGCTCTATTTCTTATTTTCCTTATCAGCCAAAGGGATCAGGTTAAGATCCAACAGAAAAGGGGTCTTCCTCTGGGGAAAGAAGAGGTCTTCTACTCAGAAAGTATAGCACAGGGTGAATTGTTACGAGATTCAAACTCGAGCCAGTAGTTTCTTTCGAGGTCGGCTTTACATCTCTTACTTGGTTCTAAAGTCAGGATGGAAGGAAAATCCAAAGCCAAGGCCTTACGATCATGAGGCCACCACTGCTGAGAATGAAAATCCAGTGGGGGTTGTGTGCCCAAGTGAGCTTAGCAGAGTAATTGTCATTGGTCGTGAGAGAAAATTGGTCTTCGTGTTTGCATTGTGCAAGGCCCTGACAGCGTCATCATATGCACGAGAACCATCCTCGACAGGGTCAAATGTATCAATCCACACTCGAGCTTGAGGTCCTGGGATTCGTTCTCACGACCTTAAATCCCCACCCTCACTCTATGGATGGTCTCCATAGCTATATCTAGAGTTTGAAAGTAAACTCTCTTCGTTACACGCAGTAACTAACATACCCTAACCAACCAAATATAGCATCCAATGGCTGATAATATTTCAGTCATGTCTCATAGAATATCGACGGTGCTAATCAGTATCAGTGTAGAGTGGAAGTTGGGGGAGTTCTTCTCAAATGGGAAAGCTTTATGGCTTAAAAATAAACTTTTTCGTTAATGCATAATGATGTTGGACACTTGTTTTAGTTTTTTTTCTATTTTAGTAAATATCTGATTGTTAATTACTAATGGGTTATTAAGACCCTTATTATTATTATTAGATAGTCTAAACCACATATATATTATGATCTATGTAACTACTTTTGTTTTGTATTAATGAAATGAAATTATGTTGAATTTTTTTTGTTTTATTTTTTTGAAAAAAAAAAAAAAATTATGAAGCCTCACAAATTAAACTCATCCATACCACATGGATACCTAAAATTACTAACTAATAGTTCATTTAAATTTGATGTGTGGATCATCCCATAACTTGGATTAACTATTTTTATATCTTGCTAGAATGCAATTGAATTTATAATATTAATTATTAATTTTATTAATTTTTTTGTTTATAATTTTTGAAATTGTTTATTTACTTTTTAATTACTATAATTTAATTAAAATAATTATTAATTAATTATAAATTATTTGATCTAAGACTTTTGTGATCCATATTTATTTTTGTAACTAGTTTTCATATACATTTTTAATAATATTTTTACAATTTTGATAATCTATAATAATAATTTTGTCATACAACTAATGAAACCATCAAATTAGCATATTGAAATCATAGCTCTTATCCCTATGCATGATTATAAGATAAAATAAGGAAATATCACAATTGATAACCATTATTTCATAATACTTCAAGAGTAAATCAAATTAATAAGGGTCGGTGGTGGGATATTTATAATAACACAACCACGGCTTACCCTCATTTTCATGAAAAGAGATAATAAGGTGTTTATACAAGAATACAAAACTCATTGAAAAAATCAAGAATGAAAAGGGAAAGATGTAACAGCCCTAGTGAAAATTCCATGTAATAAAAGTTAATAAAGGCAAAATAATAACCACCGTTGATGAGACACTTATTCCAAGCTAAATATTGGGAAAAACACCCTAGTGAGGGTGTTCATTGGTTTATTATGGCTAAGGAAAATGGAAAAGGAAAATGACAAAGGCTTTGGAAAGGAAAAATGGAAATTTTGGCACATTTATTTATGAAAATAATGGAAATTGGGATAAAATGAAGGTGAAAGGTCATAGGTTGTATGTGAGGAGGAAAATGAAGGAAAATAATGGAAAATGAAGAAAATAGAGGCCAAAATGATAAAAATGCTTCTGAGGATCAGTTGGTACCTTTTTTTCAGTTCAGTTTTGGAGCTCTATCATTATTCTCTCTCTCTCTCTTTCACTCTTGGACACTTATATTTTTCTTGGAGCACTTTGGCATTGGATCAAAAAAGGAAAAAAAGGCAAAAAGAAGGAAGGAGCAAGCAAGGAAGAGTAGGATCAAGCAGCTACAACATGATTCTTTGCAAGTATCGATTTGCATGTGCGATTTACTTACTAGATTTGGCATGCATGGTATTGCATGTGGTTATTATTTTTCATGGCATGGGTTTTTCCAGGTATGACAGTCTTTGCATCCTAACCTTTCCATTTCCGAATAGCCATGGTATGATGGGGTTCTCATGTTTTGTTTGAGCTAGATTGTCAGATGGATTTAAAGTTGAGTGAGGTGGATCTTCGAAAGGAAGAACACATGGCATACCGATCCTTGAACCAGAATGTGGATTGTGGTAAAGCCAATGGCCTAGTGACCCCTGAACTGGATCGTGGGTTGTCGTAAAGCCAGGTATTTATTGTGTTAGTGGGCCTAGGAATCCTTGACCGGTTAATGGTGGGATATATGACAAAGCATAGAGGTGGTTTCCCTTAATTAAGCATAGGAATCCTTGTTGGTGAAAGGCGGGATATATGGTAAAGCCTAGAGGGTGGAGTCTCGGTTTAGCACCTACTGATCTAGTGTGGATTGCAGTATAGACAGAGAGACAAGGAGACAGGAAAATTCCTCATGGTGTAGGTGGATAAATTCCGTGGCAATCATGCTTGTTTTATGAGCTAGTGATCCGGGATGGATTGCGGTAAATCCTAGTTTCTATTGATGAGGGTGAGTCCCACATTCATGCTTTTAATATGGCACAGGGGTGATTGGCTTAAGAGAGATTTGGCTTAGCGAATATATGTTTGGGTGGAACGTGGTAGTCTCATCCCGGGTTGGTTTTTGCATTCATTAATAATAGGTTCTTTCCTTGACATCTTATGTGTAAATGTATTGGTTTATATGTGGATTCTATGGCTGATGTATCCTTGATATTTCTATTGTTATTATGCTATTTTTAAGCATGTATTATGACAGTGATGATGTATGCCTCTCCTCATGTTTTGATTTGCAAATGAATGAACAATGCATCTATGACCTGATAGATGATAATGAAACTAATGATATAAAGAAATAATGATTCTTAGCGATTCTGAGATAAGTATGAGACCCTCTGCTCAAATATGTTGTTTAAACCTGTAGATTAAATATATATGGCATGTTCGAAGAAATTTATGTCGTGGCTAGTAGGGGCCAGTCTAGACCTTGTCAATGTTTTTGAAAACATATATTTTTTTCACCGTTATGATTCATTTTTGAACCTGTCATTGAGTTATGGGCAGTGACCTGTGATCTAGGCATGAAAAAGTGGCTCAAATTCAGGGGACGCTGACACAAGTCTGAGGAAAAAATTCCCCAGATGCATGTATACCCAAGTTGTGGGAGCGTTCAGAGCCTCTGAGATGCACCCTTTTCCATATCAAGAGAGCATCTCTGGGTTTGATGTTTTAAAAACCCAGCGGGACCCAGGAGCTGATTACTTGAGTGGTTGGGATGCCTCTTGGGAGATTTTTTTTGCTGATGTGGAAGGTTTGTCTAATGTGTTTCCATCGATTCCACTTCCTTGAAGTCACCTAGGAGATTGAATCCCATTATAGTGGCCTCTCATCGCATGTTTACCTTGGTTGACCGGTTACTTGGGTAGACATGGGATGCGGGTGTTACATCAAGAATTTAAAGCTCCATCTAAATAAAGGAGCTTATGAATTTCCAAACAGTGATGAGTGATAAACTACAACATATTTAGGGGGTATTATAAAATTGAAAAGAAAACTAGTCACCTAGGCTTTGCAAGAAAGAAAATAAAATCATTCAAGTAAAAGGTACACTACAGGGGTGGAAAAAGTAGAGCAAGGAAAGGGGTAACTCATGACTCCATAATTTCTCCCTCTATTCATCATTGTGCTCAAGATTTTGGACCTCCTTTAGCTAGTCTCATGGTTGTGACATTTCCTTGAAGTCTATCCCACTCACAGGGTCTTCACTGGTGGAGCAATACCATACCACTTGGGTTCGTATTGGAGGATATATATTGAGGAAAAATGACATAATATATTAAGCATATAATAGGGGGTAAAGGGTTTTTACATTGGCGGGTATAAAAAATGGAGCTCAAATTTAATGAAAAAATATAAAGGGGTATAAAAAATATTAATAAACAAATGGATACCTACAATATCTAGTGAAAGTATGTGTTTTGTAAATTGGGAAACAATATTGGGTTCATAATGGAAATGAGTTAAATAATGTGATTTTTAGAGCTATTTTCCAATATGTAGTCAAATTAAGGGTATCTTTTACTATGCCACGAACACCCATGATATGTCAGAGGTTCATTGAGTGAAGCCCTTGTGATCCCACTACCTAGCCACCCTATCACATGCCCCATAAATCCATGGGTCTACATAGGAAATGTCTCTTCCCTCGGGCGTTGAAATCACCCAATAGGGTTATTCACCTAATCATACATAACATAAGTGAGGTAAATTATTTACAAATTCTGAGCTAGAAAGACATTTGGAAGCAAGCCTGGTTTGTGTGAAGTATTTCTATGCCCCTAGAATTAAATATGGTCCACTATGATAATTTAATTGTTTTTTTTTCTCATGATGTTGATCCCAATTGATATTAAGAGATTTTTGTCAAGTGGTATTTACGCATGAAACATGTATCCATTAAGGGATGGCTTGACTCCTCTCCAACACACTTCAAAGGATGTTTTTCCTAGTTTTGAAAGAAAATATCACCTTGCATCCCCAACATTTCCCCTCTAGAGATGCGAATTGGGATTTGATCAGAAGGTTCCACATATGTGCATGCCCCTTATTCCACCTTTGGGTGTTGAAACACTTGTCCAGATAGTCAAGGGATTGGATTGATTATTGATGTGCCCAAATGGACGCAAGACACCCCCAACCCAATCCTGACCCTATTTGATGGATGTTGCATTATTCCAGAGCCCAAATGATGGTGGAGATCAATTAGAATTTGAGAGGGATAACACACCATACCTAGATGTCAACACTTGCCTCATATGTTGTCAAATTATCCCCAATGCCCTAGGAGGGTGAGATGAGCCCCCTTGATGACGATGTTATGAAGGAGGAGATGTTACTTGGAGATGTAACTGCACAAATTTTTGACGTAACCATTGGAGTGAGGAACACTCATGGACCCACTTTTTCTATTTGACAGCAACAAAACTGAAAGTCGGCTCCTAAGGAGAGATGGTCTCTTTTCGTAGCTCTGTCAGCATTTCTCCTCAATTGACTCAATTCATTGCCACGTGGTCTTCCACGACTTCTCATAATTTTATTTGTCAAATTCGATAAATTTGACAAATAAACATAATCAACAAACTTTGAAATTAAAATATACCTCTCGAGCTTTGTATTCCACCGCCAAACCTTATAACCAAGGTTTAACCCTTCGAAACTTTATATTAATACCCAGCGCTTTTTCTTAAACAAACAACCTTAGGCCTCGGGCCCACATATATAATCAATGGTCCAATCAAATACACGCACCATACCTTGGTTATCCTTCAAGCTATTACTAAACGCGATCACCATTCAGTTGGCCTTCCTCCAGATCGACGGTATGCATCAATATCGCGTGGGCTCCGATGTCGAACGTTAGCGTACAATGGCGCGCCATGAAAGTGGTTTTGGGGGTCCCGCCTTTGCCATGTGTCAAACACTCAATGGAATCGCTCCGAATTTAGGAATACCGCTTACTCCACAGAAGCGGTGCGATATGGGAAGTCCGGCTTAGCAAATCCACTCGTGGTTTTGGAATAGCGATTGACCAAGGTTAATTCGGAGTTGCGCTATCCTTCTTATTCATTTAATTCAGGTCTAACCTCAGGACAGAGACTCTCAGTTCACAGCAAAACAAAAATACTTCTCTTTAGGCGAGATTTCACCACCATTAAACAGAGTTCGACGACCATAATTTCTCGCCTGCGGGTGGGATTTAATTCACAGAACTTGTCTGAACAATTCACGGGAGAACAATAACTAGAGGAATGCAGAAGTTATGCAACAACCATACTCAACGATTCCACATAGACCAATGTTCAATCGCCTCACAATTAAACAATTTCTTCACAAATAAGGATTCAAGACAATTCGATGGCCAATGAGCACTGAAAGTATTTAACTGGAACCAATTGTTAACACACGGAGTTTTTATTGCATAAATCTCTCTCTCCTCCCCCCCTTTCAATACATCCGAGGAATACAATTTATATACATTACAATGTGTCTCTTCAGTTCCTCTGCGAGGACCGTTTAGTAAATCAAAAGCCTAATTACAATTATTAAATTAACTGAAACAAGACATATGGATCGAATCCAAACCTATTCGACTTCTATGGACTCTAACTAATCTAAATGAAACATTCAGCTGAGGTATTGACACCTAGCTGTTACAATTCAATGATTTTGAACCCTCCTAGCCACAACATGTGGAAAAAACCTCCTACATTGCTGGCTAGTGTCTAATGCCCCTGCATCAGACTCCCGAGGGCAATTTTCTTCATGGGCTCCTGTCCATGAGCTCTTCCACTGATCTGCCTATCTTCTGCAACCTCCCTTCAGTCATCCAAGTGGCATCTTCCTCTGGCTTTTCCTTCCATTTGATTAAGTACTGAAAGTACTCTTGGCCTCTGGTCTTCTTGAACACTCTTTTGTCCAATATCTTCTCTGGTTGTAATGGTTGTGCTGGAGGTAGCTGCTTTTCCCACTCAATATGTTCCTTGTCTGCTGATCTTTCTTCTTCACCATCATCTTCATACTTGTACAAATCTGCAACATTAAAAATGGGAGATATTCCAACATCAGGAGGTAATTCAATCTCATAAGCATTTGCAGAAAAATTTCTAAGTATCTTGCATGGCCCAATCTTTTTGAACTTCAGTCTATTATACTGCTTCTTTGGGAATCTCTCCTTTCTCAAGTGTGCCAAAACCAGATCTCCTACTTCAAAATGGACTTCTTTTCTGCTCAAGTCTGCTCTACCTTTGTATTTGATGTTGCTGCCTTGTAATTTTTGTTTCACTTGTTCATGTATGGCCTAGATCTCTTAAGCAAATTCTTCACCATCAGCACTTATCATCTATGCCCTTCCCAGATTTCTTAACTCTAATATTCCCCTGGGGTGCATTCCATAGATAACATGGAATGGGCTCTACCCTGTGCTCCTGTTTGGTGAGTCATTATATGCATATTCTGCCTAGGGAAAAATATGATCCCACTGCTTGGGATGCTCTCCTGCAAGACTTCTCAACAAATTTCCCAGACTCCTATTCACTACCTCAGTTTGTCCATCAGTCTGAGGATGATAAGCTGAGCTAGAACTCAGTTTGGTACCAAGTTTCTTCCATAGTGTCCTCCAAAAATGGCCCACAAATCTGGTGTCTCTGTCTGAAACAATACTCTTGGGAAACCCATGCAACCTAACCACTTCCTTGAAAAACAAGTTAGCAACATGGGTGGCATCACTAGTTTTATAGCATGGAATAAAATGTGCCATTTTGGAGAATCTGTCCACTACAACAAAGACTGCATCATTCCCTCTCCGAGTCTTGGGAAATCCTAGAACAAAATCCATACTCACCATGTCCCAAGGCCTGTCTGGAATAGGCAAGGGAGTGTACAATCCTGCATTCTGGCTCCTTCCTTTGGCATATTGACAGATTTTGCAATTCTTCACAAACTTGTCCACTTTTGTTCTCATCTTGGGCCAGTAATAAAAGTGACTCAGCTGCTCATAAGTTTTATCAGTACCAAAGTGTCCAGCAAGTCCACCACTATGCTTCTCCTTAATCAAATTTTCTCTCATGGAACATTTTGGTACACACAGTTGGTTTCTTCTGAATAGTAAGTCCTCCTGCAAGAAATAATCCAGCCACTGGCTTCTATCTGTTAAAATAGGGTTACAACATGCCTCAAATGCTTCCTTAAAATTTGAATCTTTTTTATACAATTCCTTGAGAAAATCAAATCCTAAAACTTCAAAATTAGTTTCTTGAACAAGCATGTGCCTCCTACTCAAAGCATCAGCTACTTTATTTGCTTGGCCACTTATGTGTTTCAAAACAAAGTTAAAACCTTGGAGATACTCAACCCATTTGGCATGCTTATGATTCAACTTGGGCTGCTGTACAATGTACTGCAAAGCATGATTATCAGAGTATAATACAAATTCTTTGGACATCAAATAATGTCTCCACTTTTTCAATGCCTGAACAATTGCATAGAATTCCTTCTCATAAGAGGAATAATTTCTTCTGGTGTCATTTATCTTCTCACTGAAATAGGCTACAGGCCTATCATCCTGACTGAGCACAGCTCCAATGGCTTCCCCACTAGCATCACACTTCACTTGAAACAGTTTAGTAAAATCAGACAGAATCAAAACAGGCTTTTCAGTTATCTTTTGCTTCAAAATTTTAAAGTTTCTTTCTGCTGCAATAGTCCATTTAAATGGTTGTTTTCTCTTCTTTATTGTCTCAATGATGGGTGCATTAATCTTACTGAAGTTTCTTATAAACTTTCTGTAAAAACTGGCAAGTCCGTGGAAACTTCTTACCTCAAAAACATTTCTGGGTGAAGGCCATTCCACAATTGCCTTAACCTTTTCTAGGTCCATCTTCAATCCTTCTGCAGAAAAAACAAAACCCAAATACACCAACTCTTCCTTCATGAATGAGCATTTCTTTAAGTTTATCATCAGTTTCTCTTGGTGCAGCTTCTTCAAGACATAATTAAGATGCCTTAAATGTTTCTCTTTAGTTTTGCTGAAAACTAATATATCATCCAGATACACTATCACAAATTTACCAATGAATTATTTCAACACTTCATTCATAAGTCTCATAAAAGTTCTAGGTGCATTTGAAAATCCAAAAGACATTACCATCCATTCATACAGTACTTCATTCGTTTTAAAGGCAGTTTTCCACTCATCACCCTCTCTTATTCTAATTTGATGATATCCACTTTTTAAATCTATCTTTGAAAAATATTTAGCACCACTCAAACAATCCATTAAATCCTCAACTCTGGGAAAATGGAATCTGTACCTGATTGTTATCTTATTGATTGCCCTAGAATCAGTACACATCCTCCAGCCTCCATCTTTCTTTGGGCTCAATACTACTGGTACTACACATGAACTAAAACTTTCTCTGATCAGTCCCTTGTCCACCAATTCCTGTACTTGTCTCCTGATTTCCTCATTTTCTGTGGGAGTCATTCTATAGGCTGCCTTATTTGGCAGATTTGAACTGGGGATAAAATCTATCTAATGGCTGATCTTTCTCACAGGTGGAAGCTCATCAGGTAAATCATCCACAATAATGTCACAATAATTTTCTAACATCTCTTGGATTTCTATTGGAAAATCAGAAATCTTTGTAGAACTAAGAACTACCTTAGGTTTGCAAACTAAAGAAAAACTTACCTCTTCTTCTTCTATCTGCTGCAAATATTCCTTCCCGCTCAGCAACAAGGTCTTTGGATCAACCACTCTACTTGATGGCTCTCCTTCTTACATGGGTATCAATGTATGATGTACCCCATCCTTGAAGAACTTGTAAGTGTTCTTCTTGCCATCATGCACCGCTGCTCTGTCAAACTGCCAAGGTCTACCCAACAGTATATGACACACATCCATGGGCATTACATCACACAGGACCTTATCTTTGTATTTGCCCATTTGCAGCTCTATCTCACACTGTTCTTTTACAACAAGCTGGTGCCCTTTATGTAGCCAGGACACCCTGTAGGGAGTTGGATGATCCCTTGTCTTTAGCTTCAATTTTTCTATTACCTCAGTGGAAACCAGATTGTCTGTGCTGCCACTATCAATGACTAGCTGACAGCATTTCCCTTGGACTTTGCATATGCTCCTAAAAAAATTCTTCCTTTGTGCAGGTTCAGTGACCTCTTTGGTTTGCTTCAACAGGACCTTATTAACCACCAAGGACTCTCCCCTTTCTGGTAGAATTTCTTCTTCAATTTATGCCTCTTCTCTAGCCTGGGCAACAACAGCATTTCTTGGAACAGCACCCACATTCTCTGGACACTCATAGTGCTTATGTCCCACTTCCCGACATCTATAGCACCTCAATTCTCTACCTTTGCCTCTGTCTCTGCCTCCTCTTCCTCTTCCTTTGTAAGAACCCCTTCTTCCCCTTGCATCATCCTCTGTAGATGCATTCTGAGGTGAGCTACTGTTAGCTCCATCCCTAGGTGTAGTAAACTTTCCTCTACCACCCTGACTTCCCTTTCCACGGAAAGTAGCTCTCCCTTTGGCAGACTACTTCCTCAGGATTTTCTCCTCTACTTTCAAGGCCATCTAATAGGCCTCTTCAACTGTCTTAGGAGATAGAAGACCAATCTCATCTTGGATCTCCAGCTTGAGACCATTCACATATCTCGCAGTCTTCTCTCGTGTGTCTTGAAATTTCCCCGCTCTTATGCTTACTCTATAGAATTCCTCTGCGTATTCTTTTACTGTCAGCAACCTCTGTCTCAGGTTCTGCATTTGCCTAAACAATGTCATCTGATAATCACTAGGCAAGAATTTACCTTTTAACTTAGCCATCATTCTGGTCCAACTCTTGATAGGCTGCTTGCCAACTCTCCTCCTTTCTGCCTGCACTCCATCCCGCCAGAGTGCAGCATGTCCCTTCAGCTTTGTCACTGCAAACTTGACCTTTTTATCTTCACTTATTTCTTCATAGTCAAAGCACTTGTTCATTTCATTGATCCAGTCTACTAGCTCTTCTGGATTCAGTCCCCCTGCATAACTCGACACTTCAATTCTGGGCTTAACTGTAGACCCCAGAACAGTTCTAAGGAGCCTCATGTCAGGAGGAATCTCAACATTTTCTTCCGCTTCCTCTAATTCAGGTTCACTGATGTCTTCAAGATCTCTGGGCTGTCTTTGCTCCATGGAATCCATTCTAGCCTCGAACCTCTGCAAAATTCCCAACACTTCTGCATTGGTAACAGGTCCGCCTCTCCTTCTGCCAGCACCTCTACCAACTCGGATCGCCATGTTAATTCTCTGTAAAAACAACTCAAAAATGCTCTGATACCACAAATGACAACAACAAAACTGAAAGTCGGCCCCTAAGGAGAGCTGGTCTCTTTTCGTAGCTCTATCAGCATTTTCACCTCAATTGACTCAATTCCTCGCCACATGGTCTTCCACGACTTCTCATAATTTTATTTTTCAAATTCGATAAATTTGACAAATAAACATAATCAATAAACTTTGAAATTAAAATATACCTCTCGATCTTTGTATTCCACCGCCAAACCTTATAACCAAGGTTTAACCCTTCGAAACTTTATATTAATACCCGGCACTTTTTCTTAAACAAACAACCTTAGGCCTTGGGCCCACATATATAATCAATGTTCCAATTAAATACATGCACCGTACCTTGGTTATCCTTCGAGCTATTACTAAACGCGATCACCGTTCAGTTGGCCTTCCTCCAGATCGACGGTATGCATCAATATTGCGCAGGCTTCGATGTCGAACGTCAACGTGCGATGGAATGCCATGAAAGTGGTTTTAGGGGTCCCACCTTTGCCACGTGTCGAACACTCAATGGAATCGCTCCGAATTTAGGAATACCGCTTACTCCGCAAAAGCGGTGCGATATGGGCAGTCCGGCTTAGCAAATCCACTCGTGGTTTTGGAACAGCGATTAACCAAGGTTACTTTGGAGTTGCACTATCCTTCTTATTCATTTAATTCAGGTCTAACCTCAGGACAGAGACTCTCAGTTCACAACAAAACAAACATACTTCTCTTTAGGCGGGATTTCACCACCATTAAACAGAGTTCGACGACCACGATTTCTCGCCTGCAGGTGGGATTTAATTCACAGAACTTGTCCGAACAATTCACGGGAGAACAATAACTAGAGGAATGTAGAAGTTATGCAACAACCATACTCAACGATTCCATACAGACCAGTGTTCAATCGCCTCACAATTAAACAATTTCTTCACAAATAAGGATTCGAGACAATTTGATGGCCAATGAGCACTGAAATTATTTAACTGGAACCAATTGTTAACACACAGAATTTTTATTGTAGAAATCTCTCTCTCCTCCCCCCCTTTCAATACATCCGAGGAATACAATTTATATACATTACAATGTTTCTCTTAGGTTCCTCTACGAGGACCGTTTAGTAAATCAAAAGCCTAATTACAATTATTCAATTAACTGAAACAAGACATATGGATCGAATCCAAACCTATTCGACTTCTATGGACTCTAACTAATCTAAATGAAACAGTCAGCTGAGGTATTGACACCTAGTTGTTACAATTCAATGATTTTGAACCCTCCTAGCCACAACATGTGGACAAAACCTCCTACATTGCTGGCTAGTGTCTAGTGCCCCTACATCACTATTGCTTGATGGAGATTTTCCATTCTAGGAAGATGGCATCGTGTTGGAGAGCATTTATTCCATACATGTGGGAGATTTTGATATGTTTCTTATGCTTTAAAGTTATCCATATTTGACCTTTGACCTAGTTGAATCCTTCAAACAAACTTTTTAGGGGTTATTTTATTGTAAATTAATGAAAAGTGACTTGGTTTCCCTAATATAAATAGAGGGACTTCGCTTTCATTTATTTACCATCATATTCACATCACTTCTTCTTTCATAAGTAGTGTGCATTAACTCTCGTCTTCTTTTCTCTTGGTCGCTATGGATATTTAATGGAGCAAATTATCTTGGGAGTGAAATTTTTACATGGAAATACTTCTTTAGGATTGATGAAGTGATTCCTATTGGAATTGAATAAGTTTATTGCCATTTTCTTTTATTTTTCATGTTATATTTATGAAATTAGTGTTTCTATGTGTGTCATACTAAAAAGTACAATATTTTTTTCTTGAAATCTTGATTCTTTAATGTACGTAGAATGTGTCTTGCAAGAATCCATCACATAAACTTGTTTCATATATCCTTTGACATTAAAATCTCCTATTTAGAGAAGTTGTTATGGTTTCTAAGGGTACAAATTTAGTCTCTTACCCTCTTCATCAAGGCCCTATATCATATACCTTTTTCCATAGTTAACAGGTGAAAAATATTGAAATTTGAGAGTTTGATTGTATAAGAATAGTTCGAGGAAATTTAATCTAATTCAGAGTATAATAAGTAGTTCATATTTTAATCCATTTAGAATGTTGATGGGTCTAAACACAAAATAGATAGCCGTGATGCATGCAAGTAGAAGGAAAGGAACTAAATGGTAATTATCAATTTGGATTTTTTTTTAATGCTTAGAAAGTCCATTAAACACTCAAAGTGGGAAAATTTGATAAATTTGAGAAAGAACATATTTAAGTTTTAAATTAAGAGATATTTTGGAGGGAAGACTAGAGTTGTTTTTTTCCATTGTATTTTAATTTTTTTATATTATTTATAATTATTAGATTATTTAAATATCAAAAAAGAAGAAAATGAATATATATATATATATATATATATATATATATATATATATATATATATTTCTAAAAATTTTAAAATATATACTTTTCGAGTTGAAAATCTTTCATCCCAATTTTTATCCTATATAACTTGAATCATTCGAACTTGGCAACTATGCCTTTTTGCTAATTGATACCACAGCCTAATTGGGCAAATGCACTGGTTTAATTGATACCATAGCCTAATTGGGCAAATAATGTCATGTTACATGGTATCTATTAATCAATTAAGTACACAAAAGCGTAAAAGCTATTAAATAAGTAAAACTGCTAAATGCTATAAGATCTCAAAGATATGTTCTATATTTTCTGTGACCAAATGATTCTCATTTTCATTTCATGATTCTGAAACCAAGAAATATTGCATCAAGAATCGGATCTTGAGCCCTCCGTCATTTCTGGAAGTTAGACGCTTACTTCAAATGAAAGTACAACAACGCACAGACATCCTCATCGGCCTCTGCGTTGACTACAATGGTTGGGAACAGACATGGATAACAATGCCTGTAATCTGTATACAATGTCAAATACCTTTATTTGTATCATCCAACTCAAATATAACGGTTATGAGCAACGTGCAAGTCTCGCTACATTATAATACTGAAGCTCATAATACGCACATGCTGCTAGCGCCCAGAGTTATCTCCCATTCCTTTGCTCCCAAGAAATACAAAGACGCCACCCCAATTGCAATGAATAATTCAAGCAAACTATACTGTCTCTATAAGAAAAAGGGATCTAAGTACCACTTTGTGCATTACCCAAGAATTTGTATCTATAAAAGGAGGGTTCTAAGTACCACTTTATGCTCTGCCCCAGGATTTGTTATCACGTTCTGTTCACTGATCTCATCTCGATCTTTAGTTCTGAATTCTAGAAGTAATCCTTGTCTGTGGTGGTAGAAATTATGAAGGGAACGGAAGCGAGCAATTTGAAGTTTATATTGTTCGTGGTTTTGCTATGTCTCTTCTGTGTAAGAGGGAATGGAAGAAACCTTGGTGGTGACCATGGCAGAGGATTTGGGGGTAACTGGAGAGGTAATAACAACAATGAGGGAGGTCATGGAAACGAAGGAGACAATGAGAGATCAGGTTTGGGTGAGGGATATTATAGGCAATTCTGTCCTTCGCACGTAAACGTTGAAGAAATAGTTCGGTCGGTTGTTAAGAAATACATGGACATTGATCCAACTTTAGCAGCTTCTCTTCTGAGGATGCAATTCCACGACTGTTTTGTCAGGGTATCTACTCATCTTTTGCAGGGGATGTCTGCGTTATAAGGCTTTTTCCAAATTCTCAAGTTATAATTCGTATTGGGTATCTAACATTATGATTCCAATTCTCATGTAGGGTTGTGACGCATCCGTGTTATTGGCTGCAACTCCAACAAATCAAACAGAATTGACAGCAGTTGCCAACGGGAACTTGAGAGGATTTGAGATCATTGACGATGCCAAACAAGCGTTGGAGGACGTTTGCCCCGGAGTTGTTTCTTGTGCAGACATTCTGGCCCTCTCTACTCGAGATGCCGTGGATATGGTCAGATGAATTACATTAAATAATTGGGCTATTATGGCAGAGTATAGTTATTATTATAGTTTAAGGAATCAATATTTGTGTTTCAAATTGAAGTCATGAGATTGAAATCGTTTGTTTCTGTGCAGCTCGGCCATGGTAGTCCTTATTGGAAAGTGAAAACAGGGCGCAGAGATGGACGGGTATCGCTGGCAAGTGAAGCAAACACAAATATTCCTTCTCCATTTGGCAATTTCTCAGAGCAGAAAACTCTATTCCAAAGCAAGGGTTTCAGCGTTCAAGATCTAGTCACTCTATCAGGTTGGCATATCTATTCTTTGATTTTAATATAATGTTTTAACATTTTTGTAAAACATTAGTAGTTGTAACTAGTAATATGTGAACACACCAACACAGATTGGTTTTGGATTTGATATGATGCTAATGATATTAATGATATTGCAGGTGCTCATACCATAGGAGTGGCTCACTGCGGTACATTCAGCCAGCGTCTCTACAATTTCAGCGGTAACGGGGACTCTGATCCTTCTCTCGACAGAAACTACGCGGAACAACTGAAGGCGGCCTGCAAGCCTGGGGACGCAAGAACTGCGGTTGCCATGGATCCAGGCAGCCAGATGGCTTTTGATAATGATTACTACGTCAATCTGCAAGAGCATAGAGGCCTCTTCATATCTGATGCCGCGCTTCTTACAGACGTAGAGGCCAATAATATTGTGAGCAAGGAAGTCGGCAGCCAAGAAGATTTTCTTGCCGACTTTATCATGGCCATGGAAAAATTGATAGAGTTGGATGTCATTACGGGAAATGATGGCGAGATTCGACAGAAATGTGCATCTGTCAACTAGAATTTATCGCCTCCGCCTGTTATCTCCATACGCTGTTCACAAAGGTGGCGGGCATGGGAAAAGAATATTTGAAATATTGATAATTCGGTTCCAAGCATTACCAATAAAGATCTATTAGCTCATTTTAAGCTCAAACAAATGCATGAACTTCTCAAGTCTGAATCGTTAACAGAGTTTGAAATTAATGGTTGACAAAAACTAGGAACTTCTGATGTCTGAATCGTTAAGAGAGTTTGAAATTCATGGTTGACAAAAACCTGGAGTTCAATTCGTTAAATATTGTTGAAATTTATGGAGAATTCCTTAACACACAGACAGAGGAATAAACAATTCCTCTTCACAGAGAATAAAAATTAATTTACAAATACAGAGAGATGAAATATAACACTGCTATTTCATTAAAAATAAAAACTCTATTACAAGATAAAATTCTTCAGAACGAAGTTTTGGATTCACAGTGGAAACTTCACTTCAGTGATTGTTGCACACACAGCACTACAGGAATTTCCTTTCTCTGTTCCTCTGTTCTTTTCTCTGTTTTCAGCCTTTTGGACAAAGAGTAACAAATACAAGTAACTCACAATATTGCTCTCACCCATATATATATATATGAAACATTACAATATATATTATAAATATCTTATATTTATAATATATATAACCAAAAGTTAAAACAAATACATCACAGTAATTTAAAAATTAACCCATGTTAAAATTAAAATATCATGCCCCAAGTTTAAAACTTAAATTAAAAAATATATATATGCTAAGGTTTAAAACCTTATATCCTTTATGCTTTCCGGGGGCCTTCACGAACGTGAGTTCTCTCACCCCTCCGAACTCTTTTGTTTTGTGAGGAGGTGTGTCCAGTGGAGGAATGACGTCAGCTCCTCCGGGAGTTCCCTTCCCCCTACTGCTTGAGCTTGCTGCCCCCTTCTGGAATGTTGTCGCCTAAATGCAGTTGGTGGAGTTTTAATGCACGTGGTTGCTACAGATAAGAATGCAGTGGTTGCGTGACAAAATCTTAACTAGAGTTTGTTGTCGCCGTTCTTCAAACTCCCATCAAAATTTAATTTGCTGTCTTTGGATCCCATCAGACTTTAAACTCGTTGTCTTGATGTACTAAGAGCAATTAGAAACAAGAGTGATGATTAAAAATAAGAGCTTTAAAATATTATTGACAAGGTCACCAAGCCTAGGAATGAAACTAGTCTAATTGCAATAAAAGTAACTAGAAATGAAACAATCTGCTATAATAGCCAATTAATTGAAATCAAATGAACTTACATGAAAGGAAATATCTATTCTATTGATCACACCTAGTATATCTACTTGTAGAAATGAAGCCTTTTAACTAATTGTAGGAAAGAAAATACTAACTAAATTGTAGGAAATCAATTCTTGCAAGTAAAGGAACTCTATGGTGACTTTTTCAATTTGTACTTTCAACTCTTAAATATATAATTCAATATATTAAACTCTACACAAAGCATAAACAAATTAACAAGACTAGGTTTATATCCTAGACTTATACAATGTAATAGAAGTGATACAATTCACAAGTGAGAATGCAAGAGTGACTCAGACAAATTACAAAAAATAATGCATAAATAAGTAAATGTATGTTGTTGTAAAAGATTATTAAATCATGGAAATGTAACAATAAATTGATGATAATTACACACACAAATCTTAAATGAAGCAACTCAAAAACTTACTACCTTCAACTAATATACAACAATACTTGACTAAAGAGGGAGCCCTACCTCCTTAGACAAGGTAATGAGTGAAGCTAATAGTTGAAACCGAGCATAGATCTTCATTTACCACAAGAGATGAATGCACATGAGTGGAAAAATACTTGTATTAAGTAATTAATAGTGTACAATATTAGAATTACAATTAGAAATTATACTCCCTTCTCTAGTTGAGCAGGAATTTTATACATTTCTATATAATTTTATCTTCTGTAAGGGTTGAGGATAGCCATGAAAATATATGATTCTCATGATATTCTCAAATTCCTTTTTCAATCAAGCACCTCATCCCTAATAGCTTTCTAAAAATAAGAATAAAAATAAAAATTATGGCACATCATCCACATTGAATGATGAACATGATGACAAATCCATGTGTTTTAGGCATTGAATTTGTTACAATCAACTGATGAAATCTAACTATCCTCTAACTAAAAATTGGTATTTAGGTGTTTAGTTATCTAATTCCTAAAATAGTAACACCATGGCACTTTATCAATCAACAAAATCAATTGTGACACTAATGTAACAACCAAAACATCTAGTGTTGTACCAAATAGTGTAACAACAACATGAACTAAAGGTGTAATAGCTTTTTTGATGGTGTTGTAGAAACCTCAACGGTGGTTGTTGTAAAAGCAACAAAAAAAGTGGAGGTTGTAACAATAATGGTGATGGTGTAATAATAATAGTGATGGAGGTTGTATCAACAATGGTGATGGAAGGTGTAACAACAATGGTGATGGGTGGTGTAATAGTGATTGTGCCATGTAATGACAATGGTGATGGTGTGACAAAAACATGACCACTGGTGTAATAAAACTTATAGTAGCACTTGTATCGACACCTACATAATGGTGACATATCTAGCACATTGCATCTGCTATCATGGAATAATGGCTCATGAATATTTTTGTCAATAAGAATAAAAATTAATCCCCCCCCCCCCCACATCACACTAGAAAAATCACTTTAATTGACATAAATTGTAGGAAGCATACCTTGGTAAAAACAAGTCATTATAAGAAAAGGTAAGCTACAAGATAACTATTGGGATGGGGAAGAATGGTCAAAATGATAAAAATGGATATGGAAAATATGGTGTTTTAGGCACCCAACATCTCCCCCTCATTGGAAATGTTGCATGCCCTCATTTAACCAAGTAGTCAGTATGAGTATGATTCTAAGTAAGAATGCCTAGAGTAGAGGTATTTTAGGCTAAAATTTGGTTGAACTTAGGCATTAGCTAAGTAATTACATGTAGTGGACTCAATTTCCTACTAGAAGGTGGCATCCATCTTTTCTTTCAGTTATGGTCAAACTGATGTTGAGGTGAAGAGAGCCAGATCAGAGGGGTAGTTGAATCTTAGTCCAACCCACTTGTTTCCACATATCCTCATACAATTAATGTATATGTTTACCTCTTGTAGGGCCACTATAAGGTTTATGTAGTTGAATGCATCTCTCCTCCTCATGTCTTCAATGACCTATAATTCCCACCTCTATTTTCATCACTCCATGGCATCCTCCCTCAAGGACTTTATCCATCCTATGTGATGGAAAATAGACTCCCTCTAAGTGATGTTGAAATGGCACCAAGAAATGGCACCCCAAGGGGGCTTTTGATTTAATTTTCCCTTAATTAAATTGGAAGAAAAATTGTAATTTCATCTCATGACAGCTTACATTAGTTAACTAAGTCAGAATGATTGAGTTAGCTTAGGAAATTGGAGTTGAGGGTCCAAGAGGATGCATGTAGAGTTCTCCCACGATTTAAGGGGGTCCAGTTATAGTTAATTGTGAGTTGTAATTAGTTAACTCAATAAATTGAGTTAAAATCAGTTTAAATAGTTCTAACTGAGTGATGATCTAGTGAGAGGTCAAGTGAATTAGACCTGATTTAATTCACAAGTAGTGATCAATCAATTGACTAATAATTCTCTATAAATAACTATTGCATGTCAGTTCTAAGGAAGGCCTAGTTGAGATTGAGGCTAAAGGGATGATAAATATCAGTTGTATAATTAGAAAATTGTAGAGGTCAGTTATAAAGTCAGTTGGATTCCAAGTAAGGATTTTGAAATCAACCAAGGTATTTTCCTATTTAATAGGGATTTAATTCCTCAAGGAATGCATGAGAAAGGCAGGCTTAGCAGAGGCAAATAATTAACTAAGTATTTGTCTGATTTTTCTTAGATTAGTGTGAGATGGTTGGTAAAGTGCAAGAGTTTCTCTTAAGATAGAAAGCATTGTATTGTTTCATGATCCTTGACTTTATATAATATATATATAGTGGGGTTTTAGGTAGTGCTCTTTCCCTAGATACATCTTGTGTTTTGCGATTTATTTTCTCTTTCTTTTACTTGTTATGTGATTGAGCGATCATGTTTTGTTTCCACAAATTGTAAAAGGATTCAGTATCTTGTTTTAGTACATTACAAGATCGGATTGAATCTAGTTGTTAGATTTTCTACATGGTATTAGAGCACCAGGAATCATGATAAGAAGAGAATAAAAAAGCTTGTTTTCATCAGGTTTGAAATTGCAGATTTATTCTTCAGTTTCCAACAACATATCAAGATGTCTTTCAATGGCTTGAAACTCAAATATGCACTCGAGGGAAATTCAAATTATATTGCATGGAAGGACAGGATAGAGGTAGTGCTTGAGGAAAATAGACTGAAGGCTTTCATAGATACTGATGTCCTAGAATTCGTAGCAGCAGATGCTCAACTTCTTGATGCATGGAAGAAGAATGTAGAAAAGGCAAGAAGGATCATGTTAGAGGGAGTTCGAGATCATATTGTCTCGAGTCTCCATGGGAAGGCGACTCGATATGCGATTTGGAAGGCCTTGATAGATATTTATCAGAATAGCAACGAGCACATGAAGTTGGAACTGAAATACAAGCTCAGGAAGATCAAAATGGAGAAGGGAGACACTATCCAAAAACACTTGACAAAGTTCACTCAGTGTCGAGATGAGCTTGGAAGTGTTGGGATCATTGTTGCCTCAGATTATTTGGTGAGCCTAGCTCTTCTAGGCCTTCCCAAGAGCTATCATAGCTACTAGGACTATATTAATGGGAGGGAGAAGTTTCCATATTGGGATCAACAATGGTCTGATTTGGCACAAGAAGAAATTCGACGGAGCACTAGATATGGATCCTTATCAAAGACTAATGATGAGGAGAATTGTGCCTTCGTTGAAAAGGAAAAGAAAGGAAAATGGAAAGTGTCTCATTCCAAATATGAGACCGGAAAGGGAGGCTAGAATAGAGACTTGTCAAAGGTGAAATGTTTCAACTGTCATGAGGATGGAAAGTATGCCACAAATTGTCCACAAAATAAGAACAACAAGAAGGCCTAAGGAGGAGTAGTAGGTGAAGCATTGCCTTCACAATTCGAGTTCGAAGTCACCCTCATTGAATGCATGGTGTCATTGGTGATGTGATCTCTATGATACATGGATAGTGGAGCTTCATTCCACATGACCGACAACAAATAATTCTTTAGTATCTTGGAGGAGAAGGATCTCCAGATACACATCGAGATGGGCGATGACGGGAGGTATAGCGCTACCAGTATTGGTACAGTTACCTTTCAGAGAGAGTTAGGTAAACCCCTCATACTAAAAGATGCCATGCATGTACCTATTTTAAATAAGAATTTGGTTTTTGTTGCTATGTTGGAAGATCATGGATATGATGTGATTTTCAGTGAAGGAAAGGTGTTCATTCGTCACAAAGCCATGATACAGGTGAAAAATATTGGGGTTTGAGTGAAGAACTTTTAAAAACTTGATGTATATGAATACACAACATTGAGCAGTAAAGAAGAGAAGGTGGATAGCCGATACATCAGTGAATTATGGAACAGGAGGCTGGGCCATCTACACCATAGCACTTTGATGATCATGCAGCAGATTTCCATAGCACTTCCAAAGGGTGCACTTGCACAAAGAGACACATGAAAAGGGTGCACATTGGGGAAGTATACCAAAGCCTCATTTCACAATAAGGAAAGTCGAGAAGCGCCAATCCTTGAGATAGTTCACTCAGACGTGTGTGGATCATTCTCGACAACTTCTACAACAAAGCACAGGTATTATGTGATTTTTGTTGATGATTTTTCAAGAAAGTGCCGGATTTTCTTCATGCGTAAGAAAGATCAGACATTCTCCAATTTTTGTGAGTTTAAGGCACTTGGCGAGAAAGATACATGGAATAAGGTGAAGGCTCAGAGGAGTGACAATGGTGGAGAATACATATCTAACGAAATCAAGAACTTATGTGCCTTAGAATGAATTTCGAAGAGAATTGATTGCACCTCATAACCCACGGCAGAATGGGGTTGCAGAAAGAAAGAACAAAACTATTGTGGGAGTTACATGAGCTATGTTTCATGATCAGGGCCTATCGTTGCATCAGTGGGTGGAGACATGCAATACAATAGTATTTGTGCAGAACAAAAGTCATCATCAGATACTAGGGATGAGTACAACAGAGGAGGCGTTTTGAGGTTAACATTTTTGTTTCATTTATTTATTTCCATGTGACCAAAGATGTCAGGAAGAAGCTAGAGCCAACATCTGAGTTGGGAAAAATTTTGGGGTACACTGATACACCTCACAACTATCGGGTGTACTTGCCAGCACACAGGATGCCAACAATCAGAAGAGATATGAAGTTTGATGAAGACAAAGCCATGTGATTTTCCCTTGAGAGGGAGCTCAAGTTGCATGCAGTTGAGGAGATCTTAGCTCCAAAGGATGAACCTCGGGATATGGAGCAACCACAAGTAGAGTGATAGAGAGTGGTAGGAACCACTCATGGAGAGCCATCCACCAGAGATAGAAGGAAGTGCACTAGAGAGGCTGACATATTATTGCTCGATGTGAGAGATAATGTGGGAGAACCCACATCATAGCATAGGCAGAGAAGGTCCAGGAGCAGTACACTAGATACATGGCTCTTATGAGCAAATGAATTGAGATAGAACCATCCACCTTTTAGGAAGTAGTGCAGCAGTTAGTGTGGGTTGATGCCATGGTTGAGGAGTATGACTCCATTATTAGAAACAATGCATGGGAAGTTGTCCCAAGACCAGTGGGGAAGTCATTTGTAGGATCAAGCTGGGGATACAAGGTGAAGTAGAAAGCAGATGGCAGTGTGGAGAGACACAAGGCTATATTTGTGGCCAAATAATTCTCTAAGGTGGAGGTGATTGACTATTATGATACTTTTGCACCAGTCACAAGGTACTCATCTATTACATCTATCATTGCACTCTTAGCACATATGGGACATTATATATATCAGATATATGTAAATACAACCTTTCTCAATGGAGTTATTAAGTAAGAAGTGTACATTGATCAGCAGGAATGTTTTGAGACCTTAGAGGGCGATTTGCATGTGTGCAGACTCAAGAGAGAGTTGTATGGGATGAAGCAAGCACCTCGTGCTTGGTACACTAGGATTGACAGTTATTTCACCGAGTTGGGTTTCACCAAGAGTGAAGCAGATGCGAACCTATATCATATTGTGGTTGATGGTAAGCTTTTGATTATTGTAATTTATTTTGATGATCTGCGATGCAGTCGTAGCCAAAAATTAACATATATATGTGGACTCGTGGGTTAGGACCCACTTAATCTTCTTATACACAATATAATTTATATATATCAAAGTCATTAACATACCTACACGGAACGATCAACAACTGTATTTAAAACATAACGTATATAACCCAAAATACAATCATACACATAGGACTGGAGCTCTCGGGTCCCACATCCTGATAACCAGTCATAGCGCATCGCAACACTCACTCGCAACTTTCAATTCTTTACAAATGCGCTAACCCATAAAACTTGCGATCAGCGTAGTTGCGTCAAGCTGATATGTGGTTGCTCATTGTCGCATCACATCCTTCCTTCTCCCCGCATCGCATCGCAACCCGTTTAAATTTTCATGCGAGCACTTAACGTTATCCACTATAATCTGCGAAATGTGAAGTCGTGGTCAAATGTCCATCGTTGATCTGCCACATGATCCAATGGCCCGCACAACTTCCCCTTCATGCCACTTCGCATCGCGAGTTAAAAACTCTAACTTGCGAAATCCTTAACTCTTAAACAATCCAATCGTCGATGTGAAACCGCACCCTGTTGACACGCGTCCACTTCAATTCTGCGATTTAATCACAGTCGTTCATTCAACTTTCTTGGTTCATATTCACCTCTTCTATCCACTCTGATCTTCGTCATTGATCCTTAAACTTTGAATCTACAATTCAATCCATGCCATCGATTCCTATCTCGGAATTCTTCTAAGTAATTCCATCCTAAATCGATTTCTCCTCTTTCAGCCTCGCTGCTCTACATTATTGATTCCTCAGCATTTCTCCTCCGCTATACTTCTGAGTCTATTCGCATTTATTCAATGTTGTCTCTCCATAACTTGTCTATACGAAGTTCCCAGAAAATTCGTCTTCTCACCCACCCTTGTTGCGCCTGCAATCCAATTAGAGTTCTTTGTCTCTCAGACCTTGGTCTCCGCCCCATATTTTTCCTATGCGAAGCTCACGGGAGCTGCACCCTTGCACTCAATCTATTTGTGCATCAACATAAATAAAATATGCATATAAAATAATACATAAATGAAATATTTAACTTCGACATGGAAATAAAGCCAACGGGTTAAAAAAGAGAGCCTGATCATAATCCAAAACACTTGGAATTTATTTATAAATAAAAATACATAGAACCAAGCCCTGGGATGGGTGGTTTTTACATTTGTTCCTACTCTCTATTCAACCCTCTCTCACACCTATTTCCCTCTCGTTCTCTCTTTCTCTCTATGGAAGGAAGAACCCCAAAATGGTGGATTTGGTTCTATTTTATGCCTTTCCCCAGAATCCCCATATGGTTGAGAAACTGTTATTCAGTTTCAGAATAGTTTATTCAACTAATTGCTTAACTAATCCTAATATAACTATTCTTTTAACCTACAGATTACAATGGTTGTGTTGGCCCAAATTAACTTTCAACAAAATACTTTAAAAGTAAAATCTTCAAGTTATTAGGACTACTATTCCTCTTCCCAAGCCACAACATGTGACCAACTTGTCACATTGCTGACTCCACCTTAATGATCCTACATCAGACACTTGAAGTGAAATAATTCATGACCTCCTGGTCATGTGCCTTCAATGCTTGAATCATCCAGGATCCCAACTCTGTTTTAATGCTTTCCATAAGCTGCATTGTCTTCCCCATTCTTTAGCTGCAATCTTCCAGGCTTCCATACTTTGTGTTGTAGTGCTCCACTACTTCTACCTTCTCTATTCTTCACTTTCCAAATAGTTCCACAATGGACTGCTTTCTTCATTTTTTTTCAACTCTTCTTAGGTATTTGCATAAACTCCCATATTTCATCTATGGTTTCTTGCAATGCAATATTCTGCTGTAATCTAATTTCAGTCCTCTACCAACACATTGTACTACACCCTCTCCCAGAAATTTATGCAAATATTACTCCGGACATTGCTGCCACCCAAATTCCCGAATATCTCTGAAGATATCTCCCTTTGAAATATACAATTGTTTCTCCTTATCTTCAAATTTACTTTCAAAGAGTAAATTGTTTTCCAATTTTCTGACTGCAGTAACATATTCACTCACATTTCTCTGTATACTAGAAAACATAACATAGTTTAGTATTTGCTTCTGTCTCAACCAAAAATTGAGACAATCTTCTATCAATGTCCGCAATCCCTTCCTCATTCTCAAATTCTTCCAGCAACCACTTCAACATTTCACTTTCTAATTGATCCCTCTCAAGCACATCATCATTGTGTTGTTCATCAATTCCAACATATCCTTCTTCCTCTTCCTTGACTGCATTCAATAGACTAACTCTGGTAGTCAATTCTACTTCATTTAGTTCTAGGACTGAGTTTTCTTCAACACGTGACATATTTGTCTCACCTTCATCCTCATTATTATCTTCCTCTTTGTCACAAGTCCAATTTCTTTGTGACACTGCTTCTTCATTCTTTATCAGAAGAGAATTTTGATTGTCCATCTCTCTGACAGCTTCAAGTGACTGTCTTAGAGTCTCCCTCTGGTCATTTATGAAAACCAACTTATCCCTGTTCTCACCAATAGTAGCTTCCTCAACATAAGACAAAATTGTCTTATCCTTACTATGGACACATCTTCTATTATGAGCTCTTCCTTCATTAAGTAAGGATTCTATGAAATCCTTTTGCTACAATAATTCATCCTTGTCTTGATCTGAAATCCATTCGTCATCATACTTAACTTTGCAACTTTCAGCCTCATTAAAGATAGTTCCAAAAAAACGGTTTTCTCCTGCAAAACCTACAATCACATATAAATTGTGAGTTTTAAAACCACATGACCTAATGGTATCCCTTGATGCTTCAGTCATCAAGTCCTCTTATTTCTCTGAATCTTTTGTATGACTCAAAAAATCTTCAATGAACCCCATCTCAATTTCCTCAAGAATTTCATTTAAATGCTTGATATCTTCCTCCACTTCTTCTTTGTTTTGGCTATCATCATGAGCCAAACTTTCTCTTCTTTCAGCCCTTACAGCATGCTGAAAAGAAATACCTTCTCTCAACTGTGTATGATCTTTCATATGAGACCTAGCTGTCTCATCTTCCTTCAGCATAGAATTCAGATTCTATCTCTCCTCTTTCTTCTTTTATGACAACAAAAGCAAATTGTCTTTCTTTACCGATTTCACCTGCAAACATACAATAATCATTTGTTTCAAAATCATAAGGACCCATAGCCTTTCTTTTTTTCTCAAACATCAACTCTTTCTGTTGGTTCTCATCCTTCCAAGGATCCATGAAACCATCAGCTGGTCTCATACCTTCATTCTCATTACTACTATCACCAAGAATGGACCCTTGCTCAGGTTCACATAAGTAAACCTCTTCCTCAGCACACATCCTATGTTGTAACTCAGCTCCTCTAAGTTCTTCTTCTAGATCAATTCTTATATCAGATCTTAGCCTACTCTGAAATTGACTCCACTTGAATATTTTCTTCCACATAACCCAATCATACCTTTGGTGTTCCACATTCCTTGTATGAATTCTCTCATCATTTCGAGTTGCACTTTTATCTCAGCTGATTCTCTATCAAGTTTATTCTTACTTGATCTTTCAAAATATCCCTTAGAACCTTTACTATGACCATTAGTAGCCATAATATTATTTCCTTTATGAACTCCTCTTTGTTCATCATGGACTATCAACAATTCATCTCTACAAGTTGACTCCATCAACCTATCCGTAGATACCACACCAAGTTTTTCCATGCTTAGTATTTTACTGGCATCTCTTCTGACTTCTATTCTCCTAATTGTGACTCCTCTGTGAACCTTTCAGATAACCATCAGTGGTCATATCTTCTTCTTCCCTCTGTGGAATCATCTGGATCCACCTTGTGAGTTGCAACAAACCTCTTTCATCTTTGAAACAAGTGGAGTGCTTTTCCCCAGTCCCAATTTATCTCTTGGTGACTCTTCTTCTTCTTCTTCTTGACTCTTCAAAAAAAACCTTTCCTTTCATACTTTGCTGCTATGAGTAATGGTTCTTCTTCTTGAGCATTCATCTTATGCTCCCTCTTCATCTGTATCCCATGCCATTTCAATTTCTTTCTTGTAAATCATCCACACCTATGGTCTTATTCACTCCTCTGTAGCAACTCCATCAGTAGATCAAGATGGATTCTCATCTTATTTATTTCTCTCTTATATTCTTCATCGGTCATATGCTTCCATATTCCATTTGTCTTGGCATCTTCCTTCTTCACTTTGTGGTTTCCTCTTGAACCTATGCTATGACTTTCAATAGTCATATTATTGAGTTCTTTCACCCTCTATGAGTTGCACTAGCCTCTGCAGTAACAGTCCCTCCTGCTACAACTTTCCTCACCAAACTTCCTCTGTGCTTGGTCTTTTGGAAAGTATGGGTCCTCAATCTAGAACCCTCGTTGAGCACTCCTCTATGTTCCTTCTAGGCTTACCCTCACAACTCATCTTCACTTGAGAACACTATTGTCCTCTTATATTTCAACCTCAGCTGAAATACTAGGTTCTGACCACACTTCTTCTTTCCTCCTAGAAAACCATTGCTATATTCCTTCATCACTTCCCTTAAAGGTTGTAAGATTCTTGCTGAGATTTTTTCGCTCCTGCTGCTATTTCTATTAAACTCTTATGCTCTTCTTCTAAGTGTGAGAATTTACTTGTCAGTTCCATAATCTAAAATAAAACTGAAACAAAACATTCTTACCTTATTTTCTATGTTACTACTTCATTCATGTTGTTGTAGCTCTTATGCTTTTTCATAAGCCTTCATTCCACAATCTTACCTCACTTAATTAGAATCACTGAGAAATATTTCTCAACTTTTATTAATTAAAATTCTTTCACACCGCCTCTCAGATCTTGTTACTCATACCAATTGATGCATCCGTAGCTGCAAATTAACATATATACATGGACTGGTGAGTTAGGACCCACTTAATATTCTTATACACAGCGGAATTTATATATATCGAAGTAATTAACATACATACGTGGAACGATCAACAACGTTATTTACAACATAATGTATATAACCCAAAATACAATTGTTCACACGGGACCAGAGCTCTCAGGTCCCACATCCCAATAACCAATCATAGTGCATCGCAACACTTGCCCGCAACTTTCAATTCTTTACAAATGCACTAACCCATAAAACTTGCGATGTGCACAATTGCATCAAGCCGGCATGTGGTTGTTCCTTGTCGCATCGCATCCTTCCTTCTCCCTGTATCGCATCGCAGCCCGTTTAAATTTTCGTGCGAGCACTTAACGTTATCCATTATAATCTGCGAAATCCAAAGTCGCGGTCCAACGTCCACCGTTGATTAGCCGCATGATCCAATGGCCTGCACAACTTCCCCTTCATGCCACTTCACATCGCGAGTTAAAACCTTTAACTTGATAAATCCTTAACTCTTAAAAAAACCAATCACTGATGTGAAACCATTCCCTGTCGACACACGTCCACTTCAATTTTGTAATTTAATCTCAGTCATTCATTCAAATTTCTTGGTTCATCTTTGCCTCTTCTGTCTACTCTGATCTCCGCCTTCAATCCTTAAAATTTTGAATCTACGATTCAATCCATGCCATCGATTCCTTTCTCAGAATTCTTCTAAGTAATTATGTCCTTAATCAATTTCTCCTCTTTTGGCCTCACTGCTCTACATTATTGATTCCTCTGAATTTCTCCTCCACTATCCTTCCGATTTTGTTCACATTTCTTCAACGTTGTCTCTCCATAACTTGTCTATACGAAGTTCCCAGAAACTTCTTCTTCTCGCTCAACCTTGCTATGTTTACAATCTGATTAGATTTCTTTGTCTCTCAGTCCTTGGTCTCTTCCCCAACCTTTTCCTGTGCGAAGTTCAGAGGAACTGTACCCTTGCACTCAATCTGTCTGTGCATCAACAGAAATACAATACGTATATACAATAATACATAAATTCAATATTTAACTTCGACAAGGAAATAAAACCAATGGGTTGAAATAGAGTGTAATATCCCAAAATAGGGAATTTCTACAACAATAAGAACACCTTAAGATGTTCCAAAGTTGGAGATGCAGTGATGTAAAAACACATATTGGAGTAGTAGAATTACTTCAATAAATACATCATGAGAAGATCTAAATAGCCATAAAATTTATCTTATAGTAGCAAATGTGTACAAATCCTTGAGGTAATGATCACTCAATCTAGGCAATGCAAGCCTCAATAGAACATGTACAAGAAAATGAAGAACACTGCTACATATAGAAAGCCCAAGGCTATGATTGCGCAGTTTATAGGAGGCACTGCTATAGAAATAATTTCAATACATAAATATGAAAATTCATAGCTCAAATAAGTGGGGGATCAAATCTCTAAACCCCTAGAAACAATCTTAAGACAATCCTAGAAGGATTTCCCGAAATATACAAAATGGCAAAAATGTCGGAGTAGTAGGGCTGAGTAGCAGCTGCAACTCAAGAACTGAATGGAGATGGTTGTATATGATGCACAAGCTGAATAGACCTCCTCCAAAGGATCTTCCAAGTGAAAGGTTGATCCTAACACTGAATATCTGACCCTCCAAACAAACTTTTCAACCCTCAATGCAAATGCTCAATGAAAATAGCGTAGTCAATGAGAGGGACTGCGCTATAGATGATGGACAATGGTTGGCCTGATGCCAAAGATGATGGGAATTAGCTCAAATTCTCCCTCACTAATCCTCCAAAGGAAAGGAGGCTTCCTCCTCTAAAAAATAAGCACAGGAAGTGGTGTTCAGTAACCTCCACTGCAACACCCTGCAACACAACCCAGCTCTAAACATAAATTGCGTTGTAGCTGAAGGAGGAAGCTTGGCCTGAAGCTTGAATGTGGAGAAATGAAGAGAAACTCTCTCAAGAGGCCTCTCTTGAAAGGAGAAGGAATTCCTAAACAGGAATGCCTTGTGCTAAGCAGCAATGCAACTCTCCAAAACAACAGGAGAATGCACAAAGTCTAAACAGACCAAGAAATCAATAATCCATAACATGAATAACAATGGCTGCCTTGCCCTCATTTTAAACAAGTGAAATCCCTCTCACCATGAGTCCCACTCATTAGGGTTTCCTTCACCAAATAAACCTCCTCCCATTCATACTGCGTTGTTTCTATAAGTTTTCTCCACCTCCTATCCCAGCACTGTTGACTTGGTCAAACTTGACCTTTTCCATATGCAAATGACCCTGTTCACACATGAGGGTGTGAAATCCAGATCCAATGATGATCCCTTTCACACTATGAGGGATTTTATTCCTACTCTGGGGCCTCCTTACCCATTTATTCCTCTCCTAAGTGGAAACGTAAAAATTTAATATTCCAATTAGCTACATGCTAATATAGGAATATTATAGTCCTCCCCTCCCAAATGTTGCTTGTCCTCAAGAAACTACAAGGATAGAATTGAGAAGTTGCCTCCCAAGGCATCGAGACTGAAATGTATTTGTAAAACATCTTTCCCAAGTGGATCCTCCATCCCCAAGCAATCAACCATACAAAATGAGTCACCTCCCAACATGGCAACTCCTGAAAATGCTCCTCCACCTTGAGCTCATGCAATGTAGGTGGGCTGAAAATCTAAAAATGGTAGACATAGGAGACTACCTCACGTTGTCCTCCTCTCCACCTATGATAAGTGTAGAGCTTATGCTGATCCTAGGCTGTAATAATGTTGCCCTTAAGAGGCAATATGAAGACTAGATCTTCAAAGATCTCTCCTCCAACGCTGTGAATCAAGATGGCCCAAATCAACCCATATTTGATGGATAGGAAATCATCACCATATGTAATCCCATCAATCACATGGCCCACCTCAACAGAAGAAAACAAGTGTTTGGTTGTGGTGGCCATATCTCCTCTCATGCTCCCATTAGAACATGCAATGCAAAAAGTGTGGGAATCCTCTTCCCCAAAGGACACATCCAACTCATGTGTCTCTCTCCCAATCATGCTTCCAATACAAATAAGATCAATATCAAAAAATGAAATCATGATCAGCATCAAAATGAGGAAAATTTTGAAGGTTTCATGTGGTGCAAGAAGGTACCAATAGTTTTCCCAATAGTGACAGCGCAGTTTCCCAAACTGCTGCTTCAGAAAATTGTATGGAAAGTTGTTTTTTGTTACATGGATAATTATGTATGCCATGACATCTACTGATAAATAGCAAATGACTAGGTACATCGACTGAACATACATGAAAGAAAACACTTTCCCAAGTCCATATAAGAGATGTTTGTCTCCATCATACAATTTGGCCCAATGTTGACCATGGAGCTCAATGAAATGCTTGCCCTCTTGTGGAGAAATGTATTGAATAAGAATGGTAAGAATATGCAAATACTTTGTTAGAAAACCAATGGATGCGCAAACATTATTATTACCATGTGTTGAGATTAACATGATGCATATGTATATGAATAATTCCTCCATAGTGGTATGACACACTCCCATGAAGAGGAATGAACCATATGCTACATGAAGATCACCCTTCTTATACTTGGAAATCCAAGTTAAGAAGATCATATCTCTGTAGTAGATGTTTCCATCCACTACTCCATCAATATTACTTCCTCCTTGCTCACCAAGTGCATCAATGGTGAAGTGATCTTGGGGACACTCCATCAATAACCCCAAGCTCCCAAGTGACAACGTTGTTGGTCCATGCAAATAAGCTCCTGACAACTCATAGCTCCATTCTTTGACATGCTCCTTGTCAAAGACATCTCTCATAATGCTGCTACACATAAGAAGTTCCTCCCAAGGTGGAAGTACCTCCTGATAGTCTAAGGCCAAGGAGTAACCCCTTTGCACCATGATAGTGCCATCTCCTACTCTTGCAACATCATGCAAAGTGTGAGAGAAAATATGCCCTTTCCCTGTCAAGTACAACTTTAGCAACAAAAGTGTTTGCTGCCTCCTCATGCTCTCATCATACAAGTCATGTGATGAAAACATAATGAATGATATGAATGACACATCAACGCCATGCATCCATACTCCTTGCTGCTCAATGATGCAAGCATCCTGCCACATCTCTTTCATCCACATACCCTTAGAAAGAGTACATGCCAAGTGATGGCCAAACTCCTTCAAGAGTAACCAGCATAGCCAAGCCTCATGTTGCCCTTCATATATTTGCAAGTGGCTCACCAGCCTCTTGCTCTTCATCCACATCCACTCATCCATTTTTTTATGTCTACATTCACTCTCAATCTTGGTACCCTTCCCATGAAGACTACCATCCTCGCAAATCAGATTTTTGTCTTTGCATTTCATGGGATATTGAAATGAAATCTCCTCAATGACCAAATTGATCTCATAAGGATCCAAATAGGTGGTAGGAAAAAACCTCCCATCATGATGTGAAGGGATCAAGGAGTGTCCAACACAAACATGAGAGATTTTATCCATCCTAAAATGTCCTCCATCATCTATTTGTTCCCCCTTGAATCCATAAAGACCCAAGTGTAAGGAGGGAAGAGCCTCCTCAAACTATTGAAGAACTTTGCACCCCATGATGTGTTGAAGTGCACCTCTAATGAAATCTCTCCATGAGATCTCCCTCTCACCAATAGTCCTCCAAAACCAATGAGGTCTTGGATCCGCTGAAAGTAGAAGTTTCTCTTTGAGCTGAGAGGTTCTCATGGAGAAAGGGTCATCTAGAAAGGAGAAAGGGTTTCTCACTTCAATATGTCTACTATATTTCATCCTTCCCTTCAAGTCTTCAAACCCCAACCTCAAGTGTGGTATGCATTCCAAAAATGGCTCATGAGGATGACAGTTTATTTCTTCCTTGAATGTTTCAATGTTACATAGCGCAGTGAAATCTTGCAGCTCTACATTAGCAATGTGCGTTGATTCTCGGTCATATAAAGATGAATTCCCATAATCCTCTAAAATATTTGCTGAAATAGAAAATGGAACTTCATTCATACCTTGATGGAACTTGGGATCTCCGTGTATGGATGCAATAGTTCTTCCCTCCAATGAAATGGCTGCCCCATTTGCAGATGTAGAAGGTTACTCTTCCAAGGCTGTGATAGTGCTGGTACAAGTCTCCTCCCATGGTGGTGTGGGATTTTTCTCCTCTGATATTTCTCTATCAAAGGTTCTAATCAACCTTTGAGTGAACTCTGAAAAATTATTCACCCTTGCATGGCTCAAGTGACTGAACCACCAAACATTGGCTTCACCCTCCAAGTGCAACACTGCAATTTCTACTGCCTCCCTCTCTACCACTGGATGTAGTAGGAAGAATGCCTCAAGCTTCCTTGCCCAAGCTCTTGCTATAGATGATCCATCATATGTAGGAAATAGAAATATATTACCTTTGATTCCTCTTTTGTTGCAGGGCCTCCTCTCTTCCTTTAACTAAATGAACTATGGAAGAGCTAGAGTCTCTTTGAAGGCTCTAGGTTGAGATTTGTACTCAACAAGGTACTTTCTTAGAATCAAATGATCTAAGTATCTCTCATGCTTATTTTCTTCTTCCCGGTGAGAATAGGAAGTGCATGGTCCTTCCTCTTCTTTTTGGTTATCCTCTTTGGGGAGGTTCTTCATAGATCTAAATAATGATGAGACAAAACTCATCCTCTCCAACATTTTTTCTTCTTCTATCTTCTTTGGCTGAAACTCACAGGCTGAGCCAGGATGATGCTTTGATACCACTGTAATATCCCAAAATAGGGAATTTATACAACAATAAGAACACCTTAAGATGTTCCAAATTTGGAGATGCAGCGATGTAAAAACACATATTGGAGTAGCAACGTTATTTCAATACATACATCATGAGAAGATCTAAATAGCCATAAAATTTATCTTATAGCAGTAAATGTGTACAAATCTTCAAGGTAATGATCACTCAAGCTAGGCAATGCAAGCCTCAATATAACATGTACAAGAAAATGAAGAACACGGTTACATATAGAAAGCCCAAGGCTATGACTGCGCAGTTTATAGGAGGTGTTGGTGTCTCGTGTTTTGATAGTTTGGCAAATCAAAAGACAAGGCAACATTAGAACCAATATTTAGAGTTACACGATCTATTCCTCTTGTTCTCAAAGAGGGATCTCTCAAATGTTTTTTTGCAAAGGTTTATCTTGTGTGCTTTGAGTATTGGTTTTAGACTACTTATTAAGTGCAGTTATTTGTTTGTTTGTTTGGTTGAATTGATACAGCAGAATATCAAAGTTCTAAGAAAGATATGTAGAGAGGAGAAACATCTGATTCATTGGGCAATGGATTCAAGAAGAGGTCATGAAAAACTTATCAATGGATATAGGATATCAAAGGGAAAATCTAACCTGGCCGCTGGATCCTTTGGTTTTGGAATGAGATGGACATCAATGATTTGGAAAGAGAAGTTTAATTCTCAACAAAGGGAATTTGAAAGCACAACTTGAACAATAAAGAGCTATTTGATAGACAGGGCTAACCATGAATTCTACAAATCACACTTTAAGCAAATAATGACTTCAAAACAACTTTTAAAATGAAATCTAAGATTCAGGGAACACCCTATTTCCTCAAAGATTTTATTTCAAATGACTTAGAAAACATAAAATATTCACTAATAATTATGGTCATAGAAGAGGGAACCCCTAAATACATCTAAGATCACAACTATAACGACCTTTAAGCCAACTGTTCAAGCAAGGACAAGGGGCAAGATCAGAGCATACCTCCTTGGTTCACTGTAAACAAAGGAACTTCAAAGGGAGACTTCAATAACATCCTTTAAGTGGTAGCAGACAAGCAGGGAGAACCATAAATCATGCTGAAACCAAATTTTCAAACTATCAAGGAAATAAACAAGCATGAAGACTAAAGAGAGAGATTAAAGACTCTAAAATACTTCAGCAGAAGAAAACATAAAACAGTGAAGAATGAACAGGTCTAAGGTGCTTCCAAGAGTGATTTCTTAGCCTAAAACTTTCATCCTACTGTAGTAAGAAATTATGGAACAAAATGAAAACAAGGGGAAACATTAAACAGTTCAGAATACTTCACCAACAGCCAAGCTCATGGATCCAATGATAGAGCCTTCTCAACAACAAGCATGCAACAACATCATCAGGATTTCCAAGACTTCAATTTCTTCTTCAGCTTCAACAGACTATGTATTATTTAAGAGAGTTTCAAAACTACAACTAGTGATCAACAACCAACCAACCATTACAATGGACTCCTCAATAAGTTTTTATAGAGGAATGAGGAGGTTGAAAGAGAGAAAGATATTATGAGTTCAATTAATACAGTTAATGCTTCTGAGCCTTTGAGGGGCTCAAGGGAGAAGTTTACAGATAATTTTCTGAATTAATTGATATACATTAAGTATTTCAGCTCACTTGAAGCCTATATTGACTTCAAGGCTCTGTGTCATCTTTTGTAATAACTCTGCTGATAGTTTATATTAGTTTCTTTGATTGGAAATAACTATTCAGCTATAAGGGATAGATATGCTCTGTCCTGGTCATTACTCGGCCTTTGTTTGAATGTTGTGAAGTCACAGGTGGAAATCTGGTAGCTGAAAGGAATCAATTTTCCTTAGATGTGGCAGTGGAGGCCTTTCTGTCTGATAAAATGTCCTTGATTTGTCTTTGATTGTGTTTAATCCAATGGATTAGGCCTTTGATAATTGATTTTTAGCCATAAGCCATAAATTTAATTTTTAATCCTTCGATTTTGCTGTGTTTGGACCTTCGACACTGATACTGTTCGTTTAATTCTATTTTTGTGTGTCTTGTTGATGTACAAGGCCGCACAGGGCTTGTATGGCATCAATGCCCAAGAAGCATTGATGAAACGTGGAGTAGAGCCTTTGTAGTTATTTCCCCTTAATAAACAGAATTCCAGAGGATTGTCACCCTCGGCATTCTTTTCTTTATCATTTATGGGAAAAATATTTGAAACCTGCAAATACACGCAATTGTTATGAAATCATGCGTTTATTGGGTCAACTGCTTCAGAGGGTGTGGGGAGAGAGCGTGACCATTGGATGGCATCATCTAACGGTGGAGATATATTTTAGAGGAGGTCAAAGGAGAGCAGAAGGAGCTTTTAAGTCAGATCCGTCGATCTGCAGAGATTCGACGGTTAGGATCAATCGAAAAATATAAAGTGGAAAAAACCATTTTATAATGAAACGGGAGAAAAATGCAAAGGAAAAGGTTAAAAACCTTTGTTTCGGAGGAAAATGGTTAAAAATAGAGGTTGAGGGTTCGGGATGATCATGGGCTGTTGGATGAGATCGGCCCACGAGATGGACGGTGGAGATTGCTCTGAGAAACCCTTTAGGAAAGGCGGAGGGCGATAGCATATGGCCAGATTAATTCTGAGCCGTTGATCTGTAGAGATCAACAGCGGGAGACACTACATGATAAAATAGAATAAAAATGGGGAAAGGTGGTTTTGGGAGGTAAACAATTGTTTTCGCACGGCGAAAGGGCGGGTAGGAATTTTTGCCTTTTGGAACGCGATATGCATCCCCACCTGACATGTGGCCTCAGAAAACCACCCATATCATGTAATTTTTAAGAATTATCATCCGCGCTGAAAATTATGCGAAAATCCGTGTGGGCCGTCAGATCTATGCCCTCAGATATAACGGTGGAGAGCAAGGGAAAAACTGACTAGACATGCGAGGGATAAATGGTATGGCGGTTTTAGTATGGACCGTCAGATCAGAGGATCAACAGTGGAGATTAGTTCTGGAGGAAGGCAGGACCCACATGGGGCAGGCCGGTCAGGATCAATACAGGCCGTTGGATGTATAGGATCAACGATCGGGATTAGATCTGGGGTGTAAATGAAAAAACACAAGGGCGGAGAATGGGTTAATGAGGAACATTGATCTACAGAGATCAACGGCTGTGGATTGGCCAAGAACATTATAATGTGAGGCGCATAAAATATAACCAAAGTCAGGAGACGCATTCTTGACCGTCCGATTTGGACACGTGGATGGCCCAGATGCAATCGGGGCTTGGTGATCAGCGAGGAAAAAACATGGAGTGCGACGATGTGATTGATTGTGAGCCGTCGATCTGCAGATTAGATCGACAGCGCAGAATGGATTGGGGAATGTCAATTGGGGGAGGAAATAAAATGCGCCCGATGAAAAAGTGCCGATGCAATTTGGCACAGTCCGTTGATTTAGTCTGGTGATCAACGGCAGATATGGTTTCACATCATACACCGGCGGAAAAACATTAATAAATATGAAAACGAAAGATTTAATATAATACAAAGGTTTTATGGCTTTGAGGGCGGGTTTATATATATAATGAAAGGTTTGGCGCCCGTCTGCGGGGCTTTGGTCTATATGGAATGATAATAGGCCCGGGGCTTTATATATATAAAAAGGGCCAATCGGAAACAGAAGGTCGGGCCTTGTCTTTTTAATCTAACTATTTTGAAAACTTTGCGATGTGATTGGCACCTCGGGACTTAAACTCTTGGTCCCGGGCGTAGGCTATATGGAATGGAAAGCGGTGGGGGTGGGGTTTAGGACTTAGCCCAAGGGGGATTAAGTCCATAGTCAAAAACACTTATTTTTTATGAAAATTTTCGAAGTTTTTGATGGATTTGGGGGTTTCAGTATAGTTTAAAAATGAGTTTTAAACTATGTGAAAATGATTTTCATGAATGGAAGAAGGGAACTCATGAAAAAATAGAGGAATTTCATGGGAATAAAAAGGGTAAAAAATGGAGGTTAGTTTGTGAAGTGGAAGGAGGGGAAAATTGTTTTTGCAGCAGTCTTAACCTCGTGAAATCAATAGAATTTCAAAGCTTTCTAAAGGGAAAACAACAGTGAAGTTTTTAAACAAAGGAGAGAACATATTTTAGAAGACTTTAAGCACCAACAATTTTGGCAATAAAATTGTTTCTTGAAGGTTTCAAAAAATGATTTAGCCACCTTTTGATATAACAAATTGTATAGGTGCCTAACAGTGGCTCCACTTGGGGATGGTGCCTTTTTTAAGGCATCAAGAACTTCAGACTTGCATTCTCTGGGAGCTGATCAATGCCTCATCCATTGGGCTGCAACTTCTTGACTTAGATGGTCTTTCTTTTACTCTGAAATATGTTAGCAGCTATAAAAAAAATGGATTTTCCTCAACAAGCTTTCTACTTACCCAATCCTACTGATCTAACATTTTTTCTTCTTTAGAGTGCACTTGGATTAGCAAACTCTCTTATAACATTTTATTCTTTTGAAAGCAAAAAATATAATCTATTTCTACTCCTTATTTCTCCATGAACTCAGATTAAATAGTTGAGTTCATATGTTTCTCTACCTATTATACTAATCTGTTAGGATTAAACAATCTAACAGATTTTTTATTCACTATTTTCTAAAACAGAAATTTAAAAACAGTCAAGTCAAGATTAATATTTTTGACTTGCTGTGATCTATGGCATAAAAACAAGCTGCACATAGACATTATTTTTGCTGAAAATTAAATCCAAATAGTGAAGGCATAAGATCTGAAAATTCAAAGTACTTCCTTCATCCCTTTTCAATTCTGTTTTTCACTACTGTGTGAGCTATTCTTTGCTTGTTTTCTGTTTCAGATTTTGAGTTGATTAGAACCAGTTTTACTTCTGTTTTGACTCAGAATTTAAAACATATTAGATTCATTCTTTTCTTTGAGAACTAAGGTTCAGATTTTGAGCATGTTTGAACCTTTAATTTCTAACCTAATCTATCTACTGATAAGCCAAGATTAAGCTGTTTGGAAAATCGAATTCACTTAACCTATCAGCAGAAAATTTAAAACTAATTAGCCATGATTAGGCTGTATGGCTAACCAGAAGTGTGTTTCAGTAGTGGAATTTAAGCTTACACAATCTCATATTTTGCTTCTCTTTTTGGTATGGGACTGTACCTTTATTGTTTTTACAATCTGCCCTCTTTTCTTTATTTTACTGTTTTTGTATTTTTATTTTTATAACTTTGAGTGCAACGTTCAGACTATGATATTTACAATGAAAATAAAAATGCTTTGAAACTCATGATTCCTGGCAGAAGTAATGCTTTAACATCCTACCATTGACAGGACCTCCATACAGATCTTCTCCATTTAATTATTTCAAGAAAAATGCATTGTGACCCCTCTCAGCATGAATAATATAGGGCCCTTTCCACAAATTCTCAAACTTACCATGTTTTCCCTTTTCTTACCTTCTTGAATCCCACTTTAGAACAACATTCCCAATTTGGAAATTGTTTGCCTTAGTCCTCTTGTCAAAAAGTTTCTTGATATTTTCTTGGACTAACTGTGTTCTTTCACAGACTTCTTCTCTAGTCTACTGTAAATGAATTGTTTGGTTGATTCTTCTTTGCATATCATTATCTTCAATCTGCACTTCTTGAAGGAGTTTCATGACTGGAACTCCTAATGAAGTGGGAAAGACTGCATCCATGCCATAGACCAACTGATAGGGGGACATATGTATTGATTTCTTTGTAGTTAATCTATCAACCCATAAGGCATGAACCAGCTTACTGTGCCATGATTTTTTATTCTGTTCCAACAGTTTTTTGATGATATTGATGAGGATCTTGTTGGAAGATTCAGCTAATCCATTTCCTTGGGGATAGTAAGCAGTGGAATGGCCCAAGGTTATGTGGTATTTGTAACAGAAATCAACCATATTCTTAGATTTAAAAGCAACATCATTGTCTGTTATGATTTTTCTGGGACAACAAAATCTGGATAGGATATTGGTTTCAAGAAACTTGATAATAACAGAGTCATTAGCATTCCTGGAGGGTATAGCTTCTATCCACTTGGTAAAGAAGTTAGTGGCTGTGAGGATCCACTTATGTTGAGCTGAGGAGGATGGGTGAATTTACCCAATGAAGTCTAAACCCCATTGTTGGAAAGGTGCCTCAACTCTAATGGGATGTAAGGGTAAAGGAAGAAGTTTTCTTTTTCCATCAAAAATTTGACACTTATGGCAAGACATGACCAACTTTTGAGTATCTGGGAAAAGGGTAGGCCAATAGTAACCAGATTGAAGAATTTTGTTTGTTGTGGCCTTCCAATAGAGGTGTCCTCCACATTCTCTGTCATGCAATTCATGCATGATTTTCCCTGCATTATCTTCAAGTAAACATTTAAGCAAAATTCCAACAACATTTTTCCAATATAATTCCCCATCTCAGATGCAATAACTCAAAGCTTTTTGTTTCAAAAATCTAGCTTTAGTTTTAGACAGAGAAGGAGGGGCATTTAAATATAAAAGCACATAAATAATGTCAACATACCAAGGAGAATTCAGAAATGTTTCTTCAATGAAAGGAGCAGTAGATTCTTCTATTTCTTCCAACACATCTAACATATTCATGTCTAGTGCCTGGAAGTTAGACTCAGCCATAAGTTTTGCTAATCCTTGCCCTTTAACTAGTTTGGTGGGCCTAATTTCTAAGTCATACTCAAGAATAGTTGCAATTCATTTTCCCCTTTTACCATCAGGGTCTTGACTTAGAATGTCCTTGACAACAGTATGTGGAACAAAAGCAATTATGTGAGAGTGTAAAATATAGACCCTAAAGTCCTTTAAAGCTTTCACTAATGCTAAGGCTTGCTTCTCCATGATGTTATATTTGAGAGGAGCATCTCTTAAGGCCCTACTAAAGAAGGATATTGGTTTTTCTTGCCCCAAGTCGTTATTTTGAAGTAACACTGTAGCTATTGTATGTTCAGATGCAAAAGAAAAGATATAAAAGTATTTGGTGAAATCTAGACTAATCAGGACTGGTGTTTGAGTAAGAGCTTGTTTGACCAGTTCGAATGATTGTTTAGCTGGTAAAGTCCATTTTACACCTACATCTTTCTTAAGCATGTTTGTAATGTTTTTTAATAGCTCGGCAAGGTTTGGGATGAACCTCCTCATAAAATTAATCTTTCCAATGAAAGATTGTAATTCTTTGAGGCTTCTTGGATGGCTAATTTGTAATATGCCATCTATCCTTGTGGGGTCTATTTTGATTCCCTCTTCTGAAATTATATGGCCAAGAATTTTACCATCTTGGAGACCAAAGAGTGTTTTCTTGGGATTCAATGACAAGCTAAATTTCCTACACTTCTCAAAAACTTTTCTCAAGTGAATCAAATGTTCTTCATCAGTTTTTGAGAAAATGGTTATGTCATCAATGTAAATGATTATAAAATAGCCAATATCTTCAGAAAAGGCTATGTCCATGGCCCTTTGGAAGGTGGCCCCTGCATTCATTAATCCAAAAGGCATTTTAACATACATAAAGGTGCCCCAAAGTGTGGTAAAAGCAGTTTTGATTTGATCACTTGGGAGCACTAACACCTGGTTGTAACCCGAGAACCCATCTAAGAGGGATATCCTTTTTGACCCAACTACCCTTTGAATTATATGGTCCATCTTGGGTAACGGGTAGTTTTCTTTTAAGGAGGCTCTGTTTAAATTTCTAAAGTCAATACAGAGCCTGATTTCCCCTGTTTTCTTTCTAACATAAACTAATTTTGATACCCATTCTGAATATCTAATTGGTACAATGATCCCAGCATCATGCATCTTTTCAATTTCTGCCTTAACTAAAGGTAATAAAATAGGGTTTATTCTCCTTAGTTTTTGTTTAAAGGATTTTGATTTTCCTTCAAAGGGATTTTATGCTTGATGATGTTGGTATCATACGATTTTAGGTCTTTGTATCCCCAAGCGAAAAAATCTTTAAACTCTTTGAAAAGCTCTATGTATTGCAATTTTATGTGATTCGGGAGAGTTCTGGAGAGTTTAATCATCTTGGGTTTTGCTAGACTGCCTATGTTATGCTCTTCTACATTCATTTCCACAGGCTCCATTCTCGGTTCTTTGGCTACATCGTTAAAATAAAAAAGGTGTTCTAAAGGTGTGAGACCTCTTGGAATTTATCATTTTTGCATTGTAAAACTTCCAAGTCTTCTTGGTCTGCGTTGTCAATTATCTCTGCTTCAAAAGGATTCTCATAATGATTTACATCAGCAGAATATGTCATTTCAACTTCTGGGATTTGTTCAATATACAAACAGTTTTCTTTATGGCTGGTTTCTGATATTGGTATGTCGAAATTGTTTTCTGATTTTAAGAAATCATCTATGTGTTTGTCAGAGTCAAACACTTGCCAGTGATCTTTGTTATCAGGCACAGAAGGCCTGTGTTTTACCTTTACACTAAGTTGTTCATTTATCTCAGGTATTTGGAAATTGCTGGAATTGAAAGCGATTTCATCTACTAGATGATTTAGTGCTCTTGGAATGAAAATAATTTCATACTTCTCAAACGTTTTCAATAGATCAAGGGCAGCGTTCTGATATTCCCTAAGCCTTGGATTTCTAGCTGAGTATTCTACTTTGATTTTTCTTATGATAAGCTCAAAATCCCCTAAGATGGATATCTTTTGGGCTTCTAACTATTTAAGCAATTGTAAGCCTAGGAGAAGTGCTTCATACTCAACAATATTGTTAGTGCATGGGAAATCTAATTTATATGAAAAACTCTGATTCGTATTTTGAATCCAAACACCCGCCCCTGCACTTGTTTTATTACAGGATCCATCAAATTTTATGGTCCAAAGTACATCTGATTCATTTTCATTTTCTTGTTGCTGTTGATTTTCAATGTTTTGAATTTTATTCGAGGGAAGATTTGGTTTTTCTAGTGAACTGATTGGGTCTATGTTTTCCTTATCTTGTTGAGTAATTTCATCTTCATTGCATAAGATAAAGGAATCTAAACTTGATTGAATAGAATAGATTGGAGAGTTGTTTGGTTTGTCTATATTTCTCACCATGTACTTCATGTGAGATTCCCTATATAGTCTTCTATTTTGGTTAAAAATAGGGATGGTAGCATAAGACATTTCCATTTGAAGGCTTCCCTGAAGTTTGGCTCCCCATGATCTTGATAAGAGCATGCCATACTTAGGGGGAATGTCGGATACAACTATGTCCATTACTAGAATCTTAGCAGGAATCTGAGCTAAGTTAACACATAAATATTTGATTAAACCCAAACATTTGACTCTGCTTGAGTCAAAGGAATACAAATATTGCATGGCTTAGTAATTTCTAAGCCTAAGCTTTCCATTACTACCTTGGGCATTAGATTGTGCAAAGCTCCAGAATCTAACATGGCATTATGTAAAATTTTCTCGTGTATGTTCAAGCTAACATAGAAGGGAGGGACAACCCCTTCTTGGTTTTTTCCTTCAACTTCTGGGCCAAACAACAACTCAGGCTTGTCATATGTCAAGTTTAAGGTGTCAGTATCACTTCCTAAATTCAAAGATTTTAAAACTTGGTTTTTGTAAACTTCTTGGGTTACTAGTTCAGCTAGGGGGATGGTAATTTTTATCTTTGCAATCTCTCCCTCAAGGCTGGAAGGAACCATTGAATTGTTCATATTTACATATGTCTTTTCAATTGAATTCTTTTCAGCAATTTTGATTTGTTGAACCTTGTTTGGACTAGTAATTGGGACAGTTTTATTAAGATCACTAGCTGAAGTGCTAGGGGTACTCTGTTCAACATTTGGCTGGCCACTTTTGTCTTTTTTTAAGTCTGGTTTCTTGGCCAAAATGTTGGTTTTCTCTGCTGTCTTTTTGGGCTGAGTTTTTGTGTTTTTATTGACAGCAGTATTAGTGTTCTTATCCTTTGAATTATCTATGTTCCCTTTGCTCCTAAGATCATATTGTTTATGCACCTCCATGATTGCATTTTCAAACCCCAATCTATAGTCATCAGAATCTTCATAGGTTTTTGTATTTTTATCATAAGAGAAAAAACCTTGTTCTTCTTTAGTGAGGAAAACATCATCCCCACTATCTGATCCAATAAAGTTTACATTAGCTTCTCCCAACCTTTCCATCTCCCTATCTTCCTCATATTGATCCACATAGTTCTATTGGAAGGGAGGTCTAATTTGTTGGTCACTTTCTTTTTGCTTATCTTGATTTTTTTCTCTCGTATAATTCTGATTTCTATTTCTGTTTTGGTTATTTTGAGTTTCTCTTGGTGGTACTCTCTCACTTAGATTTATCTTTTCAAGCATCCTCTCCATCACCTTCACTAGGTTGTCGATTTTTGTGTCAGAAGTCAAGGTTGAGGGTAGTAGGTCCTCTTTGTAAGTTGCCCTCTTCTCTAATCTCAACCTATTTCTTTTCTCAATTATGTTTGCTTCTACGCTCACAGCTCCTTTCTGCATGTCTTCTAAGGTTAAGTAATCTCTCTCCCTTAACTGATAAGTCATTTCAGCATCAAGGCCTTCGGGATACCTTACCAAGGCCATGCCTTGAGGAGGTTTCATGTGAGGTGGAAGAGCATTGTAAACGCTATTGAACCCAATCGAGTAATCATGAACACTCTCCCCTTGATTTCTCTTGAGGCTGCTATACTCTCCTAGTATTTGGAGAGGGTTCTTTTTGAGTTCCCATTTGTTGATGAATGTTTGATGCAAAGCAGGGAGATCATTTATGCCGTTAGGAGGTAGTTTATTAAACCATTTATTTACATCTCCTCCTAAACTTTGGGCAAAGATCCTCATATTCACGGTTTCTTATTCTATCTCCATGTAATCGAATGCTTCTTCCATCCTATCTACATGATATTGAGATGTTGTAGACTCTTTTCCAGTGAAATGAGGGATTTTGGATTGGTAATCATTTGGTAAGGGAAGCATAGGTTGTGGTAACACTAATGCGGCATACCATGTTGCCATGGCTGTAAAGAAAGGTGGATTTACAAGGGCTCGGTTTGCGAAAGGGAAAGTGGGCTGTAATGAAGTGGTTTGGATAGTGGATGTTGGATGGACAGATGTGGATGTACCGGGGATAGATTTTTGAGCTGATATTGGATGAGAGACACCTAAATTGAGATGGAAATGTAAATTAGGTGGTGTGGTTTCTCTACTACCAGGATTTTCACTTTGTTCTGGGGATGAAAGTGAAGACTCATATTCTATCTGAATTATATCATCAAACAACCTAGTTCTAAAAGGATTTCTTAAGTCGATTTGTGATTGGTGTAGAGCTGCAATATTTTCAAGAACTAAATTAGCTCTCAAGGGTGATCTGAAAACAGTTGAAAATTTAATCTTAGGAGACTCCCTAAGTATAATTTTAGGGTTTTCAACTATTTCCGATAGGTTTGGGTCAGGGAAGGCTCTAGTATGAATCTTTCTAGGAGCCACTATGCTGTGTTTTTCGAACCCAGCTAAAAGAAAATTTTAACCAAATATGACAATCTTTAAGAGGCCAACTGATATTTTCAAAAGAAGAAAAATTTAATCCTAAAGCCTTCTAATTGAGTTTTTATGATGTTACAAAGATTATGGGTTTTCCCAATGGAGTCTTAAGGTCTGTTTAGGATTGTGGAGTCACAGGTTGAAATTTTTAGCTCTTTTGGAGGTAAAAGGTTTTACGGTCCACCACCAAGTTTATTATGAAGCCAAACTGAAATGTTTTTCATGTTTTTCTGAGCTTCTCGGTCTTATTGGTTATGAGAGTGTCCTAAATCTGACTTAACACTTAGCTAAGGTGTCGAAACATACAGAGTTCACTCTTATGGCTTGGTAACTGATTACCATTATGCTTGGTAGTTCTTGAAGAAGGTTACTTATGTTATACTGGACAGTGAGTGTTTTGTTTTGAAGATTTTACTCAACGTCCCACCGTCATCGCCATTATGTTGGTTTCCCGTGTTTTGATAGTTTGGAAAATCAAAAGACAAAGCAACATCAGAACCAATCTTTAGAGTTACAAGATCTAGTCCTCCTATTCTTAGAGAGGTATCTCTCAAATGTTTGTTTGCAAAGGTTTATCGTGTGTGCTTTGAGTATTAAGTGCAGGTGTTTGTTTGTTTGTTTGGTTGAATTGATAAAGCAGAATATGAAAGGTCTAAGAAAGATATGTAGAGAGGAGAAACATCTGATTCATTGGGAAATGGATTCAAGAAGAGGTCATGACACACTCATCAATGGATATGGGATATCAGAGGGAAAATCTAACTTGGCCGCAAGATCCCTTGGTTTTGGAATGAGATGGACATCAATGATTTGGAAAGAGAAGTTTAATCCTCAAAGAAGGGAATTTGAAAACACAACTTGAACAATAAAGAGCTATTTGATAGATAGGGCTAACCATGAATTCTAAAAATCACACTTTAAGAAAATAATGACTTCAAAACAACTTTTAAAATGAAATCTAAGATTCGGGGAACACCCTATGTCCTCAAATATTTTATTTCAAATGACTTATAAAACATAAAAGATTCACTGATAATTATGGTCATAGAAGAGGGAACACCTAAATACATCTATGATCACAACTATAACAACCTTTAAGCCAACTGTTCAAGCAAGGACAAGGGACAAGATCAGAACAGACCTCCTTGGTTCACTGTAAACATAGGAACTTCAAAGGGAGACTTCAATAACAGCCTTTAAGTGGCAGCAGACAAGCAAGGAGAACCATAAATCATGTTGAAACCAACTTTTCAAACTATCAAGGAAATAAACAAGCATGAAGACTAAAGAGAGAGATTAAAGACTCTAAAATACTTCAGTGGAAGAAAACATAAAACAATGAAGAATGAACAAGTCTAAGGTGCTTCCAAGAGTGATTTCTTAGCTTAAAACTTTCATCCTACTGTAGTAAGAAATTATGGAACAAAATGAAAACAAGGGAAAACATTAAACAGTTCAGAATACTTCACCAACAGCCAAGCTCATGGATCCAATGATAGAGCCTTCTCAACAACAAGCATTCAACAACATCATTAGGATTTCCAAGATTTCAATTTCTTCTTCAGCTTCAAAAGACTGTGTATTATTTCAGAGAGTTTCAAAACTACAACTAGTGATCAACAACCAACCAACCATTACAATGGACTCCTCAACAAGTTTTTATAGAGGAATGAGGAGTTCGAAAGAGAGAAAGATCTTCTGAGTTCAATTAATACAGTTAATTCTTCTAAGCCTTTGAGGGGCTCAAGGGAGAAGTTTACAGATATTTTCCTGAATTAATTGATATACATTAAGTATTTGAGCTCGCTGGAAGCCTATATTGACTTCAAGGCTCTGTGTCATCTTTTGTAATAACTCTGCTGATAGTTTATATTAGTTTCTTTGATTGGAAATAACTATTCAGCTGTAAGGGGCAGATATGCTCTGTCTTGGTCATTACTCGGCCTTTGTTTGAATGCTGCGAAGTCGCAGGTGTCAATCTGGTAGCTGAGAGGAATCAATTTGCCTCAGATGTGGCAGTGGAGGCCTTTCTGTCTAATAAAATATCCTTGATTTGTCTTTGAATCTGTTTAATCCAATGGATTAGGCCTTTTATAATCGACTTTTAGCCATAATCCATAAATTTAATTTTTAATCCTTCGATTCTGCTGTGTTTGGACCTTCGATACTGATACTCTTCGTCTAATTCTAATTTTGTGTGTCTTGTTGATGTGCAGGGCCACACAGGGCTTGTATGGCATAAATGCCCAAGAAGCATTGATGAAACGTGGAGTAGATCCTTTGTAGTTCTTTCCCCTTGATAAACAAAAGTCCAGAGGATCGTCACCCTCAGCATTCTTTTCTTTAATATTTATGGGAAAAACATTTGAAACCTGCAAAAAACACGCAACTGTTATGAAATCCTGCGTTTATTGGGTCAACTGCTTCAGAGGGTGTGGGGAGAGAGCGTGACCATTGGATGGCATCATCTAACGGTGGAGATCTATTTTAGAGGAGGTCAAAGGAAGGCAGAGGGAGCTTTTAAGTCAGATCCGTCGATCTGCAGAGATTCGACGGTTAGGATCAATCGGAAAATATAAAGTGGAAAAAACCGTTTTATAATGAAACGGGAGAAAAATGAAAAGGAAAAGGTTAAAAACCTTTTTTTCAGAGGAAAATGGTTAAAAATAGAGGTTGAGGGTTCGGGATGATCATGGGCTGTCGGTTGAGACCGGCCCACAAGATGGACGGTGGAGATCGCTCTAAGAAACCCTTTAGGAAAGGCAGAGGACGATAGCATATGGCCAGATTAAGTCTGAGCCGTTGATCTGCAGAGATCAACGACGGGAGACACTACGCGATAAAACAGAATAAAAATGGGGAAAGGTGGTTTCGGGAGGTAAACAGTTGTTTTCGCGAGGCGAAAGGGCGGGTAGGAAGTTTTGCCTTTTGGAACGCGATATGCGTCCCCGCCTGACACGTGGCCTTAGAAAACCACCCATATCGCGTAATTTTTAAGAATTATCCTCCACGCTGAAAATTGCACGAAAATCCGTGTGGGCCATCAGATCTAGGCCCTCAGATCTAACGGTGGAGAGAAAGGGCAAAACTGACAAGACATGCGAGGGATAAATGGTATGGCAGTTTTAGTATTGACCGTCGGATCAGAGGATCAATTGGTGGAGATTAGTTCTGAAGGAAGGCAGGACCCACATGGGGCAGGCCGGTCGGGATTCGATCTGGGGTATAAATGAAAAAACACAAGGGTGGAGAATGGGTTAATGAGGACCGTTGATCTACAAAGATCAAGGGCTGTGGGTTGGCCAAGAAAATTATAACGTGAGGCGCATAAAATATAACCAAAGTCGGGAGACGCATTATGGACCGTCCGATCTGGACACATGGACGGCCCAGATGCAATCAGGGCTCGGCGATCGGCGGGGCAAAAAACATGGAGTGCGACGATGCGATTGATTGTGAGCCGTCAATTTGCTGATCAGATCGACGACAGAGAATGGATTGGGGAATGTCAATCAGGGGAGGAAATAAAATGTGCCCGATGAAAAAGTGTCGATGCGATTTGGTGCAGTCCGTTGATTTAGTCTGGTGATCAACGGCGGATATGGTTTCACATCATACACCGATGGAAAAACGTTAATAAATATGAAAACGAAATATTTAATATAATACAAAGGTTTTATGGCTTCGGGGGCAGGTTTATATATATAATGAAAGGTTTGGCGCCCGTCTGCAGGGCCTTGGTCTATATGGAATGATAATAGGCCCGGGGCTTTATATATATAAAAAGGTCCAATCAGAAACGGAAGGTCGGGCCTTGTCTTTTTAATCCAACCATTTTGAAAACTTTGCGATGTGATTGGCACCTCGGGACTTAAACTCTTGGTCCCAGGCGTAGGCTATATGGAATGGAAAGCGGTGGGGGTGGGGTTTAGGACTTAGCCAAAGGGGGCTTAAGTCCATAGTCAAAAGCACTTGTTTTTATGAAATTTTTCAAAGTTTTTTAAGGATTTGGGGGTTTCAATATAGTTTAAAAATGAGTTTTAAACTATGTGAAAATGATTTTCATGAATGGAAGAAGGGAACTCATGAAAAAATAGAGGAATTTCATGGGAATAAAAAGGGTAAAAAAGGGAGGTTAGTTTGTGAAGTGGAAGGTGGGTAAAATGGTTTTTGCAGCAGTCTTAACCTCATGAAATTAGTATAATTTCAGAGCTTTCTAAAGGGAAAACAACATTGAATTTTTTAAACAAAGGATAGAACATCTTTTAGAAGACTTTAAGCACCAAAAATTTTGGCAATAAAATTGTTTCTTGAAGGTTTCAAAAAATGATTTAGCCACCTTTTGATATAACAAATTTTATAGGTGGCTAACAGGAGGCACTACTACAGAAATAATGTCAATACATAGATATGGAAATGTATAGCTCAAATAAGTGGGGGAGCAAAGCTCTAAACCCCTAGAAACAATCTCAAGACAATCCTAGAAGGATTTCCTGAAATATACAAAATGGAAAAAATGTCGGAGTAGCAGGGCTGAGTAGCAGCTACAACTCAAGAACTGAATGGAGATGCTTGTAGATGATGCACAAGCTGAATATACCTCCTCCAATGGATCTTCCAAGTTAAAGGCTGATCCTAACATTGAAGATCTGACCATCCAAACAAACACTGCAACCCTCATTGCAGATGCTCAATGAAAATAACACAGTCAATGAGAGGGACTGCGTTGTAGATGATGGACAATGGTTGGCTTGATGCCAAAGATGATGGGAATTATCTCAAATTCTCCCTCACTGATCCTCCAAAGGAAATAAGGCTTTCTCCTCTGAAAAATAAGCACAGGAAGTGGTGTTCATTAACCTCCACTGCAACACACTGCAACACAACCCAACTCTAAACAAAAACTACGTTGTAGCTGAAGGAGGATGCTTGGCCTGAAGCCTGAATGTGGAGAAATGAAGAGAAACTCCCTAAATAGGCCTCTCTTGAAAGGAGAAGGAATTATAAACAGGAATGCCTTGTGCTAAGCAGCACTGCAACTCTACTAAACAACGGGAGAATGCACAAAGTCTAAACAGACCAAGAAATCAATAATCCATAACATGAATAACAATGGTTGCCTTGCGCTCCTTTTAAACAAGTGAAATCCCTCTCACCATGGGTCCCACTCATTAGGGTTTCCTTCACCAAAGAAACCTCCTCCCATTCATACTGCACTGTTTCTCTAAGTGTTCTCCACCTCCTATCCCAGCGCTATTGACTTGGTCAAACTGGACCTTGTCCATATGCAAATGACCCTGTTCACACATGAGGGTGTGAAATCTAGCTCCAATGATGATCCCTTTCACACTATGAGGGATTTTATTCCTACTCAGGGGCCTCCTTACCCATTTATTCCTCTCCTAAGTGGAAACAGCAAAATTTAATATTCCAATTAGTTGCATGCTAATTTTGGAATATTACACAGAGAGCCCGATCACAATCCAAAACACATGGAATTTATTTATAAAGAAAAATATATATAACTGAGCCCTGGGATGGTTGGTTTTTACATTTTTTCCTACTCTCTGTTCAACCCTCTCTCACACCTATTTCCCTCTCATTCTCTCTTTCTCTCTATGGAAGGCAGAACCCAAAAATGGTGGATTTGGTTATGTTTTATGCCTTTCCCAAAAATCCCCATATGGTTGAGAAACTCTTATTCAGTTTCAGAACAGTTTGTTCAACTAAATGTTTAACTAATCCTAATATAACTATTCTTTTAACCTACAAATTACAATGGTTGTGTTAGCCCAAATTAACTTTAAACAAAAATACTTTAAAAGTAAAATATTCAAATTATTAGGACTAGTAGTCCTCTTCCCAAGCCAAAACATGTGACTAGCTTGTCACATTGTTGACTCTGCCTTAATGCTCCTGCATCAATCTGTTACTGACAAGTTATGAGGAGCTCATAAATTCTTGCAAACATGATCTTGCAAGAGAATTTGTGATGAAGGTCATGTGACTCTTGCACTATTTCCTTGGATTGGAAATATGGCAAAGAGATGGGGAGCTATTAGTATCTCAGGGCAAGTATGTCATGGAGATTCTGAGGAAGTTCAACATAGAGGGCAACAAACCCATGGAGAATCCCCTGGTAAGAAACTAGAGGAAGGAGGATGCTACTTCGAGAAAAGTAGTCGATGCTACTATTCACAGACAGCTTGTGGGTTCACTCATGTATTTGGTGAACATAGATGATCTTGTAAGAGAATTTGTGATGAAGGAAATGGGGCACTTTCATTATTTCCTTGGATTGGAAATATGGAAAAGAGATGGGGAGCTATTTGTATCTCAGGGCAAGTGTGCCAAGGAGATTCTGAGGAAGTTCCACATAGAGGGAAACAAACCCATGGAGAATCCTCTTGCAAGAAACTGGAGGAAGGGGGATGCCACTTAGATCAAAGTAGTTGATGTTACTGTTTATAGGAAGCTTGTGGGTTCACTCATGTATTTGGTGAACACATGACCCGACATATGCTACGCAATTAACCAACTGATCCAAGCTATGGTTAATTTGACCAAGCTTTTTTGGAAGGCAAGGAAGCATGTGTTGAGATATATCAAAGGCACGATAGAGTAAGGATCATGGTACATACAGATAGAGGGAGTGAAGCTTCAAGGCTTCATCGATGCAGATTGGGCAGGGAGTCGATCAGATAGAAATAGAACATTAGGAGGCATGTTTAGCATAAGATCAACATCAGTTTCTTGGTACAGCAGGAAACAAAGACTAGTTGCACTTAGTTCAAAAAACATAGAGTACACGGTGGCCAGTCAGGCTACATGCGAGGCCATATAGATGAGGAAGATACTTGTTGGTTTGTTTGGTCAACAAATGGATCTTACGGTGATAATTATGATAACCATAGTTGCATAAAACTCTCGATTAATCCAATATTCCATGACAGGTCCAAGCATATTTATATTTGGTATCACCATCTCATATATTGTGTTCAGAGGTAGATTATGTCATTAGAGTACATTTCCACGGAGGATCAGGATGCAGACATCTTGACTAAATTGATGGAAAGAAACAAATTCATATTCCATAGAGGCAAGATCAGGGTAGTAGATAATCCCTTTCTTGTTGAGAGGGAGTGTTGAAATGGCACCCAAAGGGGGCTTCTGATTTAATTTTCCCTTAATTAAAATGGAAGAGAAATTTTAATTTCATCTCATGACAACTTGTATTAGTTAACTAAGTTATAATGATTGAGTTATCTTAGGAAACTTGAGTTTAGGGTCTAAGATAATGCATATAGATTTCTCCCGTGATTTAAGGGGGTCCAGTTATAGTTATTTGTAAGTTGTAATTAGTGAGGTGGATCTCCTAAAGGAAGAACACATGGCATACCAATCCCTAAACCAGAATGTGGATTGTGGTAAAGCCACTGGCCTAGTGACCCCTGAACCGGATCGTGGGTTGTTGTAAAGCCAGGTATTGACTGCCTCAGTGGGCCTAGGAATCCTTGACCGGTTAATGGTGGGATATACGACAAATCCTAGAGGTGGTTTCCCTTAATTAGGCATAGGAATTCTTGTTGGTGAAAGGCGGGATATATGGTAAAGCCTAGAGGGTGGAGTCTCGGTTTAGTGCCTACTGATCTAGTGTGGATTGCGGTAAAGACAAAGAGACAAGGAGACAAGAAAATTCCTCATGGTGTAGGTGGATAAATTCGATGGCATTCATGCTTGTTTTATGAGCTAGTGATCCGAGATGTATTGCGGTAAATCCTAGTTTCTATTAATGAGGGTGAGTCCCACATTCATGCTTTTAATATGGCACAGGGGTGATTGGCTGAAGAGAGATTTGGCTTAGCAAATCTATGTTTAGGTGGAACGTGGTAGTCTCATCCCGGGTTGGTTTGTGCATTCATTAATAATAATTTCTTTCCTTGATATCTTATGTGTAAATGTATTTGTTAATATGTGGATTCTATGGCTGATGTATCCTTGATATTTCTGTTGTTATTATGTTGGTTTTCAACATGTTTTATGACAATGATGATGTATGCCTCTCCTTGTGTTTTTATTTGCAAATGAATGAACAATGTATATATGACCTGATAGATGATAATGCAACTAATGATATAAAGGAATAATGATTCTTAGCGATTCTGAGATAAGTGTTAGGAATCTGTAATTTATTAGCAAGATTGGCAGAGTGCAATTACAGAAACAACATCGTTTCAACCAACTTTGGGATTCTAGGATCTAGCCCTCCTGAATCCGGAGAGGGATCTCTCCAATAAGTACAAAGATGGATTTGTCTTTGAAGTTTAGGGTAATGATATTAGGCTAGTTATGAAGGCCAAGGGTTTGTTTTTTTTTTTGGATGGTTGAGCATGATTACTGTTTGAGGTGAAAAGATCTAAAGGCAAAGAGTTTCAAAGGTGAGAAGTTGCAAGTGGATAGAACAGCTAAGCTAAAGAGATAGATATAACGCTGGTTTTTAGTCCATTGGGCTATGGAGTCATATCTGGGCTTTAATTGAACATCAACATCAAGTGTGATCTAAGGGGCAAGTCATCTATATCACAATATTATTGAGATTAAAATGATGGAATGGAAACAATAAAGTGTTGTAAGGGTGGAAAATGATAATAATTTCACAAGGGATTTATAGTCATTCCAAATAAGAAAATCATCTTAAGTAACTGTTTAAAACCAACCAAGTGCAGGGCTAACCATTAACTCCTTGGGCAAGTCTGTATTCAAGCAACTTAATTGACAAACAATCCAGTAATCCACTTAATTACCTTCAGAAAGTATGAAAACACATAAGAAAAACAGAGTGTAACTTAAGATCAGATAAAGTACTTTTAAACCTAGTCTACTTTCAGTCAACACCAAGGGAAACTTTCAAAATCTGCCTTTGGAGAACAAAAACTAGGAATCAGGGCAAACCATATCTTCTCTAGTCTAACTTTAATAGCAAATAATGGAAATCACATTCAAGAACAATGTTTAAGCAAACAGAAGGACGAGGGAACGCCAACACTCCTAACTGTTTAAACTGTATTGAATCATTCTTAAATAAACAAGTTTGAGGAAAACATTAAGATAAATATTTCTCAGCCAGAGAAGGTTACTGATATACAGCTGATCCTAACCCTGTTTAAACTGTTCTTTACAGTAGAATATGAACAATATGGCATACATAGAAGGAAAAAAAATTAACAAAGAGAGGTGCACTTCACTGATGATATAGACCAGGATCCCAAGAAACAACTTTTATATTGATGTCAAACCAGTTACAGTCTTCAAGTCCAATGTTTCAGTTCAGCAATCATCTTCACTATTCAGCCTAACTAATCTATTACAAGCAGAGCTCCAAGGGCCAGTGAACACTATTTACAATCAGAAGTTTAAGCTTGAATGTATTTCAAAGTTCTGCAACCAACTCAACCAACAACTTCTCTTCTTCTACAGAGGTATTTATAGAAGAATGAGGAGGTGAAATCTTAAAAATATCTCCTAAGACAATTAATACAGTTTCAAGACTTCTCGGCCCTTTGAGGGGCTTGATGGAGAAGTGTATAGGTGTTACACTGTATTAACAGTTTACAATCATGATTTTAAACTCGGTGGGAGCCTTTTTTTACTTTGAGGCTCTGCGCGCTGTGTGGAGTAACTCTGCAGATATTTCATTCATTAAGTTCTTTGCAGAGGAACTCTTTGGCTGTGCTTGAGACAAATATCTGATTTAAAATAATAACTTCGGCCTCTGTTTGAAAGGTTTGAGGCAACAGGTGTCTTCGTGGTAGCTGAGGAATCAATTTGCCTCAAATGCAGCGGTGGAAGTCTTTTCTGCCTGATAGATCTTTTTGATTTTCTATTAATTCTGTTTTAATTTGGGGGTTTAGGCTTTTCATATTCAATCTTAGCCGCAATCCCCAAATTTGTCTTCAATCTTCAATCTCCTGTGTGCTGTCTTCAGAAACCAACACTCTTTAACTGTGCTCTGAATAAAACAGTGTCTTGTTAATGTGTAGAGCCGCGCTGGGCTTTTGAAGGTATTAATGCTCATAGAGCATCGACAAACAATGGAAATAGAGCCCGGCAGAATGGTTCCTATTGATAAATCAAAGGCGTAGGAAATGTCTTTCCGGCCCTTAGCTTTTCTTCATAACATAAATGGAAAACCATTCAATTCTGCAAAAAACAAACGAATATTATAAAAATCCTACGTTTTTAGGTTTAACTGCTTCAGAAGGCGGGGAAAGAGCGTGGCCATTGGATGAATGCATCCAATGGTGGAGATTTACTCAACAAAAAAAAGGTAAAAGAAGAGCGCGAAAAGAACAAGTAAGGGTGGTTTTGGACCGTCCGATCTAGACATGCGGACGGTCCAGATTTAATTGGGGGATCGCAATCGGGGGTATCGAACCAAAGGGTACGATTGAAAAACTCCAATGCGATTGCGCGATCGGGAGGGTCAAAGTGATTGAGCGAGGACCGTTGATCCATGAACGAGATCAATGGTGGGAAATGAATCGGAGGGATGTCAATCGGAGGAAGAAGTGTTAGCGCAGCGATTGAGGCATGTGATGCGATTGAGTGCTGGCCGTTTGATCGACATTAGATCAACGGCGAAGATCTGTTCTAAGAAGAACTGGCAGAAGAGTTAAGTGGTGGGACCCAGCAGGTCTAATCGCGATCGGAGGTCGGGAGAGGGAGATTGCGATCAATCACATCGCAAATGTTTGTGATGGGCCGATCAGAGCACATACATAACTTTTACGATTGCGAGCGGGCGGGGAGTGCGATTTAGCGCTCGTCCGTTGGATCGAAGGACTAGATCAATGGTCAGGATTGTTTCAACTCGCGCACCGGCGGAAAAACCTTTAAACATAAGAAAATCCAATATTTTAACACAAAAAAAATAAAGGTTTTATAATATGGGCGAGATGTATATATATGATAGGTAGGCGCCCATTTGCGGGGCCTTTGGGCTGTATAAATTGTAATATGCCCAGGGCCTATTAAAACAAGGGCCAATCGCAATCGGGCCATCGGGCCTGGTCTTTTTAATTTACCCATTTGTTTCTTCCGATTTCGATTGCGCAATCGGTCTTTTTGATCAACCCATTAGTTTTATTTCAACATGTGACTTAAAGCTTTTAAGTTACAACTTTGAAAAAGTGGGTTTTGGGTTTTTACAAAGGAAAAAGGTGATCGGGGAGAAAAAATAGAAAGGTTTAAACGCCGAGGTGGACCCACGTTTAATATGAAAATAACAATGTGATCGGGGGTTTTTAAACAGGAATGTTCAATCGCATCAGGACTTTTGGTGATGGCAAAAAGATCTGCGCACATGAAATCTTGCGATGCGATTAGTGCTATATGGGTTCATTGCTTGGTTTTTATGACAAGGGCACATGTGGGGAAGTGGTTAGGACTTAGCCCAAAGGGGCTTAAGTCCATAGTAATAAAACTTTGATTTTTATGAAAATTTTCATGGTTTTCAATGAAAATGGGGGTTCCCGAAATAGTTAAAAAGTGAGTTTTTAACTATGGAAAGGGGAAATTTTCATAAAGGGAAGAAGAGGACTTATGAAAACAAGGCAGTTTTGATGGAGAAAAAGGGGGAGCAAATGAAGGTCTGAGAAGGGGGAAAAATGAAGATCTTTCAACATTCTTTCATTTGGAATCAACAGAATTTTCTGAGTATAAAATGGAAATAGTAATGAAGATTTTGGACAGAGGCATGAGGCCTTCAAGGAGCCTTCGAGAGCCAACAATTTTTAGTGATAAAATTTGTTCCTTGGAGGCTCAAAAAAGTCTTAGCCACCTTTTGGTATATCAAAATATTATAGGTGGCTAATAATAAGTATGAGACCCTATGCTCAAATATGTTGTTTAAACCTATAGATTAAATATTTATGGCATGTTTGAAGAAATTTATGTTGTGGCTAGTAGGGGCCAGTCTAGACCTTGCCAATGTTTTTGAAAACATATCTTTTTTTCACCGTTATAATTCATTTCTAAACCTGTCGTTGAGTTATGGGCAGTGACCTGTGCTCTAGGCATGAAAAAGTGGCTCAAATTTAGGGGACGCTGACACAAGTCTGAGGAAAAATGTCCCCAGATGCATGCATACCCAAGTTGTGGGAGTGTTCAGAGCCTCTGAGATGCACCCTTTTCCATATCAAGAGAGCATCTATGGGTTTGATGGTTTAAAAACCCAGTGGTACCCAGGAGCTGATTACCTGAGTGGTTGGGATGCCTCTTGGGAGATTTTTTCTTGTTGATGTGGAAGGTCTGTTTAATGTGTTTCCGTCGATTCCACTTCCTTAAAGTCACCTAGGAGGTTGAATCCCATTATAGTGGCCTCTCATCGCATGTTTACCCAGATTGACCGGTTACTTGGGTAGACGTGGGATGTAGGTGTTACATCAATAATTTAAAGCTCCATCTAAATAAAGGAGCTTATGAATTTCCAAATGGTGATGAGTGATAAACTACAACATATTTAGGGGGTATTATAAAATTGAAAAGAAAACTAGTCACCTAGGCTTTGCAAGAAAGAAAAGAAAATCATTTATGTAAAAGGTACACTATAGGGGTGGAAAATGTAGAGCAAGGAAAGGGGTAACTCATGACTCCATAATTTCTCCCTATATTCATCATTGTGCTCAAGATTTTGGACCTCATTTAGCTAATATCATGGTTGTGACATTTCCTTGAAGTCTATCCCACTCACAGGGGCTTCACTGGTGGAGAAATACCATACCACTTGGGTTCATATTGGAGGATATATATTGAGGAAAAATGACATAATATATTAAGCATATAATTGGGGGTAAAGGGTTTTTACATTGGCGGGTATAAAAAATGGAGCTCAAATTTAATGAAAAAATATAAAGGGGTATAAAAAATATTAATAAAAAAATGGATACCTATAATATCTAGTGAAAGTATGCGTTTTGTAAATTGGGAAACAATATTGGGCTCGTATTGGAAATGGGTTAAATAATGTGATTTTTAGAGCTATTTTCTGATATTTAGTCAAATTAAGGGTATCTTTTACTTTGCCACGAACACCCATGATATGTCAGAGGTTCATTGAGTGAAACCCCCGTGACCCCACTACATAGCCACCCTATCACATGCCCCATAAATCCATGGGTCTACATAGCACATGTCTCTTCCCTTGGGCATTGAATTCACCCAACAGGGTTATTCACCTAATCATACATAGCATAAGTGAGGTAAATTGTTTACGAAATCTGGGCTAGAAAGACATTTGGAAGCAAGCTTGGTTTGTGTGAAGTATTTCTATGCCCCTAGCATTAAATATGGTCCACTATGATAATTTAATGGTTTTTTTCTCTCATGATGTTGATCCCAATTGATATTAAGAGATATGTGTCAAGTGGTATTATGCATGAAACATGTATCCATTAAGGGATGGCTTGACTCCTCTCCAACACACTTCAAAGGATGTTTTTCCTAGTTTTGAGAGCACATATCACCTTGCATCCCCAACATTTCCCCTCTAGAGATGAGCATTGGGATTTGATCAGAAGGTTCCACATATGTGCATGCCCCTTATTCCACCTTTGGGTGTTGAAACACTTGTCCAAATAGTCAAGGGATTGGATTGATTATTGATGTGCCCAAATGGACGCAAGACACCCCCAACCCAATCTTGACCCTGTTTGATGGATGTTGCATTATTCCAGAGCCCAAATGATGGTGGAGATCAATTAGAATTTGAGAGGGACAACACACCATACCTAGATGTCAACACTTGCCTCATATGTTGTCAAATCATCCCCAATGCCCTAAGAGAGTGAGATGAGCCCCCTTGATGACGATGTTATGAAGGAGGAGATATTACTTGGAGATGTAACTGCACACATTGTTTACGTAACCGTTGGAGTGAGGAACACTCATGGACCCATTTTTTCTATTGCTTGATGTAGAATTTACATTCTAGGAAGATGGCATCATGTTGGAGAGCATTTATTCCATACATGTGGGAGATTTTGATATATTTCTTATGCTTTAAAGCTATCCATATTTGACCTTTGACCTAGTTGAATCCTTCAAACAAACTTTTTAGGGGTTATTTTATTGTAAATTAATGAAAAGTGACTTGGTTTCCCTAATATAAATAGAGGGACTCTGTTTTCATTTATTTACCATCATATTCACGTCACTTCTTCTTTCATAAGTAGTGTGCACTAACTCTTGTCTTATTTTCTCTTGGTCGCTATGGATATTTAATGGAGCAAATTATCTTGGGAGTGAAAATTTTACATGGAAAGAGTTCTTTAGGATTGATGAAGTGATTCCTGTTGGAATTGAATAAGTTTATTTCCATTTTCTTTTATTTTTCATGTTATATTTATGAAATTAGTGTTTCTATGTGTGTCATACTAAAAAGTACAATATTTTTTTCTTGAAATCTTGATTCTTTAATGTACGTAGGATATGTCTTGCAAGAATCCATCACATAAACTTGTTTCATATATCCTTTGACATTAAAATCTCCCATTTAGAGAAGTTGTTATGGTTTCTAAGGGTACAAATTTAGTCTCTTACCCTCTTCATCAAGGCCCTCTATCATATTCCTTTTTCCATAGTTAACAGGTGAAAAATATTGAAATTTGAGAGTTCGATTGTATAATGAATAGTTCGAGGAAATTCAATCTAATTCAGAGTATAATAAGTAGTTCAAATTTTAGTAAGTAGCTCTTATTTTAATCCTTTAGAATGTTGATGGGTCTAAACACAAAATAGATAGCCATGAAGCATGCAAGTAGAAGGAAAGGAACTAGATGGTAATTATCAATTTGGATTTTTTTTGAATGCTTAGAAAGTCCATTAAACACCGAAAATGGACAAATTTGATAAATTTGAGAAGGAACATATTTAAGTTTTAAAATTAAGAGATATTTTGGAGAGAAGACTAGAGTTGTTTTTTTCCATTGTATTTTAAATTTTCTATATTATTTATAATTATTAGATTATTTAAATATCAAAATAAGAATAAAATGAATATATATATATATATATATATATATATATATATAGATATATTTCTAAAAAAATTTAAATATATACTTTTCGAGTTGAAATTATTTTATCCCAATTTTTATCCTCTATAACTCGAAATCTGAATTCTAACTGGGCAACTATGCCTTTTTGCTAATTGATACCACAGCCTAATTGGGAAAATGCACTGGTTTAATTGATACCATAGCCTAATTGGGAAAATTTCATGTTACATGGTATCTATTAATCAATTAAGTACACAAAAGCATAAAAGCTATTAAATAAATAAAACTACTAAATGCTATAATATCTCAAAGATATGTTGTATATTTTCTTTCGCCGAATGATTCTCATTTTCATTTCATGATTTGAAACCATGTCAATGGCTCCTTAAATAATTGCATCAAGAAATATTGCATGAAAATCACACCTTGAGCACCCAGTCATTTCTGGAAATTAGACGCTTACGTCAAATGAAAGCACGACAACGTACAGACATCCTCCTCGGTCTCTGCGTTGACTACGATGGTTGGGAGCAGACATGGATAACAATTCCCATAATCCGCATACAATGTCAAAAACATTTATTTGTATCATCCAACTAAAACTCAAATATAACGGTTATGAGCAACGTGCAAGTCTTGCTACATTATAATACTGAAGCTCATAATACGCACATGTTGCTAGAGACCAGAGTTATCTCCCATCCCTTTGCTCCCAAGAAATACAAAGTCGCCACCCCATTTGCAATGAATAATCCAAGCAAACTATAATGTCTCTATAAGGAGGGATCTAAGTACCACTTTTTTCATTGCCTAAGAATTTGTATCTATAAAAGGAGGGCTCTCAGTACCACTTTATGTTGCTCTGCCCTAGAATTTGTTATACCATTCTGTTCATTGATCTCATCACGATCTGTAGTTCTGAATTCTAGAAGTAATATGTTGGAATTTCTGAATATTCCGAACACACACAGAGAACAAAGAGTCTCCTCTTACAACACAGAGATTCAATATGAAAATTTTGAATGCTGGACAGAGATGGCATAAAAATGCTTTCTATTTCAAAACATAAATAGTATTACAAAAATCATTCTTCCTCTTCTGAGAGGTATTTTACAAAAGTGAACTGTGGACTACTACAGACGCAGTGCTCACTAATCTTCTATATCTCTCAAAAAACACACATACAATGCTCTCTGGTGTTTTTACTGTGTTTTCTCTGCCTGCGGGCTTTTTCACTACACAACAATCTTCACATTACAATAAGCCTACGGGATTTTTCCTTTTTATATGGCGCGGCGTTATAAAAATATAAAACAAAAGAAATATAAAAAAAGCTTTAATACTGTGTTGGAACATAAAACTTTAAACAAACTTTAAAAAACCTGTGGACCCGGACTTCAAACAAAAATTGAACTGTGATGCATTCTTTTCACGTTACAAATGAGCATAACGTCAGCAAGGTCGAAACCAACGTGAACGCTCTCCTATTAGCTGATTGCTGGGCTCGCGGAATTCAAACAAAAACTGAACCCAATTCTATGAAAAATTCGCGTACCAAAAGTGGTTGATGGCGTCATGGAAAAAATGAACGAGAAATGCTGTGATTGGTCCACGTAGCAGTGGGACCACATCGGCGCATCGGCAGAATGAATGGTTTGGCGGAATGGATTTTGGCTTTGGCAATTGCGATATGCGATGGATGTGGGGACCACATCGCATCAGTGCATTGGCGATAAACTTCGGCGGAATCCTTTGTGGACGGGCAGAGTGGTTAAGCGCGATGTGCGATATGCGATAGTGGTAAGGACCACAACGCATTGCAACATTGGCGATGAACATATTTGCGGTGGCATAAACTTTATCTGTTGCGATATGCGATGTGCGATATCGCAACATCGCATCGCTTCGGGTCTTCACATCAACAAGACACTAAAACAAATATTTGCGATGGGCGATGATTAGTGGGGACCACAGATGACGTGGCCCATTCAAAAGTTAAAAAATTGGCGCGTTTGATCAAAAAATCCTTTGTTTGGTTGGTGAGGGCTTTTGTGCCTGAAAATAATTTTCTTTAATAAAATTGTTGTTGCGTGGTTGAACCACAATTTTCTTCAATTCCTCTGCAAAGTCGACTGCGGCCATAAAACTTAAGTTCCTCCTTACAACTCCAATTAAACTATGTTAAATGCTCGAAGGTGTGCACTCAACCTTCTTTGTTGCCCCTGTTGTACTCTGTTTCTACCTACACGGGGTTTGCATGTGAATTTAATATTTTCAACACTCCCCCTTAAAGTCAGCTGCTAGGTTATCTTTCATACACAAGCATTTTCTTAAATATTCAAAACTCTTTTGCCCTAATGGCTTTGTTAGAATGTCTACAAATTGCTCCTCTGTTCTACAGTGCTGTAAAACAATTTCTCCATTGTTCACCAATTCTCTGATATAGTGAAACTTGGAATCTATGCGTTTCATTCTTTTGTGAAACACAGAATTCTTTGACAATGCTATGGCTGAGCTATTGTCACAATAAATCACTGTTCCTTTTACTTTTTCTTGACATAAACTCCTCAACATTCTTCTCATCCAAACTGCTTGACACGTTGCTGCTGTAGCTGCCACATATTCTGCCTCTACTGTAGACAATGCTACAATAGGTTGTTTCTTAGAAGCCCATGAAATGGCTTTTGAACTCATATGAAAAACATAACCAGAAGTACTTTTCCGGTCATCTACACTTCCAGCCTAATCATTGTCAGTGTAACCAATCAATTCATAATTTTCTGAAGTAGTATATAGAATAACATACCTTTTAGTTCGTTTCACATACCTCAAAACTCTTTTTTCTGCTTTCCAATGTGACTCCTTTTGCCTTTCCATAAATCTGGAAATCAAACTAACAGCATGCATAATATCTGGCCTAGTTGCAGTCAAATACATGAGGCTGCCAACTATGCTCTTGTACAAACTAGGATCAAAATCCTTGCTGCTATCATATTTGCTAAGTTTCAATCCCATTACTGTGGGAGTAATTGTTGCCTTGCACTCCTACATATTAAATATTTCCAAAACTTCATTTATATACTTTGCTTGAGAGATAAAAAAAATATTTTCATTTTGCTCTACTTCTACTCCTAATAAGTATCTCAACAATCCCATATCAATCATTTCAAATTCATCCTTCATGATTGTTTTAAAACTTTCAATGAGGTAATCATCATTACCTGTGAATATCACATCATCACCATATAAAACAATAATTATCATCTTACCATCTTTCTCCTTGATGTATAATGTGGGTTCTCCTTCACATTTTTGAAACCCATTCTCTAGTAGATAGGAATCTATCCTATTGTACCATGCTCTTGGAGCTTGCTTTAGCCCATAAAGAGTTTTCTTCAATCTGCAAACTTTGTGCTCTTGGCCTTGTTTCTCATAGCCTAGAGGTTGTTCAACGTAAACCTCTTCCATTAAAACTCCATTTAGGAATGTTGATTTTACATCCATTTGGTAAACCTTCCATTTTTTATGTGCTGCTATGGACAACACTGCTCTCATTATTTCCATTCTTGCAATTGGTGCAAAAGTTTCTTCATAATCTCTTCCATGTTGCTGCTTATATCATTTAACAACAAGTTTGGCTTTGTGCCTTTCAATCTTACCTTCAGCATTTCTTTTGGTCTTGTAGACCCATTTTACTCCAATCACTTCTTTACCTTCTGGGAGATCAACCAATTCCCATGTATTTTTTCTCTATTGCATTAATTTCTTCATCTATTGCTTCTATCCATTTCTTATCTTTTATAGCTTCCTCTAAATGAATAGGATCATCAACATGAAAATACAATGCAAATAAGGAATTTGTACCTTCATTTTCTACTTCTTTCTCATAGATATCATTTAAATTTATGAATCTGGTTCCTCTTTCATTTGGTGTACATGTGCTTGAAGAAGCACTCAAATCTGTTCCTTGTGGTGTGCTTTGAGAAGCACTCTCATTTCTTCTCAAGGGTGTTCTTACTCCTACTTGTGGTGTCCCTTGTTGTCCTTGTGTTGGTGGAGGTGGTGCTACCGATGAGGTGTTCTTTTCAGCCACATCTTCCTCATCTTCATCATGAGACAAACAACTCTTGACATTGATTGTTTTCTCAATGCTTCCATCCCATTCTTCTTCTTCTATGAATTTCACATCTCTGCTTATAACAAAATTCTTTGTGGATGGGTTATACAATCTATATCCCTTGGATTCTTCACAATATCCAAGGAAGATGCACTTCTCCCCCTTACTGTCCAACTTCTTTCTCAGTTGATCTGGAATGTGTGCATAAGCCACACAACCAAAAACTATCATGTGGGTGACTCCTTGTTTTCTGCCACTCCACGCTTCTTTTGGAACTCTATTCAACATTGCTTTTGTTGGGCATCTATTCAAAATATATACTGCACAATTTTTAGCTTCTGCCCAATACTCATTTGGCAAGTGTTTTGCCTTTAGCATACTTCTCACCATTTCCATGATGGTTCGATTCTTCCTTTCTGCAACACCATTTTGCTGAGGTGTATACCTTGTGGTAAATTGTTTATGTATGCCATTTTCTATGCAAAAACACAGAAATTATTTTGAGATGTACTCACCTCCTCTATCAGTCCTAAGGACTTTGATATGTTTCCCACTTTGTTTCTATACAAGATCTTTAAAGTGGCAAAATTTCTCAAACACTTCACTTTTATATTTCAAGAAATAAACCCATACTTTTCTTGTGAAATCATCAATGAAGGTCAACATGTAGTTGCTGCCTGATACTAATGATGTTTGCATTGGCCCACACAAATATGAAAGGATAATTTCTAAGGGTTTTTTTTTTCCCTTATGTTCTTTCCTGATGGAAAATTTTCTCTGTGTTGTTTTCCCAATATGCAACCTTCACATAGGCTGTCCAGTTTCTCAATCAATGGTAGTCCTCTTACCATTCCTTTTATGTGCAACAAATTTAGTCCTCCGAAATTGAGATGTCCAAATCTCAAGTGCCATAACCAATTCTCATCTTTCACTTCCTTTTGAAAGACCTCTTGAGTTACAACTGCTACATTATTTCTCTTTCCCTTCAAATCTGCATTTAGCTTGAGTGGAAACATTCTATTGCTAGTCATTTGCACTTCTGCAATAACCTTCTTGCTTGGAGGTATGTCCATTATTGTGCACACATCATTCTTAAATAATACATTGTAACATTTGTTAATGAGCTGCCCAACGCTCAAAAGATTACATTTCAAGCCAGGAACATAGTATACATATGGCACAAATTTCTGCTCTCCATTTCTTGCATGGATACTTACTTTGCCTTTTCTCTTAACATAGATCTTAGTATCAGTTCCAGTTGTTACTTAAGATTTAATATATTCATCAAGATTGGCAAACATTGCTATGTTTCCAGTCATGTGATTACTGTAGCCTGAATCTAAGAACCATACATCATCCTGTCTATCTTGTGCTACACTACATGTTAACAACACATTCTTTGGGTTCTTTTCTTCTTTTGCTACATTAGCATTCTGCCTATTATTCGTGTCATTTTTCTTTTTCCTACACTCATTGGCATAGTGCCCATATTTTTTGCAATAATGACACTGGACATTGGATTTGTCATACCTTTGTCCATGAGCATGTTAGTGTCGACCTTGCTGGCTGCTGCTTTGGCCTTGTCTGTGATTCTGACTGTTGCTCCTTCCATGTGTATGTGAAGGGTTGTTTCTTCTATTTTGGCTTCTGCCTCTTCCTCTTCCTCTGCCTTGACCTCTTCCTCTTCCAAAAGGAATTTGTATCTTGAAGGCATGCTCCAAATATGGGTTTATTGATATTCCCAATCTCTATTCATGAGTCATCAGTGATGGATTAAGTTCATCTACTATGAACTTTGAGAGATCCTTTGACTCTTCAATGGTGGTTACAATAACATCAAACCTTGAGGGTAAGCTCCTCAACAGTTTCTCCACTATCCTTCTTTCTTCAAGTGTCTCTCCATGAGACCTTATCTGGGTGACTAACCCAATCACATGTGTGAAGAATGAGTCTATGTTATCAGACTCTTTCATAAAGAGAGTTTCAAAATCCCTCCTCAACAATTGTAGTTTTGTTGTCTTCACATTCTCCATACCTTGATAGGCAATCTGGAGGGTATCCCATGCATCCTTAGATCTTATAGTTGCTGCTATCCTTGGAAACACACTCTCATGTACTGCTTGATAGAGATAGAAGAGGGCTTTAGAGTCCTTCCTACTATTCTTCAATAAATCCTTCTATGCATGTGTTAAGGCATTAAAGGCTTGCTCATCAACTGGTTCATCAAAAACATATTCTACAAATTCCCATAAATCCTGGGAGGCAAACAGGGCTCTCATGGTAATGGCCCAATAATCATAGTTCTTCCCACTAAATTATGGAAGCTGAGTATTTCTAATACTCATATTGGTGCTTAGTCCAGTAGGTCCAGCCATGGCTTATAAACTGAACTTTAAAATAAAACTTGACTGTGTTTTTCAAAAAAACTTTTTTTCCTACTTTAAAAGACAAACTCTGTCTTCAATGAGACTTCACTAGACTACACTTTTTAAACAAAAAAAAAACTCTGTTTTTTTTAAAGAGACCTGGACTTTAACTTCTGTTGGGCTTGCTGGAGATCTGCTCGTGAACTGCTGCAACAAGCTTCCTTCTTCTTTCAGCTTCTTTGACACCTTCAAAGAGCCTGGATTAGCTCTTATACCATGTTGGAATTTCTGAATATTTCGAACACATAGGGAGAACAAAGAGTCTTCTCTTACAACACAAAGATTCAATATGAAAATTTTGAATGCTGGACAGAGATGGCATAAAAATGCTTTTTATTTCAAAACATAAACAATATTACAAAAATCATTCTTCCTCTTCTGAGAGGGATTTTGCAAAAGTGAACTATGGACTGCTACAAATGCAGTGCTCACTAATCTTCTCTGTCTCTCAAAAAACACACATACAGTGCTCTTTGGTCTTTTCACTGTGTTTTCTCTGCCTGCGGGCTTTTTCACTACACAGCAATCTTCACATTACAATAAGCCTACAGGATTTTTCCTTTTTATATGGCGCGGTGTTATAAAAATATAAAACAAAAGAAATATAAAAAAAACTTTGATACTGAGCCATAACATAAAACTTTAAATAAACTTTAATAAACCCGTGGACTCGGACTTCAAACAAAAATTGAACTGTGATGCATTCTTTTCGCGTTACAAATGAGCATAACGTCAACGAAGTCGAAACCAACACAAACGCTCTCCTATTGGATGATTTTTGGGCCCGCGGAATTCAAACAAAAACTGAACCCAATTCTATGAAAAATTCGCGTACCAAAAGTGGTTGATGGCGTCATGGAAAAAACGAATGCGAAACGCTATGATTGGTCCATGTAGCAGTGGAACCACATCGATGCATCGGTGGAAAAAATGGTTTGGCATAATGGACTTTGGATTGGCGATTGTGATGTGCGATGGATGTGGGGACCACATCGCATCAGCACATCGGCAATAAACTTCGGCGGAATCCTTTGTGGATGGGCGGAGTGGTTAAGCACGATGTGCAATATGCAATGGTGGTAGGGACCACATCGCATCGCAACATCGGCGATGAACATATTTGCGGTGGCATAAACTCTGTCCATTGCGATATGCGATGTGCAATATCATAACATTGCATCGCTTCGGGACTTCACATCAACAAGACACTAAAACAAATATTTTCGATGGGTGATGACTAGTGGGGACCATAGATGACGTGGCCCATTCAAAAGTTAAAAACTTGGCGCGTTTGATCAAAAACTCCTTTGCTTGGTTGGTGAGGGATTTTACGCTCGAATTCTTTAATAAACTTGCTATTGTGTGGTTGAACCACGATTTTCTTCAATTCCTCTGTAAAGTCGGTTGTGGCCATAAAACTTAAATTCCTCCTTACAACTCCAATTAAACTCTGTTAAATGCACGAAGGTTTGCACTCAACCTTCTCTGCTGCCCCTATTGTACTCTGTTTCTACTTGCATGGGGTTTGCAAGTGACTTTAATATTTTCAACATAATCCTGGTCTGTGGTGGTACAAATTATGAAGGGAACGGAAGCAAGCAATATGAAGTTTATATTTTTCGTGGTTCTTCTATGTCTCTTATGTGTGGGAGGGAATGGGAGAAACCTTTGTGGTGACCATGGCAGAGGATTTGGGCACAATGGGGGTAACTGGAGAAGTAATAACAATAATGGGGGAGGTCATGGAAACGAAGGAGACAATGAGGGATCAGGTTTGGGTGAGGGATATTATAGGCAATTTTTTCCTTCCCATGTAAACGTTGAAGAAATAGTTTGGTCGGTCGTTAAGAAATACATGGAAATTGATCCAAATTTAGCAGCTTCTCTGCTGAGGCTGCAATTCCACGACTGTTTTGTCAGGGTATATATTCATCTTTTTCAATATATCTAATTAGGGGATGTATCCATTATAATAATTTTTCTAAATTATCAAGTTATAATTCCCATTAGGTATCTAACATTATGATTCCAATTCTCATGTAGGGTTGTGACGCATCCGTGTTATTGGTTGCAACTCCAACAAATAAAATAGAATTGACAACACTTGCAAACGGGAACCTGAGAGGATTTGAGGTCATTGACAATGCCAAACAAGCACTGCAGGACGTTTGCCCTGGAGTTGTTTCTTGTGCAGAAATTCTGGCCCTCTCTACTCGAGATGTCGTGGATATGGTCAAATGAATTACATTAAATAATTGGGCTATTATGGCAATATAGTTTTTATTATAGTTTAAGGAATCAATATTTGTGTTTCAAATTGAAGTCATGATATTGAAATCGTTTGTTTCTATGCAGATCGGCCATGGTAGTCCTTATTGGAAAGTGAAAACAGGGCGCAGAGATGGACGAGTATCGCTGGCAAGCGAAGCAAATGCAAATATTCCTTCTCCATTTGCCAATTTCTCACAGAAGAAAACCCTATTCCAAAACAAGGGTTTCAGCGTTCAATATCTAGTCACTCTATCAGGTTGGCATATCTATCCTTTGATTTTAATATAATGTTTTAATATTTTTGTAAAACATTAGTAGTTGTAAATAGTAATATGTGAACACATGAACACAGATTGGTTTTGGATTTGATGAGATGCTAATGAGATTAATGATATTGCAAGTGCTCATACCATAGGAGTGTCTCACTGTGGTACATTCAGCCGGAGTCTCTACAATTTCAGCAGTAACGGGAACTCTGATCCTTCTCTCGACAGAAACTACGCAGAACAACTGAAGGTGGCCTGCAAGCCTGGGGACGCAAGAACTGCAGTTGCCATGGATCCAAGCAGCCAGATGGATTTTGATAATGATTACTACATGAATGTGCAAGAGCATAGAGGCCTCTTCATATCTGATCTCGCGCTTCTTGCAGATGGAGAAGCCAATAACATTGTGAACAAGGAAGCCGACAGTGAAGGAGATATCCTTGCAGATTTTATCATGGCCATGGAAAAGTTGATAGAGTTGGATGTCATTACGAGAAATGATGGCGAGATTCAACAGAAATGTGCGTCTATCAACTAGAATTTATCGTCTCCAACTGTAATCTCCATACGCTATTCACAAAGGTGGTGAGCATGGGAGAAGAGATCGATGTTCTGTCCATAATCAATAAAGAACAACCGTTTCTAGAGTTTAAATTTAATGGTCAACAAAACCCTGGTTGATGTAACTCGTGTAATTGTTAAATATTTATTTACTAGTAAAATTTTTTTCGTTAAGATGGTTTTTTTAAAGTTTACTTAGAGACGATGTTTTTGGATGGCTTTTTTGAAGTTTATTTAGTTTTTTTTTCATTTATCGCCAATGTTAACACTGGAAAATCATACAACAGAAAACAACATCAATTAATGTCGAGCCTAAGGATTTACAGGACAAAGATACATTATGGAATCAAGAATCTCTAAGGTTTTGAGCAATTCAATATTGAACTAGTCATAAATGCCCTAATGCACGCTTTTTCCTTCGAGAAGAGCGCCTTCTACGCGCACTGGAGCCTGATAAGCGTGCATTCTCGGAAATGGAAAAAATTCCCTTTCCGGGACCACAAGCAAGCAAATGACATTTGCTCCTTATGTGAAAGCTGCCTAAGGACAACACCAGCGTCTCCTTAGGCCTTGTGTGAGCACACAAAAGCATATTTCAGCCCACAATGGAATATTGCCCCTCCCTTGGGTCACTATCCACCATGTACCAAGGGAGGGAAGGAGGTTTGAAAGCTCACCTATATAAACTCTCAAAGAGATGAACGATGTGTGATCACAAGGTTATGCTGGCCAAAGTTTCCCAAGCAACACCAGCTGTTTGTGTGAACCAAGGAGCAGGAGCTGAAGAAGAGGACTCAATTGTTGGCCACCCAACAATTTCAATCCATTGCAGCAGAGAGAGAGAGTTGAACTGTGTCAGAAGGTAGAAATTGAAGGACAAACATCCTTGCATCGGGTCCTAGAGCCTCTGCCTAGGCCCTTCGAAAAGTGGGTAAGATTTGTGTTCATTTCAAGCATTCAATAAGAAGAAGGCCATCGAGTCGTTATTTACCTTATTGTTGTTTGGAACTCTCTATTTAGCTTCTTTTTGTGTTTTCAGTTTTACTTTTTTAACAGAGCATACTTAAGTGTATTAATTCATTTTAAGTCTTATACTTCTGAGCTCCCCCCAGATACTGCCTGTTACTTATGGTTTAGATAAAATACCACATTCTCCAAATGTGTGCAATTTCGTACACCCGTGTGTCGAATCCACCACAACAGGATTGGCGACTCCACTGACCTGTTTCAAGTTTATGTGGTTGTGCCATTGTTTGCAGGAGACCCTTAGTCTATGTTGGAGTGGAGCTGACAGTCCTCTCACCCATCTTGCAATCCCTAGACTCACTGAGGTGACAGACTGAAGAAGGCAGCTCCTAATTTTTTTTTACTTGCAGGAATTTTGCGCGCTATTTTTACACACAGACACGCAGGAAGCGCGTTTAGGAGTGACCTGCGTGCAGGAAGGCACACCTGTCAGAGGATTTTGTGTGCAATTTGCAGATAGATTTTTTCTCCCTACCTTCTGCTTTTTTTCTGCTTGTAAGTGTGTTGGGAAGCCCCTAATGTATCTACCAACACCTGTGTTGATATCCCACAGCTTCTGAAAACTGATTTTTGCTACTTTTTGTAGGCATTTAGTTAGTTTTCATTTAAGTTGGTTTTTTGCAAAAAGTGTTCACATAGTTTAAGTAGGGGGCGAATTAACCATTGCTTTCTGAAAAATTTATGTTTTTTTCAAATTCTGGTATGCACACTTAGTTTAACTAGTCCAAGTAAGTGGCTCATGACCACACATGCATAAGCTAGTATAAAAATTGTTTAGTTTAAATTTCAATTTTTGCATTTAGGAAATTGCGGGACTAGGATTGAATCACAAGTTAGAGCAAGTAATCTATGCTATATTTGCACCATTGGGTGATCCTAGACAAGCATATGAACACTCTACATTTGTGATTCGCCATCTCCCTTTAGTCACTCACATAGACTAATTAGGAGGTTTTGGAAGCAGCCCATTATCCGCAAATGACTTTTATTTGAGCAAGGAACAACGTCACATAGTTTAACTAGGGGACATTTGTAACGGATCACCGATATCCATATGTTCCAATTATGAGATTGTTCACCATACACTCACACACATTCACCCACTAAGAAAAGAAATCCACCTACAAATAACTTAAACCAACTCACTAAACTATCCCCAGAGGGGCCACAAGATAAATTATATTTTAAGTTAGGATCAAGGGGGTAGGCATCCAATAAGCCGCCTTGATCATGCTTCACATTTGAAACATATAAGTTGTGTCTTTAGGGAGCTTAAAATCCACCTATCAACCCATGGAAAAGAAAACCCGAGCGCGTCAGAGACCCAATTCAAAGGGGGTTAGGCTTAGGCGCAATGCGTGCGGTATCAGTTGGGGCTACCTAACCCGTTTGATACTCGGTACTGTTAGCTGACTACCAAGAAGCTCAAGACTCGAATGCTCACATGGGACGGTGGTTCTTAGTGGAAAAATCTAGGGCATCCTTTACCCTATAGGTGACGGTGTAGGCAAGCACCAGACCCTCTACCCGTACCTTGGTTGATTCTCTTCGGCTGACTGGGGGCGTCGCCAGTTCTTTCGAGACGTTGTGCCAGCACTCGCAAGAAATCCTCTCAATGCCCAGTTACTTTTGAGTGTGTGAGGACATTATTAGGTCTTCTAGGATTTTTTGAGTATCATGCGCAAACAAACAAAACCATTTTTTGCTTGATTGATCACATAGATTAAATTAAAGGAAAATCATTTCATTTTGACTTTTTTTTATGTATGTGGCCATAATTTTGATGTGACCATAGACTCAATCCCCTCAAAAAAAATTCCAAAACCTAACTTGGACGACCCTCAAACGATTCCAACACAACCTCTTCAGTCCAGGCATCTTTTGGACTCTCCCTATTAACAGGAGGGGTTCCAGGTCTTTTTCCATTTAGGCATCAAAGACGGAACATTGCCACAGTGGTTGGTTCCTCCTTTCTAGGAGAAACCTTCGTTGGAAACCCTAATCGGTCTCCCAACACCACACCGCACGTCACTCCCCCCTCATACCCTAGGGGGCATAAGATTGCATCCCATATGGGAAGCTAGCTGAATTCACAATCGGGTACGTCACAGACTAACCCTCGTTCTAACCAGAACTTCATGTCTTCACATGTTTCCATGGCGTCAACCTCTCATTCACCCTTCTAAGCGGCGTTAAATCTACCAGATTTAACCAAGCTCACTAATGACGCCATCGCGCATGACCCCAATTGGCCTCCCATGCCCACAAAGCTCCCTTCAGATATACCAAAGTTTGAAGGAAAGCAAGCAGAAGACCCAGGGAATCATATAATGACCTTTCACCTATGGTGCTCATCGAATAGCATCATTGACGATACTATTCGATTGAGGCTGTTTCAACGCACTCTCATGGGAGTGGCTATGAAATGGTACGTCGAGCAACCCCCTGCTTCACACAGAACCTTTAACACCCTCGCAACTGTGTTCCTCACATACTTTCTGTTACCCATTCACCATGATTCGGGAATGGAATTACTCACTCGTTTCAGACAATCTCCCTCTACCCACATTTTTGAACATCTCCATGAGTGGAGATGGCGTCGTAGCTTATGCAAAGCTCAACTAGACGACCGAGTCCTTTTAGATTTATTCTTGAAAACTTTGACGACGAAGATTTCAAAGGATGTGGCGCAACATAACCCTACATCCGAAGAGGACGCAATCAATAAAGCCCAACATCTTGAACTGATTTATACACAATCAGGATACATATATAATATCACGCCTAATGCCCCGCGCCTGCAATCTTATCAAGAATTTCCAGGTGCGTCAAACTCTGCAGACAGACTTATTGGGTTGATGACCCAAGGGTACCTAGGCAGCAGCAATCAGAATCCAGGTTACACACATGGGTCTACCCAGGACATGTCTCAACCCAGATTTAAAAGTCATCATATGCAGCAGAAAAATTTGACTAATAGGGCGCCAGCATATCACCAAGGAGGACCTTACCCTCCAGCCGAGGGGACCCAGTATGCAAGAAGAAAAACTGACAGAAGAACTCCCCCCCAACGACCAGGTGCAAGTATGGGACAACAGTATGCTCAGTCCCAAGCACATAACCCAACAACGCAAAATAATGCACAGGTGAACTTTGTGAATCCGTCCCAAGATCAACCACACCAGTATGATCAGGAGAATTACCCTCCTAACGTGGTCAAAAGAAAGGTTAAAAACAAACTCAAAGGGAACCCTGGACAGGGGGGTAGCAACCAACAATGACCACCGCGACCCCGGCTTGGAGATAACTCCAACTGGAACCAGAACTAGGGGCCAAGAAGTGCTCAAAATCAAGGCAAACAGCCACCTCTACGAACAAACCATTCATGTTCGATATGTGGTGAGTACGGCCACTATACTCACCATTGTCCCAAACTCCCTGAGCTTAAAAACCTTTAGAGTAACCGAGGACAAGGAGGATCTTCCTAGACAACTGCAGTTATGCAAGAACCCTTCCCCCATCAAGGAACGGTCAGCACTCAGCAGCAAAACCCCACGACTCAAAGAAAAACAGCCATGAAATTTACATGGTTGGGGAAGAAATGTTTTTCCAAACCCAGAATCGCGGCTACGACACCCCACCAGACACCAATATGTCAGGGGATAGTACCAGCGCGCTGACTGCACCTTTGACCATTCCAAAGATTCCTTTGGAACCATTGCCAAAAATGGTTAAAGGGCCTAATAGGCGAGCAGGTAACTACTCTAAAGCAGCCCACAATTAGAGCATCGTTGATGATTTAGCCTAGTCACCTGTTGCTATGTCTGCTTTGGAGGTACTGCAGTCGTGCCCAAAGCAGCAGAAATCCCTACTTTCCGCCTTAGGCGCCATCGACCCTGTCGACACGCGCATGATGGCTTTTGATTTATACAATTCCACCCCTAGGCTTCCCTCCATGGTCGCCTTCCAGATACCAGTATCGGTACAGAATATCACTATTCACCGATGTGTCATTGATGAGGGTGCATCTACATGCATCATGTCAAAGAATGTATGGCAGAAGTTAGGAGCCCCAGAACTCAAACCTTCCGTCATCACTCTCAGAGCATAAAACGGCCGGCCCTCGACCCCTGTCAGTCTCTTCCAAAATGTACTAGTTTGCTTAGCCAGCAAAATGGTCCACATAGACATCGAAGTCTTAGATGCTCACTTGGATTACAATAAACTCCTTGGGCGGAGTTTCATGTACGCCATGTCTGCCATAGCATTCTCCATTTTCTGCATCATGATGTTCCCCCACGAGGATCGAATCATCACAGTAGACCAGCTGACACACACTGAAAAGCGTCCTTTTACCAACACAGATATGGTTCTACCCTATGTAGACACAACCACTAATGGTCTTGTACGGTATCAAGAATATGGCCCTGGCCAATTCAAACCATCATCCGTCCTAGGATCCTTCCTAGGAGATCCTCCTATTATCTCTGAGGTATCGCCCGATGCCACAACGGCCCCAGTATGCATGATGTCCACATCAAGCACCAAGGTTACTCAAGACATAGACTCAAGCAGTAACGACACCAAAGCATCAGCTATTGTAGCCTCCATAGTCTATGGCGCCTCCCAAACTCCTTTCCTGTACCCACCTCCTGGCTTCACCTCCCAGCAGCTCTTAGCAACACTAGTACTACCCAACATATCATTGGCTTTCCCAGTGTGGTATCTCGTTCCCCCTCCAGGAACGCTAGCTACCAACGTTACTGCGTTTGGGTTGCAGCCCCCCGGTCCCAAGGAGCCCCAACCTACCTAAGTTGCAGTCGAAACTGCCCTCGCAAGGGAAATCCCCACTACGAAATTGGTGACCACGATAAAGAAAATTTCCAAGAAAGGAAAGAAAGTGGTGACCCCCACCACGCAGAGGGGGTAATCATCCTGCACTATATGTGGTGTCACAGGACACCCTACTCACATATGCCCGGAGTTAGATGAATTAAAACCACTCCTCGACTGCGAGGCAGGCACCTCAAAATGGCATTCCCATAAAAAGGAACTTGCCACCAAAATTACAGGCAAACTGCTGCATACCAATCACGCATGCACCCTCTGTGGCACCTATGGGCACTATACCCACCATTGTCCAGATATACCACAGTATAGGGACGCCTTACACGCGATTGAGCGATCCTATCAAGAGGATCCCTCCACCCAGTCTATTAATGACGAACTGCGTACCATCTGGTACCTACAGGAGGAACGAAGGTCACCAGATCGACAACCATTTGTTCCTCCTCCACCCAAGCCACCATACACCAACCAGGGAAAAGGAAACCTAGTTGCCTCATCTTCTTGAGATTCAAGCACATCGATTACTGCAGACGGCTTGGTCAAGTCTTTGACCTAAGGTCACCTAGGCAGCAGTAATCTGTATTCGGGGAGATCCTAGATAGGAGCACTAACCGGCAATGCCCTCCCCCATAATCTCAGTCTGGGGGCAACCATAACTGAAATCAAAACTAGGAACCAAGTAACATCTCCCAACAAACAGAGGCGACGCCACACATTTGCACTCCTAAAAAAATATTTTTTTTTCAATGTTGGCAGTTATGCACCCTCCCATCTTCCTTTCCAAAATTCATGTTTTTCAATAATATTAGATGAAAAGAAGATGCTTTCACTTGAGGTAGTTTTTTTTTGCAGGAAGAACCTGCAAACCATTCACAACACTGACCACTAAAAGTTCCGGAGAAGGTATCATTCTACCCTCAGCATGATAGAGTCCCAGAAAAATTTTCATATCCTGACATCATTTCTCCATCAGAAATAAACCATAGGGTCCTCATACCTGACCACGTTTATCATCACCTCACCCTGCATATGATAAACGTCCGCGATGGTCGGTAGAGCCTACCCTCCATGGCGATCGTCATCTCAAGTAGACCACACATCACCCCACAAGTGATGCCATAGCCACATCATTTTAGTCCAGGAAGCACCTCATGCCCATCCATATATCATGCATAAGGTCAAGTTCATCATTTAAACTAACCCCCTTCCCTGACAATCAGGTTGTACAAGCAGAATGAAAGTGCTCCTCTGCGCACTACATTTGGCCCACCATACCTCCACCAGCATTAACCGATTTGCAACATCTTCCACTTCATCAACCCCGCACATGAGACCAACCAATGGGACCCCTACCCCCAGCAAAACACCATCCTCACACCATCAAGTGAGCGACCCTCTTTCATGTTTTGGGGTACCCGTCTCTGTGTTTTGTACAAACCAAACCCCATTATTTTATTCTTTTTGTACAAGAAGCACCAACAACGCCCTTCACCTCTTCGCCCTCATATTACACATTTCCTCCCATGGCAGCAGTCCCCCATCTCCCTTGGTCGAAGTATTTCATACCCCTCATGCATGCACCATTCCGACAATCATAGCCGGTTCATACCCGCCCTAGAAGTCCTACTGACTCCAGGGATTTTTCCCTTCAGAAAATACCTATGATTTTTGCCAAGCTGCTCAAATATACTTCGACCTCAAGCCATTGAATCCCCATCATCTGTTTTCAGCCACCGCTCACCAACATGCCTATGTTAAACCCATTATGGTTCAGTTAAGGCTTCCTTTTTTTCGACATCAACTCCTCTTTTCCAAAAAGGAAGTGGTACCTTGGATAACCCCTCCCCATGCAAAGGAGTATCCTTGGGTGGCACTATGGGAGACATCATTGTCCATAGATGTCATCAATCCTCTTGACATTCGACTACAACAAAAGCTTTCATGTCACGATGGTATCGTACCGTACAACCATTGCACTTTGATCAAGATCCGTCGAAGACCCATGCCTTTATAAGCGTCTCTGACAACAATGCTTACACGGGAAGGTCACAACTAGTACATATGCGTACATTGCGCAGTGATATGCCATACCAAGATTACGCATATGGGTAGCACATTCCACCTATCATCAAAGAAAAAATGCCCCTGAGGGCGTCAGTAATCGTTGTCAGCAACCACCAATGTCACTACCACAGTAGTGACACGGTCAGCACATGTATCTGTCAATTTTGTTTAACTAGCCATAGCATCACGAGCATGGGACATGCCCGCCTCATTGAGATTTTTCAAATATGTTGTATATTTTGTCTGTTTGCAGGGAGTCCCCTAGGCAGTGGTTATCTCAGACCCGGTGCAAGATGATTGTCCTTCTACATGCAAGCCTCACTCTCTCTCTCTCTCTCTCTCTCTCTCTCTCTCTCTCTGTGTGTGTGTGTGTGTGTGTGTACAATACAGAAAAGAAACTATAATGTATTTCAACTATATAGTTCTTCCTAGACCTCACACATTAGGGGGCATCTGTTAACACTGGAAAATCGTACAGCAGAAAACGACATCAATTAATGTCGAGCCTAAGGATTTACAGGACATAGATACATTATGGAATCAATAATCTCTAAGGTTTTGAGCAATTCAAGATTGAACTAGTCATAAATGTCCGAATGTGCGCTTTTTCCTTCGAGAAGAGTGCCTTCTGCGCGCACTAGAGCTCGATAAGCATGCATTCCTGGAAATGGAAAAAATTCCCTTTCCAGGACCACAAGAAAGAAAATGACAGTGTCTCCTTATGTGAAAGCCACCTAAGGACAGCACTAGTGCCTCCTTAGGCCTTGTGTGAGCACATAAAAGCATATTTCAGCCCACAATGGAATATTGCCCTTCCCTTGGGTCACTATACACCATGTACCAAGGGAGGGAAGGAGGTTTGAAAGCTCACCTATATAAACCCTCAAAGAGATGAACAATGTGTGATCACAAGGTTATGCTGGCCAAAGTTGCCCAAGCAACACCAGCTGTTTGTGTGAACCAAGGAGCAGGAGCTGAAGAAGAGGACTCAATTGTTGGCCACCCAACAATTTCAGACCATTGCAGCAGAGAGAGAGAGTTGAACTGTGTCAGAAGGCAGAACTTGAAGGACAAACATCCTTGCGTCAGGTCCTAGAGCCTCTGCCTAGGCCCTTCGGCAAGTGGGTAATATTTTTGTTCATTTCAAGCATTCGATAAGAAGAAGGCCATCGATTCATTGTTTACCTTGTTGTTGTTTGGAACTCTCTATTTAGCTTCTTTTTGTGTTTTCAATTTTACTTTTTTAACAGAGCATACTTAAGTGTATTACTTCATTTTAAGTCTTATGCTTCTGAGCTCCCCCCAGATACTACTTGTTACTTATGGTTTAGAGAAAATACCACATTCTCTAAATGCGTGCGATTTCGTAAACTCGTGTGTCGAATCCACCACAACAGCCGATATTGGTGTTTTCATGATTTGGGGTTTCGTTAAGACACTTTTATTATTATTAGATATTTTGAACTATATATATTATCCATTGCATTATATGTTGTAAATGAAACTCAATAATATAGAAAAGAGTAATATTACATTTTTATTATTTTTAATTATTATTATTAGATAATCTGAATTATATATATACTAGCAATTGCACTACATATTGCAAAAGAAATATAATAGCATAGAAAAGAGTAGCATTAAACTCTCATTGTTTCATGATGGCAGTGAAATTTCATGATGATATTCATGTCATGATGACACTGAAAATGTTTGACAGTCATGTCATGATGAGAGTGAAAATGTCACTTGCAACATCTGTTGCAAAAATCATGGATATGGTTGATAGTGAAAACCAATTCAACAATTTCAAATATTGTAAAAGCATGCTAAAGATTAAGAACTTTGTTGGAAAAATCATGAATATGGTTGATAGTGAAAACCAATTCAACAATTTCAAATATTGTGAAAGCATGCAAAAGATTAAGAACTTTGTTGGAAAAATCATGAATATGGTTGGTACTGAAAACCAGTTCAACAATTTCAAATATTGTGAACGCATGCAAAAGAATAATAACTTTGTTGGAAAAATTATGAATATGGTTGATACTAAACCAGTTCAACAATTCCAAATATTAGATAAATGTCTTTTTGGATTAATCACATCAATAGGATTTTTGACCAAATCCTATTGATGTGATTAATCTGAAAATCTATGGATCACAAAAGTCTTAGATCTAATTTCAAATATTGTGAAAGCATGCAAAATATTAAGAACTTTGTTTCCCTGCTGTTGGAAAAATCATGGATGTGGTTGATACTAAAAACCAATTAAACAATTTCAAATATTGTGAAAGCATGCAAAAGATTAAGTACTTTGTCAAATAATGTGAAAGCATAAGTACTTTCTCAGTGTTTTGCATAATTTGGTAAAGATGTTTCTCTACGTTTCTAAATGAAATTTCTGTTAAATTTATTATCATACATTAATGTGTTTAACTCAAAAGAATATAAAAAAATTAAAGTTAATTTTTATTCAAACATGTTAATTTCTATTAAACTTATGAGCCTACAGTAATGTGTTTAACTCAAAAGAATTTAAGCTAAATAAATCTATAGGTATTTAACTAAAAAAATGCTAAACAAAATTACAGATAATTAATTAAGCTTAAAAAATATGTTGTAATCAATATAAGTTTTGTTTACCAAAACTTGTTTAAAATCCTTCATTAGGGGAATTTTGAGGTCTAAGATGGGCCTCCTAAGGAAATAATAAAATAATAGCTAAACCAATAAAACAATATTTATGAATTTTCAATTCACTTTTTGCACCACAATCCGTGTAACCATAGTTAAATTCAATTCAAAATTTGTACCAAAATAAAAGTAATAAACAAATTGTATTGATGTGACTAAAAAAAAGAATGATATTTTCAAGAAAAAGTCATTATCATTGAACAACTAATGTATTTGTCCTTTGTACTTAAATAACTTAAAATAAAATATAAATATAAATTTATAAATTCTTAAGTATATTATAAGCTATTAATTAAAATTTATATTATTTAAATTATATAATAACACGTAATTAATATACTATATAAAAATAATATAATATAATAGATGTATATAGATATGCATTGTTTCTTTCAAGAAATGTGAAATGACAATAATATATTTTTATTTAAAAAGTGTGAAATGACATTTATTATGAGTATTTTATTTTAACTTTAAAAGTATTTAGAGCAATACCATAGTTAACCATGAGTTTTTATCCACCATTAAGAATGTAACAAGTAAGTACCTTTAACTCAAGCAATGCCACCTCAACCATTAGGGATGATGTCATCCCATAAAATGTGATTGGTTCTCATAAAGTGAATTTTTATTGTGCATTTTCCTTAGGAGGCCCATTTTAGACCTCAAAAGTCCCCTAATGAGAAATCTAATTAACAATAGTGTAAAAAAACAACCTAGAGTTTTCCAAATGAAATAAGAATACCAACTCTTGTTTCCTATAAGATCATGACATTAATTTCACAAATCATCTAACCTCAAATTCAAAATACAATTAGTTGAAATTGTAGTAGAGGAATATAAAATAAAGCAATGGATTCTTGGTGGAATACATATTATAACAAAAAAAAATTTAGTATTATGAAACATCTCTACAGTGTAATACTTTTTTGCATGAAAAAGGCATTGGGAAACATTGGGAACATACTCTAAATAATATAACATACAAAAATGTATTGCAATCAATACAACATTTATTTATGAAAACTTACTTAAAAACTTTAGAAATCTAATTAAGCACAATCTAATCAATATAACATACCAGAATATATTGCAATCAATACAACATTTGTTTAAAAAAAACTTATTTAAAAACCTTAGAAATATAATTAACCATAATATAATCAATATAACATACCAAAATATAGTACAATCAATACAACATTGGTTTATCAACACTAATACTTCAAAACTTTAGAAATCTAATTAACTAAAATGTCAAAAAAATAGAGTTTAGAGTTCGCCAAATAAAATAAAAACACTAACTCTTCTTTCATGTAAAATCATCACATTAATTTCACAAATCATCTAACTTCAAAGTCAAAATGCGATGAGTTTAAATAGTAGAAGAGAAATATAAATTGAAGCAAGAGATGCTCGGTAGAAGACACATTATAAAAATAATATAAAATCTTCACTTTTATACACATGAATATGATCAATATATAGTTGGAAATCTTCACTGCACATGGCACACAATTTTATACTATGAAGAAACATTAGCAATACTATTTTCAGCTCGTAAGCCTACAATAACTACCTACTTTCACCAACCTTGACTACAACAAAGCGTCACTCGGAAACAATTTAGAAATAAGTTAAGGAAATAGATATTTACAGTTTTTACTCAGACATGAAGGTGAATGGATTCCATAACGTCCTACACGGGTCAAAGATTGGTGGCATAAACCAAAGAAAATGCAGAGACTGTAGAGCAAATACAATGTATATGGACTATAATATTGCCCTCTGGAATGTCACAGAGTAGAGCTTTAAGGTTAACGATGGTAAATTAGAATTAAATGGATTGGTAACTTAGTAGAATTTGTGTGAATTTTGGAATTGTTAAGAGGAACGATGTGCCCACCATATTTAAATTTTCACTATAATATGTTGGGTTAGTTCAACATGTGATTTTTTTTAGATGAATATAATTATGATTGGTTAATAGCATTTCCACTAATAATATAATATGTTGGGTTGGGTTAGTTTAAGATGCGAAAGGTTTTTTTTTCCGTGAATATAATTATGATTGGTTACCAGCAAGCTCAACTACTTATTGGTATTATGTTTAAAATACAATCAAATCTCATATTCTGAAAATACAATAGGAAAGAGAAGAAAAATTAAAGAGATTATATATGTTGTTTTTTTTCGTGCGGTCTGATTGTAGAATTTTTCTTACTTTTTTAAACAGATAAAACTATAAAAAGGAAAAATACTAGATTATTATGAGAATTTTTTATAGGAAAAAAGAAGGTAGAGAATGGAAATCACTGGTAATGAAAAAAAAGAAAAATTATTTTGGTCTCTGCTCTGCCTTTATTTCGTCTGGTTTGATGCAGCAAGGAGATAAAACTATAAAAGGAAAAAAAAATACTTGATTAACATGTGAATTTATTTTGAAGTTCAACAAGAAATTAGCACCCATGCTTGTGTGGGACCAAGAGGTCTAAGCAACACCTACACTAGTGTGGGACTACAGGTCTTAGCACCATCTACACTGGTGCGGGCTAAATTTGGTGCATGTCTATTTTAGTTATCCCTTAATTAAGATGGACAATAAAATATAATCTAATCTCAAAATAACTTGTAATAGTTCACTGAGTGTGATAAACTTAGTTAACTCATGAATTTCGAGTTGAGGGTAGTTGGTGAGGCATGCAGAGTAATTCTAGTTGTAACAGAGTTCGAAGTGCAGTGGTGCATTAGTTAATGCAGGTTGTAATCAGTTTAATTGAGTTAAGTGAGTTAGATTCAGTTGTGCTAGTTGTAACTATTAGATACACTAGTGAGAGATCAAGTGAATTAAATATTAACTAATTCACAATCAGTGATCCCACATGCAACTGATAATTTACTATTATTTGTTGCATGCATGTCATTCCCAGTGGAGACCCAATTGAGATCTAAGTGAAATGGAAGTTGATAATCAGTTGTAGGATTATTGGGTTGCACCCATGAAACCGAACACCCATTGGATTTCCCATGATTCTTGTGCAGTTTAGGAAGGCCAAAATTCTTATGGAATAGGGATTTCATTCCACACAAATTGCACAAGCAAAGCAGGCTGTCAGGAGGTAGTAAATTGGCTAAGTATTGGTCAGTTTTATCCAGGACAGTGTGAGACAGTTAGATGAGTATAGGAGTGCTCTTGTGAGAAGAGTTGTATGTAATTGTTTCATGCATCCATGCTGAATATAAAATAGAAGATAGTGGGGTTTTGAGCAGCAAGCTTCCCCCAAGAAATTATCTGTGTTGTGGTTTGATTGATTCTTCTTTGCTTCATGTGATTAGCGATTGTGTTTTTAATTCCGCAATTTATTTGTAGAAGCGATTCAATATTTAACTTTAGTAAATTATTAGATTGGATTGAATCCATGATATACATGCTTTTTGTATAATTTCTACATGGTATCAGAGCACAGGAAATCAAAATAGTGGAGGAGTTGAGTTTGTGATTGGATAGAATTCAAATTTGCAGAAATACTTTCTTGGTGCTACAACTGATTCAGGATTGAAATAGATTTCAATGGCTTGAGATTGGGGTATGCACTCGAGGGCAGCTCCAACTATATTTATTGGGAGGACATGATGGAGGTAATACTTGAAGACAATGGCTTGAAGGAGTTCATTGACAATGATGTTCCTAAACCCGTTGTGACAGATGTTGCAAATCTTGATACATGGCAAGAGAAAGTGGCAAAGGCGAGGAGGATCCTACTGGAGGGAGTACGCGACCACATTGTCTCAAGCCTCGATGGGAAAGACACACCATATGCAATGTGGAATTTTTTCACGGATCTATTTCAGAGCAGCAGTGGCCATAGGAAATTGGCACTGAAAGATAAACTCAGGAAGATCAAGATGAAGAAAGGCAAGTCCATGCCAAAATATTTAACAAATTTTTTCCAATGTCGAGATGAGATGGGGAGCATTGGCATTACTATCGTTGATGATGATTAGGTTAGTTTAGCTCTCCTATGACTTCCCAAGAGTTGGCACAGTTATTAAGACTTTTTCAATGGAAGGGAAAAGCTACTAGATTGGGAACGACTATGGTCAGATTTGGTGCAGGAGGAGTTTAGATAGAATACCAGAGACATATCTTCATCCAAGAATGAATATGAAGAAGATTGTGCTTTGGTTGCCAAGGTGAAGAAAGGGAAGGTGAAGAAATTCCATTCCAAATCCGAGTCCAAAGATGGCAAGAAGCGTGACATGTCCAGGGCAAAGTGTTTTCACTATCATGAGCATGGGCATTATGCTACTAATTGTCCACAAAAGAAGAAGAACAAGAAGGATACATGATCTGTAGCTGGTGAGGCTTTGGCCTCGCAATTTGAGCTTGACTTCTCATTGATCACATGCATGGTGTCAAGTGCATTGGGATCTTTGCGGTATTTGGATAATGGTGCTTCTTTTCACATGACGAGAGACAAGGAACTTTTCAGTAGCTTGGAGGAGAAGGATCTCTAGATGCATATCGAAATGGGTAATGATGGGTGGTACAGTGCTATCAGGATTGGTACCATTACTTTCCAGAGACAGTACAGTAAACCCTTTCAATTAAAATATGTAATGCATGTACCAAGTTTGAAGAAAAAATTAGTCTCAGTTGTAATGTTGGAGGATAGAGGCTATGATGTTGTTTTTAGTGAAGGAAAATATTTCCTGCGACACAAAACAACAGGACAAGCCAAGAAGATTGGGATTCGAGTTAAGAATATCTACAAGCTGGATGTAGATGGTTGTGCAAGCCTGGGGACACAAGAACTGCAGTTTCCATGGATCCAAGCAGCCAGATGGCTTTTGATAACGATTACTACGACAATCTGCAAGAGCATAGAGGCCTCTTCATATCTGATGCCACGCTTCTTATGGACGAAGAAGCCAATAACTTTGTGAACAAGGACGCTGGGAGAAAAGGAGATTTCCTTTCAGAGTTTATCATTGCCATGGAAAAGTTGATAGAGTTGGATGCCATTACAGGAAATGATGGTGAGATTCGACATAAATGTGCATCTATCAACTAGAATTTATTGTCTCTGGTTGTAATCTCCATAGGCTGTTCACAAAGGTGGCAGGCATGGGAGAAGAGATTGATGTTCCATCCATAATAAATAAAGAACAACCATTCCTTGAGTTTAAAATTAATGTTCAACAAAACCTTGGTAGCCCATGTAGTTGTCAAATATTTATTTAGTAGTAAAACAATAAAAATTAAACTTTTTCGTTAAGGCAGGACGTTTTTGGATGGCTTTTTAAAATTTTATTTAGTTTTTTTATCATGTATCGTCGATTTGGGTTTTTTCATGTATATGGGTTGATGGTTACTTTGTGGGTCGATAAGACAATTTTTATATATATTATGATCTATGTAACTACCTTTGTTTTCCATCAATGAAAGGAAATTATGTTTTTTTTTCTTCTTGAAAAAAAAGAGAAGAAAAAAGAATATGACCCCACAAATTAAACTCATCTGCACCTCCTCGATACCTAAATCTAGTTTTTGGATGGCTTTTTTAAAAGTTTATATAGTTTTTTTTTCATGTGTAGCCGATTTGGGGGTTTTCATGTATATGGTTGGGTCGTTAAGACTCTTTTTATTATTCAGATAGTATGAATTAGATATATATATTAGCAATGGTATTATATGTTGTAAAAAAAATGTCACTTGTAATATCTGTTGGAAAAATTATGGATATGATTGATACTGAAAATAAATTTAACAATTTCAAATATTGTGAAAGCATGGAAAAAATTAAGAACTTTGTTGGAAAAGTCATGAATATGGTTGATACTGAAAACTAGTTCAACAATTTCAAATATTGTGAAAGCATGCAAAAGATTAAGAGCTATGTTTCGTGCTTTATAAGTCAAATACAACTACAATCTAAGTGGCAATGAAAATTTCATGATGACAATGAAAATGTCACATGCAACATCTGTTGGAAAAATCATGGATGTGGTTGATACTGAAAACCAAATAAACAATTTCAAATATTGTGAAAACATGCAAAATATTAAAAACTTTATCAAATATTGTGAAAGCATGCAAAAGATTAAGAACTTTGTTTCTGTTGTATAAGTCAAATACAACTACAATCTCAATGTTTTGCATAATTTCATAAACATGTTTCTCTACATTTCTATATGAAATTTCTGTTAAATTTATTATCATACATATGTGTTTAACTCAAAAGAATATAAAATATTTAAAGTTAATTTTTATTCAAACATGTTAATTTCTATTAAACTTATCAGCCTACATTAATGTGTTTAACTCAAAAGAATTTAAAGTAAATAAATATATAGGTATTTAACTCAAAAAATGCTAAACAAAATAAAACATAATTAATTAAGCTCAAAAAACATGTTGTAATTAATACAAGATTTTTTTACCAAAACTTGTTTAAAATTCTTAGAAATCTAATTAATCATAATGTAAAAAAACAATCTAGAGTTTTCCAAATGAAATAAGAATACCAACTCTTCTTTCCTATAAGATCATCACATTAATTTCACAGATAATCTAACTTCAAATTCAATATACAATTAGTTGAAATAGAAGTAAGTAATTCTTAGTGGAATACATATTATAACAAAAAAAAATATGAATATATTGGAAACATCTATGTAGTGTAATAATTTTTTGCACGAAAGAGGCATTGAGAAACATCCGGAACATACTCTAATATATATTCTAATTAATATAACATACCAAAATGTATTGCAATCAATACAACATCTGTTTACGAAAACTTACTTAAAAACCTTGGAAAATTTAATTAACCACAATCTAATCAATATAACATACCAAAATATATTGCAATCAAAACAACATTTGTTGAAGAAAAACTTACTTAACAACCTTCGAAATATAATTAACCATAATATAATTAATCTAACATACCAAAATATACTACAATCAGTAGTTAAAAACTTTATAAATCTAATTAACCATAAAGTGTAAAAAAATAGAGTCTAGACCATTAACCATGACGGTGAATGAATTCCATAACATCCTACACGTGTCAAAGATTGGTGGCATAGACCAAAGCAAATGCACAGACTGTAAAGCAATACAATGTCTATGGACTATAATATTCTATAATATTCACCTCCGGAATGTGAGTGAGTAAAGTTTTAAGGTGAACGATGGTAAATTAGAACTAAATGGATTGGTAATTTAGTAGAATTTGTGTGAATTTTGGAATTGTTAGGAGAAACGATGTCCCCGCCATATTTGAATTTGCACTAATAGTATGCTGGGTTAGGTTAGCTTAACATGTGAAAAGTATTTTTACGTGAATATAATTATGATTGGTTACCAGTAATCTCAACTAATCTCACTTAGCGTCACCTCGGCAAAGGGACACAAAGGAAGGCATATTTCATTCTTAAAAAAAAAAATGTATTTTAGGTCCCTAAAACTTTAGAATATATTATGATGTTTTAATTATTTGTAATTACTAGAGGTTTATGTGCTTCTAGAATGATTCAAAAAATAACAAAGATAAAAAAAAACCAGTCTCATATTATCATTTCACAAATTTCTGCTGTGAAGTTGGGGATGCCTTAAGAAGGGAGTCATCTCTATGTGATGATGAATCACCAAAAGAAAAATAAAAGCATGTTAGAGTTAAGGTTAGTTTTAATATTGCACTATAATGATTTGTTTCTTGGATAATTGAAAGAAATAATTGAAAGCAATGTTAGAGTGTATTTCTGGCACATGAAATTCAAATGAGTATCTACTCAATAAAATTACATAACATAATGCATAAATTATGGAGGATGATAAAAACTAAAATAAATTCAAATTAGTATTTACTCAACAAACATAAATTATGGAGGATGATAAAAACTAAAGTAGATGATGCTTTTGGAACAAACACTTCGCAATGATGAAATCCTATATCATTTTCCAGGGTGGTGTGTCACAGGCCTTTTCAAGATGAAAAAAAGGCTAATAGCTATTTTTCCTATTTAAACGATTATTCTTGCAATTCACTATGGGATTTTTGAAAATTTAGTTTTTTCCAAAAATACAAAACATTTAGCCTGTAATTTGAGAATTATATAAACAACCAATCTTTCTCTACTTCCAATATTTCTATTTAGGATGACAAACTTTGCAAATATAAAGTGTCCAACAATAAAATTTTGCATTCTAGCAAAGTCTGCAATGTTAATATTTCTAAATGGAACAACGATATGGAATTCTTATCTATGTTACAATCAGATCTCATATTCTGAAAATACAATAGGAAAGAGAAGAAAACTTAAAGAGATTCTATATGTTTCCTTTATTTTGTGTGGTATGATTATAGAAATTTTCCTAATTTTGTAAGGAGATAAAATTATAAAAAGGAAAAATACCAGACTAATACAAGAATTTCTTTATAGGAAAAAAGAAGGTAGAGAATGGAAATGGTTGGCACTGAAAAAAAGGGATCAAAATTATTTTGGTCTCCGCGTTGCCTTTATTTTGTGTGGTCTGATGTCGCAACGAGATAAAACTATAAAAGGCAAAAAATACTTGACTAATATGTGAATTTCTACGTACAAGAAAATATGATACTGAAACGCAAGAATCAGCCTCGGTAATAGAAAATGTAAAGGAATTCAACTCCGCAATGTTCTCTAATAGATCAATACCGTTGGAACAAGAGACGATATGTGTGTTAAGTAGATGAGGGAAATAACATTGATATCAAAGGGGGTTTTCCAGACCTTTAGTAGATTCAACCACCACATTCTGCAAATAGAAACCATCGATCAGTGGCAAGGGAGAGAATGAAGCTCATTCATTACAGCCAGTTAAGCCATCAAATAATTGTTCAGTAAGAAGCATTTTTTTATTACATTTTGAACCTTTTAATTATTGGTATTTTCTTAACTACTTATTATTAATCTAATGGTATAAAAATCTTCAATCGTTTAATATTCTATCCAATGGTGCAAACTGAGATAGAGTGGCAACTAAGAAAGTTGTTTTCAAAGAAGGACGTCTTACAACGTAATTATAATCTATGTAACTACCTTTCTTTTCCATTAATGAAAGGAAATTGTGTTTTTTTTTCTTCATGAAAATAATAAGAAAATAAATGAAAGATGAATACACAAATTAAACTCATGTGCACCACGTGGATACCTAAATCTACTAACTATGATGCATTTCCCAACATCCTCTTGAAGGTTCAGCCAATGAAAATACTTTTGTAGCACTCCCACATTTTTCTCTAGTTCAAAGTGTCTAGCAACCCGACTGTAGTGCACCTCCAAAATCATCTTGGCATGCTTTCTTGGAGGAACAAATATTTGTCCTATGTGACATAACAGTGTATCCTCGAGGTGAAAATTTGGAAATTTCTTGTCTTCCAGGAGTGTCTAGTATGTGTTGCCGAATTTTGGATTTCTCTTGTACAAATTTGGCCACTCTAAAGTCTCGTGCCCACAAGAGTCGATCACAGTGTTCAACGCCATGACTGGAAATCGGTCGAGGCAGTCTGCAACATTATTGGTGTTTCCCTTATTGTAATAAATTTTCAAGTGGAATTGGTGTAGGTATGTGGACCATTTCTGATGGAGATCTGTCTGCAACTTCCCTTGTGTCTGTATGAACTACAGGGGTCGGTGGTATGTTTGGATAAATGTTTCCTTCCCTATAATGCAATGCTTCCATTGTCAACAGGCCTACACAATGGAATACATCTCTTTTTCATAGGTGGGATACTTTCAGATTATGTATGAAAGTGTCTCACTATGATATGCCACTGGATGCCCTATTGAGTAAGAACTACACCAATAGCATAGTCGAAAGCATCATTCTCAATCTCAAATAGTTGTTTCAGGTCTAGTAATGTGATAACTGGTGTAGATAATATGCGATGTTTCAACTCAGGAAATTCCTTTTGTTGGGATTTAGACCAAAATGATTTTTCTTTCGCTCTGCCCTTGGTGACTTGAATCAAAGGCCAAGTGATATGAGAGAATCCCAACATGAACCTACGGTAGAAATTGGCAAGACCTAGAAATTTACGGTGCTCTGTTAGAGTGATTGGGGCTAGTCAATCCCGAATGACTTGTATTCTTGCTTGGTCAACATGCACACCCTAATCATCAATGATGTACCCAAGATATTTAACCTGGTTCATGCCAATAGTGCATTTCTCCAAATTGGCACACAACTTGTTTTTCGTAGAGTTTGGAGGACTTGTCAAACATGGTGGAGGTGCTCTTCCCAACTTTGGTTGAAGATCAGGATGTCATCAAAATACATCACCACGAATGAGTTGGTGAAGGGTCACAAGATGTCTTCCATTATTCCCATGAAGGTTGTGGGGGAATTCATAGGCATGACCAGCCATTCGAAAAAGCCCTCCTTGGATTTGAATGCAGACTTCCACACATCAGAGGGTTCGATCAGTACTTGGTGATACCTGGACTTCAATTCAATCTTGCTGAAATATTTGGCCCCTTTGAGCTAGTCGAAAAATGTCATCAATCTATGGGATTGGATACCTATTCCAGACAGTGATCTTGTTCAGCACTCGATACTCAATACAAAATCTCCAGGTCCTATCCTTCTTCTGTACCAACATGATCATGCTCCTACAAGGTGATTAACTTGGCATGATGTGCCCTTTCTACAAAAAATCCTAAAACTTACTTTTTATTTTATCATTATCCAGAATAGAGCATAAATAGATCGTTCCATTGGGAAGCGACACACCTAGGGTCAGATCAATGGACTACCTAACCTAACAGTGTAGAGGTACCCTTGTGGGTGAGGTGAATATGTCCATGTAATCCTCCACGACCTTGTCCATTTTCTACTGCCATGCGGAGGAACCCTGTTTTGAGTTCGTGGCCATAATCTTCATCTTGCCCTAATGGAAAATCATAAGGAAAACAAATTTCCCAGTATGGGAAATGAGCTTACTGCATTTCTTCATAGTGATCAAAGAGATGAAGGTAAGTGGTGCTACCTCTGGTATGATGTACAACTTACTTCCCAAATTAAGAATAATAGTGCGAGGCCTAAACTCATACACAACCTACCACTTCCACAAGTATGGTTGGCTTAATAACACATCACAAACATCAAGAGGAGCAACATCACACAATACCTCATCTGCGAAGGGCTTGATTTTGTAGGGAAGGAAACATTGTTGGATGAAGCGAATATCTCATCCTTGGTGAATCCACCCAATGGTGTATGACTGGGAGTGTGTTGTGGTCGGGAGGCCCAAATACTTCACGACCTCTGCTAAAATGAGGTTCTTTTGGCTTCTATTGTCAACAATGAACTGTTTTCAAGAACCCTTCACCCACATGTGGGAGTGGAAGAGGCACTCTCCCTCCTTTGGATATTCAGGCTCATGCTTCTAGATATTGGTGGTGGAAATGGTAGCATTGGGCTCCACATCAATAATCTGCTTCCCTTTGTCATTCCCCTTGTCGGGTTTTGACTCAGAGTCAAAGCATGCATCTGATTCGCAGCCTTTAGCTCGACCTCTAGTAACTGCTTGGCCCGACACTCAATTTTGTTGTTGGCGGGGGTATTATGGAATTCACAGCAATTTCCCATGTCTTTCTTTGTCTTTGTGGTGTTTTCATTTACTTGAGTATGAGTTATTTTAGAGGATTTTATTTTTGGATGGTTTTCCTGAAAATCTTAGCAACAAAAAATCACTACGCAAATATATAAAAATAACGCATAAATAGTGCAACCATATCCACTAGTCTAGATCCATATTAACCCTTAATCTATCAAATAATGCATAAATATTGAAACCATATACACTATCATAGATCCATCTTAACCTCAAATCTATCAATTGTCGAGACGGATCAAATCTCTCGAGGTGAAAAAATAAATAAAATTGAGTGTAGAACTTGAGAAAAGGTGTGTACCTCATGATGTATATTCCCTCTAGGTGATTGATAGATCTAGGGATAAGACAGATATAGGATAGTTAGAATCATTTGAATACATAAACATAACAGTCAACCAAATGAGAATATGTTGTACAAAGTAATAGTCTAGGAATGATTTTTTTTAAATTATATATAATGTCAATCTTGTCAATTGGAGACATCAAAAGCACTAAAGGAGTTCTTACCAGAAATGATTTTGCATGAGACAAACCATGCATCATAGGTAATAGGTCAAGGTAATTACTGCAAGCCTTTGATTTTTTCTCCTCCTTAAGAATAATAAAATGTAATTAGGAGTGTACCTTGAGGGTTGTTGTACATCACCAAATTAGTTAAAACCTCTTGAATCACTAGCTTACTTGTGGAAGCAATCTATAACTTAGGGCGGTTAACTAGTATAATTTTTTTCATAAATGGAGCCTCAGTGACCTAGTACCCTTATTCTTACACAATAATTAATTCCATGTAATATCCCGAAATGGAAATCAACAGGTTTTACACTGTTGAATCAATCCCTTTGTCGAAAATATGACCAAGGCTATGTCAGAGATAGACTAAGGGGGATTTTACTATTTATTTCACCTCTAAAGAGAGGATGAGAACCGGAGGCTTCCTGGCCATTACTCAGACTCTGCCTATAGCTATGCAAATATTTCTTCCTTCAGGAAGATCTTGCTCAAAGAGATGAGCTACATCAACACCTGAACTCCAATAATGAACAACAGTGAAATAATACATCATAATGCATAAGAAGAGTACATGGCTGATATATAAAGTAACAACAGGAAATAACATACAATTCTTGAGGAAGAACCCTCCCAAGATAGCCTCAATCAAGAATATGCATTAAAGCTCAAGACTACACTACTACATGTTGCTGCCCTAGCCATCACTGCGCAGTTACATGAGGAGACTGCAATATGTAAAATGGAAATATAATGATATATCTATATCATCTCAATAAATGAGGGGGAGCAAGCTCTAAACCCCTAAAAATAAATAACTAACAATCCTTAGAAGGATTTGCTGCAATACATGTACAAAATGATAAAATACAAAAATGTCGGAGTAGCTGGGTAGCTACTGCAGCTCAATAATAATACATGAATGGAGGAATGGAAAGATGCTGCAAAAAATATAGAAACCTCCTCCAATGATCTTCTAAGTGAAAAGCTGCCCCTTTCACTGAAGATTACACTCTCCAATCCCCATGGTGAATCCTCCTGCAAATGTCTTCTGAAAATAACGTTGTAAGAGGGAGTGACTGCACTGGGGCTGAGATGAAACACTTGGACCTATGCCAAAATCTTCAATATGGCTCTGGAAATATCCCTTGTTGATTTCTTAGAGAAAGAAGAACTCCTCCTCTTCAAAACTAGCTCAGTAAATGGTGGGATGATGACCCCTCACTGCTACCTCCAGCAACTCCAATGAATCTGCCCAACAGAAACGATGTAGCTGAAAGAGATGGCTTTGGCCTTAAGCTTGGATGTGAGGAAGATGAAGAAAAACACTTCCAAGGCCTCCCAAGGAATAAGAGAAGATTTCTGAATAGAAATCTCCCTTGTGCTAAGCAGCACAAGCTATCTCAGTTGAACAACTAAAGAGAGCTGCAAAATCGAATTCTCAAACATGAAATGAACAATGGCTCTCCTTCACCTTCTTATGAAAGGAATGCTTTCCTTGCCATGGACCCGACTCACCTTAGGGTTTCTCTCATTTCAAATTTCCCTCCTTTCCACTGCGCAGTCTTCATGAGCAAGCTTCCCCTTTAAGCCACATTGTTGACTTGGTCAACCATGGTCTAGTTAACTTGCCTTTTGGCCCTTTTCACACTAGGGAATGCCAAATTTAGCCACTTAAGTGACTCATGCACCTTAGGAGAGTTTTATTATGCTGCTACATGGGCTCCCTTACCCATTTTATTCCTTTTATTATCATAAAAACAAAATTAATGTTCCAAATACTTTAATGAAAAATTTGGAACGTTACAGTCCTCCCCTCCCAAAACTTGCTTGTCCTCAAGCAAGAGCAAGGATTAACTGAAAAATATCCTCCACTTAAGGCATGGAGTCTGAAATATTCTCATGTAGATCCTCCATCCCCAAGCAATCAACCAAGCAAAATGAGTCACCCTCCAACTAGGCAACTCCTGAAAATACTCCTCCACCTTGTGCTCATGTAGAAAAGGTGGGCTGAAATGCTGAACATGGTAAGTTGCATAGCCTACCCCACGCTATCCTCTTCCCCACTTATGATGAATGGAGAATGTATGATGATCCTGGGCTGCAAAATAATTGCCCTCAAGTGGCAAGATGAAGACTAGGTCTCCAAAGATCTCTCCTCCAACGCTGTAAATCATGCTAGCCCAAATCATCTCATATGTGATGAGTTTGAATTCATCATCATATGGCATCTAATCAATCATATGTATCACCTCCAAAATAAACCAATATCTGAACATGGTGACCATATCATCTCCCATACTCCCCTTGGAGCATGTGCTGCAAAAAGAATGAAGGTCTCTCCTCCCAAAGGGCACATCCACCTAATGAGTTCTTCCCTCCTCATAATACACATGGGGCTGCTGATGATATATGGCTGATATGAATTGGTCTTCAAGAGATACCCAAGCCACCCCATCAATCATACAATCCATGAAATGCCTCCTCCAAAAATTCAGACTCTCTAAATAGCTCCTCCCACATGAAGGGAAGAGGTGAAGCCTGGAAATCATGGCCTGCCCATTGTTTCCCCTGAAACATACACCATGAAAAGTGAGGAGAATAATACTCCCAATGGGCCTCTTCAACTCATGTCCCACTCTCCAAACAAAGCTCCTCATGCACCAAGGAAAATCTGCAATGCATGGAAACACGAACCAATAGAAGCAAGTTGTCATATGATAACCGGAAAGTGGATCATTGTCCCACCAATGGGACCTGTGCAGTGCACTCCTTGCCTGCATCAAAATAGATATTAACAAGTGCTCTCCCAGCCACTTGTTAGCTGCCACAATCATCCCAAAATATGTATGCATGAAAGTACAAAATGGTGTAATGGGTGTACACCGGAAATCATGTGGCTTTCCCCCACAATCCACTGCTAAAATAGCCATCATATTTGCTACAATATACCATGAGCATAACAAATTATAGTGTGCAAGAATGAAAGATCCTCCTTGATATAATATGTTTCTCATAAAAATAAGAGAGTGTAATACATAAGGCAAATGGTTACCTCCCTCATCATGTATTTTGGCCCCTGAGCTGAAATGGCTCAAGTGAAAAGTTCCCCTTACTGCAACATATTAGGGGTGTGGTTGTGCCAACCATCTCATCATCTCTTCGGCTATGCATCTAGCCATATGCTGATATACATCCATTAGAAATCCCTCCCAAGTGGACTCCTCCATCAGTGGATAGTATGCATGAGAATGCATAGAAGAATCCAAAGTCGCTGCATGTAGGTGTCTCTCCTTGTGCTTGTGAGCCCAAGCCAAGATGATCAAAACATAGCAAGGGATGTTGCCATCCATTACTTCCTCATCCTCCTCTCCTACATGCCTCCAAGACACATCACTTATGAAGTGGTTTTGAGGACACTTCAGCATGTAATCCAAGCTCTCAAGTGACAGCGCTACTGGCCTTTGGAGTAGGGCCACTGTCATCTCAAAGCTCCCCTCTTTGACATGAATCTTGTCAAAGAATCCTCCCATCACGTTGCTGCAAATGTAGAGCCCCTCCCTTGAAGAAGGTGTTGCCTGGGCATATAATGTCAAAGAGCAATCCTCTTGCTCCCGCAACATTCAAACAAAGCATGAGCAACAAGAATGTTTGTTGCTCCTCCATACTTCCACCATACTCAATCTAAAATGGGACCATAATGAGCGGTAAGAGAAATGTCATCCCATCATGATGCACCCCTGTTCTCCTCTTTTTTCATCAAGAGAAATAATTGTGTAATGATCCTGGGACATGGGGGTTATGGATCCTCCACATTTCCGCTGGGCACACTTCATCCAGAAGGCTCTTCTCTTTGGTGAAAGTATCCTGCCACTCCTCTTCCTTCTCAAACCCCATGAAAAGGAGTAGGTCACATGCTGGCCAAACTCTCTCAAGAGCTACCAACGCAGCATGGCTTCTTGCTGCCCTGTATCATAGATCTGCAAGAGGCTCACCATCCTCTTTCCTCCCATCCACATCCACTCAGCTCCTAGTGGATGCTCCTCATCATTCTCCAACTTGGCACCTCCCCAACAAGAGCTTCCATTGTCCCAAAACAAATTTTCACCTTTGCATTTCATGGGACATTGAAATGTAATCCTCTCTATGGTCCATTTCTCAAACCCTAACCTCATGTGTGGTGCATGATCCATCTCAAGGGTGAATGAGAATGGTGGCACAACGCAGTGACAGTCTTTTGCTCAAGACAGTCAACTTGCCATGGTATGCAACTCCTCATAGAAGGTATTGAATCAATAGAAAATGTAAACTTGTGCATACCTCTATGAATTTTTGGGGAATATAATGTGGTTGCAAGTTTCTCTTCCCCAAATGTGTTGGCTACCCCAACTGCTGAAGATGGAGGCTGCTCCTCCATGACAAAATTTCTAAACCCCAACCTCACATATGGTACATGGCTCATCAATGGTGCATGAGGATAATGAGGGTTCCTCCCTTCCTTGATCAAATCAAGGTGGCACAACGTTGTTGAAGTCTCTTCCTCAAGATAGTCAGCATGCAATAGTATGCAATATCTCATAGAATGTGCTGAATCATCATAAAATGGAAGCTCATGCATACCTCTGCAAATTTTGGGAGAGTCTTGTGTGGCTGCAAGAATATCTTCCCCAACTGTGTTGGTTACCTCAACTGCTGAAGATGGAGGCTGCTCCTCCATGATTGTGACAGTGCAAGCATGTGCCTCTTCTGCTGGTGGTGAGGGCTCCTCCCTCCTTTGGCCAAATAATCTGATCAATATATGAGAAAAATCAGCAAGATTGGAAACCCTTGCGTGCCTCCCATAGCTGAACCACCAGGCCTTTGCTTCTCCCTCAAGGTGTAGTGCTGCAATTGCTACAGCCTCTTTGTCTACCACAAGATTTAGTAGGAAGAAAGCCTCTAGCTTCTTCACCCAAGCTTCTGCTGCACATGTGAGTGACCCATCAAATGTAGACAACATAAATCTATTTCCTTTCATCATCCCATGACTGTAGGGTCTTCTTTCCTCTTTCTTCTGAATAAACTGTGGCAAAGATAGGGTTCTAGGGTTTGCTCGATACTCAGCAAGATAATCACTTAGAATTTCGAATTCCAAGTGTTCTTCATGCTTTTGCTCTATTTCTCTGTGAGAATAGGAAGTGCATGGTCCTTCCTCTTCTCCTTTTTCTGTCTCCTCAACCTCCTTGGAGAGGTTGTTGCTGGATCTGAAAATTGATGAGATTAGTCTCATCCTCTATATCATCTTGACCTTTTCTTCTCTGAAATTCGAACTTCATAGGCTGAGCCAAGTTCGAAGCTCTGATACCACTGTAATATCCCGAAATGGAAATCAACAACTTTTACACCGCTGAATCAATCCCTTTGTCGGAAATATGAACAAGGCTATGTCAAAGATAGACTGAGGGGGATTTTACCAGTTATTTCACCTCTAAAGAGAGGATGAGAACTGGAGGCTTCCTGGCCCTTACTCAGACTCTGCCTATAGCTATGCAAATATTTCTTCCTTCAGGAAGATCTTGCTTAAAGAGATGAGCTACAGCAACACCTGAACTCCAATAATGAAAAACAGTGAAATAATACATCATAATGCATAAGAAGAGTACATGGTTGATATATATAGTAACAACAGCAAATAATATACAATTCTTGAGGAAGAACCCTCTCAAGATAGCCTCAATCAAGAATATGCATTAAAGCTCAAGACTACACTACTACATGTTGCTGCCCTAGCCATGACTGTGCAGTTACATGAGGAGACTGCAATATGTAAAATGGAAATATAATGATATATCTATATCAGCTCAAGAAATAAGGGGGAGAAAGCTCTAAACCCCTGAAAATAACTAACTAAATCCTTAGAAGGATTGGCTGCAATACATGTACAAAATGATAAAATACAAAAATGCCGGAGTAGCTGGGCAGCTACTGTAGCTTGATAATAATACATGAATGGAGGAAGGGAAAGATGCTGCAAACAATACAACAACCTCCTCCAATGATCTTCTAAGTGAAAAGCTACCCCTTTCACTGAATATTACACTCTCCAATCCCCATGGTGAATCCTCCTGCAAATGCCCTCTGAAAATAACGCTGTAAGAGGGAGTGACTGCGCTGGGGCTGAGATGAAACACTTGGCCCTATGCCAAAATCTGCAATATGGCTCTGGAAATGTCCCTCGCTGATTTCTTAGAGAAAGGAGAACTCCTCTTCAAAACTAGCTCAGTAAATGGTGGGATGATGATCCCTCACTGCTACCTCCAGCAACTTCAATGAATCTGCCCAACAGAAACGTTGTGGCTGAAAGAGATGGCTTTGGCCTCAAGCCTGGATGTGAAGAGATGAAGAACAACTCTTCCAAGGCCTCCCAAGGAAGAAGAGAAGATTTCTGAACAAAAATCTCCCTTGTGCTAAGCAGCACAAGCTATCTTAGTTGAACAACTAAAGAGAGCTGCAAAATTGAATTCTCAAACATGAAATGAACAATGGCTCTCCTTCACATTTTTATGCAAGGAATGTCTTCCTTGCCATGGACCCCACTCACCTTAGGGTTTCTCTCATTTCAAATTTTCCTCCTTTCCATTGCGCAGCCTTCGTGAGCAAGCTTCCCCTTTAAGCCATGTTGTTGACTTGGTCAACCATGGTCTAGTTAACTTGCCTTTTGGCCCTTTTCACACTAGGGAATGCCAAATTTAGCCACTTAAGTGACTCATGCACCTTAGGAGAGTTTTATTATGCTGCTACATGGGCTCCCTTACCCATTTTATTCCTTTTATTATCATAAAAGCAAAATTAATGTTCCAAATACTTTAATGAAAAATTTGGAACATTACATTCCATCCCATGTATCATGGTTAGCTTTGGGATCATTACAAGACCATGCAATATGTGTGGGTAGAGAAAAGGCCACTTTAAATCAAATTGATTCATGAGTAAGCAATATTTTACATATATATATATATATATATAGGTTTGGGAATGGTATTAAAAAAAATATATGGAAGAGTGATATAATAAGTAAGCTCATGAACGATCTTGTCACTAACCCTAATAAAAATTAGTTGCTTCAAAAACTTTGACAAATTAAACTTAAGGAAAACGTAACATGGTATGATTCCTAGAATACACAACTTCTTACCATGATTCAACTGATTTCAAGAATGTTCCTAACTTTAATGCAAACCCCCCCCATAAATCTACCCACACATTATACGATAATAAATTTCCAAGTAAATTAATAACCATGAAAAATAAGTGTGTGTTTTTAATAAATTAAAACAAAACGAAAATATTAACATATATATGCATGCAAGCTGTACTATTTGTCACATACAAAATATAACACTAGCATAACATATCAATCTATTAAAGTCACAATATTGCTACATTAACATATACATAATAACTTATACAACGATGTCAGATCACCCACATACTCATACATAAATATGTTCTCCACCACATAAATCTCGTGTTTCTTTTACTCATGGTTAACTATCTTTATCTTCTTGGATTTTAACATATGTTTCATTTTTAAATGATGAGTTTAGATGCTATGTTATTTTGATGATGCTTAATCAAATAATTAAATAAAACTATAAGATCTCAAAAATATGTTTTATATGTTTTATTAGATAGAATGATTCCAATTTTCATGATACCGAAACCACAATTGTTCCTTTCGTTAAATGCACTAAGAAATCTTCCATGAGAATCGCATCCATCATTTATGTCAGTTGGACGCTTACTTCAAATGAAAGCATGACGACGCACATACCTCCTTCTTGGCCTCTCCATTGAATATGAAGGCCGATAACAAATACTTGTATTTCTATCATATGTAACTCAAAATAGAATACAACGGTTATGAGAAACGTGCAATTCCACCACATAACCTATTCATTGATGTCATTGAAGAAGAACATCTAGAAGAATCAAGTATCACATTCTACAGAGAGAAACCATTGGAGTCTAGGATTAAAGGGTTTTTTTATACTTACCATCATATCCTTTATGTGTGCAAGGGACTAATCGACGAAAAAAAAAAAAAAAATAGAATATTTGAATGGCACAAAAAAAAATAAAACATGAATAATGATCTAGATAATAAAGCGAACCAAGGGCATTAAAGATATATTGAGGTTTGGTTCTAGAAAATTAATAAGATTAATAAGATGGAGCATCACTCTCTTCTTCAACAATGCTTGATATCATCACAGTTAAAGCATTTGGTCTCTAATATTCAGGTACATGTCAAAGCATATATTTCGATTCTACACATGAGTTTATCTGTAATCTTGATGTGCACATGGCTTCATTGGAAGTATTTGTATACTTGAATTTTTTTTATTTTTTTTTCAAGTAGAGTAGGATAGAAGAATGAAATCAAAAAATGAAAAAATAAAAGGAAAAAATAAAATCTCAGGTGAAAACCTCCTTTGAGGTGCTTGAGATTGGCACATTGATTGAAAACCTCAATGAGGCGGTCAATGGGTTGGAAACAAGAGAAAAAAATAAAAATAAATGATCCTAGGTGAAAACTTCATTTGAGGCGCCTAGGTAGACCTACTAGTTGAAAACCTCATTGAGGTAGCTAGTAGGCCTAAAAGAAAAAAATGAAAAAATAAAAGACAAAAAACAAAATTCCATGTATCTCTCTCTCTAATGAATGCAGGTGCTCTCCAACAATTGCAAGCAACAAGAACAAGTTAAATACCAAAAATAAAAAATTTATCAAAAACCTAGACAAAGAAAGTCAAACTTGGGCTTTCTCCTCCTTTTCTAAGATGATCCAACAGGACGAAGGCCATTCCAATCCAACACCCTCATACATTTCCAAAATCCACCCATCATATCCAAGCATTTCCCATTAATTTTCCTCACTATCCTAAAATGCTATAGGAGAGTTATGTTTTTCTATAGGAGGCCAAAATACACAAAGCAGAAAAATGTTTTTACAATATATTGAAAATTGTGCATTAATTGGGTGATTTGTTTCATGGGGAGATGCATATGGATGATGGTAACATTCTCAAGCAATTTCAACAAATTCCAGTGCATGCTTTTCAAGAAATCGACCTCCATCACCTACAACCGTTTTTATTTTTTCTTGGGATTAGTGCATCCATTGGCCAAGATGTTTTATCGGGAGTTGCATAAGGATGATGGAAACATGCTAAGAAAAACCAGGTGAATCCAGTCTACCTTTTTAGATATATGGATAAAACAATTGTGTCGCTTGAGATTCTCTTGAAATGCTATAGGAGCAACCAAAATTTCTACAGGTTGGACCATAATTGCTATAGTAGTGTGATCAGCATAGAGATAGGGGTCAGATCCTATGTTTTCCTTAGGGGGGTGAATAAATAAGTCTACCACACCTCCATCATCCATCCTCCACACCATTTAGTCGCTTCTCTATCCAAACATTCATATTTTTCCATGAAAAATCCCCATTTTCACCCCTACTTTCATTACTTTCACCACAACCAAGGCTTTTTATCCTTTTCCATAGATTTATTATGAATTATCATTATTTTCGGAAGCATTATCTGAAGGATATTTTTTATAGAATGGTTTTTATGACTACTACAGGAAGAAACACATTCCTGTAGCAGCCTACAATTACCTTACAAGACCACAATTGAGAGCACCAAAATGAAGAACCAATCATCATGAAGACATTGGAGAGACATTTTCCTCAATTTTTGGGAATCTATAGGACCTTTGTAGATTTCTACAAGATCATTTTTCATCTCCAACAAAAACAATTTATCCACCATAAAACAAAACATGTGTTGACAAGCCTTTATCATTCAAGTACATGTCAAAAACTATTTCCACAACAGAGCCAATGAACATAGCAACAAGCATGGGAAGATAACACCGCAAGGAGACAAAAAATAAACCATTATTCCTGAAGAAACATACAAAGTAAATGATCTCTCAAAATATTCTCAAGGACAACCTCACTCATGTCCAGTTCTACCATGCAGCCATCAAAGGATCAACATACAATAAAGCAACCTCTTACAACAAGCATCAATTATGAATTAGCCACCATGCAACACCTACAAGGCAGTCTTTCGCTCCAACATCACCTGCAAAAACACACTCAGGGTAAGGCTCAAGTGTGAAATCCTCTAAAACTTCCTTATGAACTTATTTTATCTTAAAAAATGTTGCAAATGTATGAAGGAAAATGTTTTTCTTATAGCCAAAATGAGTAGCAGAGCAACCTCGACCTTCTCTAGGAGATAACTTCACCTTTCCACCAACACACCCACATGTATGGGAGAGGAACATGAAAAGAGTGAAGAGGACTTGAGAAAGTGACTTGTAATCATTTAGTACTAATGGAGGACAAGGAGTATGAAGGAGTAAGTGAGGGCCAACTCATTTAACTCAAAGCACTTTGAATTTATTTTGCATGCAATGAAAAAAAGTGAGAAATTTTTGAAAAAAATAAAAAATATGAAAATATAAAAATATAAATAAAAGAGTAAAAATGTGGACCCATGAACTCTTGGCATGCAAGGAATAACTGCTACAGAATTCGGGTTGGTTGGTATAGGAGAAAATGGAGTTTCTATAGGAGGAACATAAGTGCTACAAGAAGAACATATTTGCTACAGGAAGGACATATTTTCTACAAGAAGGAACAGAGCTACTATAGGAGATAGAAATATTGCTACAGGAAGTTAACAAAGGGCTACAAGAGAAAAATCTTGCTACTAGGGTGTTGGATAATGATTAATTAATTGCTACAAGGGACAAAGAAACACAACAGAGCTGCAAAGGATTTTCTACATACTTGGTAAATTCTCCAAGGGTGAAAGGTATCCAAGTCACAGTTTTGTCATTACATCATTCCTTTCTTTTGCTTTAGTTTATTGACCATCATTTCTCCCATTGTAAGAAGAAATAACTCTTTTTTAAGTGTTTTCAATTCCAAAATTTAATCAGAAAGGAGAATTTAGATTGCTAGTTAAGGGTGTTCGTAAGAATTTGATGGATAGTGTGATGTGCCATGGCCAAGAATTTGTATCAACAGTAAGAGGCTTGGACTTCAATGAGAATGAAAATAGTAATGAGGTAATGGATTCCAATAAATAGTTCTTTTCATAAGGAGAAGTGCCAGAGGAATACCAAGAAGGAAAATCAAAATCATGGTGTTCCCCTCACAAATAGAAACCATTACAATTGAAGAATCACCTAAGAAAAATAAATCACCTAAACCTACATTAGAAGTTCCATCAGAAATTGAAATAGGGGAAGAAATGAAAATATAAGAGTAGCAAGACGAGCATTAGGAGGATCAACACATGGAGCAATAAACAAAGAATGAAATATGCCAACATACATGAAGAACCACATGCCGATGATGAATAGGTTTCTCAGAGGATGAGAAAAAACTTCAGTAGGGGGGTATGATGGGCCTCCAAATTAGACACAAATTAAGTCTCATATAATATTTCTTAGGCACATGAAGGATATACTTAACCTATAATTCTATACGTAATAATGTTTTTTAGCTGTAATACGTTTTTAGGAAGGTTTAGAGATAATTGCATATTATGCGCATAATATTATTTGATTTTGTAGACTATTGTGATAATATTGGTAAGATTATGAATATTTGGAGGGGGATATAATCTAGGGACTTTCTCTGTACTAAAGGAGGACCAATATTGGATAATAAATGAACAAAATATCATGAAATTATTGACAAGTTCTTGAGCTCGAGTGATTGAGAAAATCTAAGAATGTGTCCCCTATCATTTAATGTTGATTCCTAGCATTGGGATCCAAATCCACTATTTCAAGGATTTTGGAGGGGAAATCCTCCTCCTTTCAAGGATAATACTTCCCCATCAATTTTTATAAGTACCAAATCGAATTTTCCTCCAGAGGCAAGTATTTCTTAGTCTTCTAGTGGAGAACACATGTTATTTAGGATCTCTACTTTCATTTCTAGCTGGGATGTACTTGGATTGATTCAAGTAATGAATTTTGGTGCAATTTTTAGCTTCTAAAGCTTGCTTTCCTTCATATTACTCCGAGTTTCCTTAGGCTGGTCCATCCCAGGAGCCTCAAAGCCCTCTTGTACAATTTGTTTATTTCCTTTTATTGTCCTTTTCACTTGCATATCTTATCTTTGAATTTACTATTCATGCTTCTTTTGTTGTAGGTAATATTGGTTAAATGTTTGAGGTGAGTTATTCTATAGGTTATTTATAAGGTCACAAAATGATGCATCCTTAGAACAAATTTTAAAATTCATATTCATTATTGAGCTACTTGGATTAGTTTACTAGTTCACAAATATAGAATTTTTGGAAGTCCCTTGTAGCAAAATAGTAGTAATTTTCTGCTATAGTTTAGAACATGTTAATGAGCTTAGGAATTTGTATGTTAACTAGCTCACTACTTGAATTTCCAGTTTTTAGAGTAGTAAGTTTTTTCTATTTGTTAACACATGTTGACAAGGGTATTTTGGAGTGATTCCACCTGGAATGGAGTCCTAATACATCCTACTTAATAAATAAATAATTTCCCATCACATTTTCATTTGAATTACTTGGGCATTTGGAAAGGTATCTCATTCATATGTCAAAACTGGGCCTCATGTAGCACATCTTGTAGCATGTGTAAACTTGACTATATTTTCTCCAAAACCTTGATTTGTGTCCTTTATACTTGAATAATGACCTCTAGTCTTTGAGCCATGGTTGGTTAAGACCAAAATACAACTTAATCCTTTTCTCTTCTCCATTGCAATTCACCTTTGCATTTATGGTTAGTGGACAAATTCGTGACTTGAAGAGCATAATGATGATTTTCATGATTACTTCATGAAGAACATTATGAACACTGTTGAAAATTTTTATTCTGAATGCAGTGATTGAAGAATGATTTCATAATTAGGTTTTGTTTCATACACCTTAAGCTATGGTTTCCATTTCCAACATTGCTATTTCTATTGCGTAGACTAGGATTCCTTTTGAATGCAACTTTTATATTCTGCAATTAGGCTAGTGTTTGATTTCATGATATTCACTTCATTGCATCAAATCAATGAAATAAGGACACATTGCATGTTTCACATATAGTTCTGACACCTTTTAAGTTTTTATGAACCTTGGGTTGATAATTTAAGTTGGTAGCCTTGGGAGTTGCAAACTTCTTGTTGCAATACTTGGGCTCATCACTGGAAACCTTTATTTTGGAATTGGAAGTACTTTCCAAATTTTATGATTGCTTATTAGATGCCCAAAATTTGAATTTTTTTCCAGACACATTCAAATATGGAACTCTTGAATGGTTCATGATATTAGGTACTAACTCTGTAAGATCACGGGATGATATGAGAACACTCTTTTTAGAAAGATATAAATATTGTTCCATACAACATGATCTTAAAGATGAAATATTTGAATGATTCAAAAGGAAGATGAGAATATTTAGGACATTGTAGAAATATTTGTGTATAATGTTTGAAGGGAAAATTTATATAAACTTGAATTTAATATGATTAAAAACATTTTACATAGAGAAATCAGAGACAAGTGGATTTATCTCCTTAATATAATGAGTAAAGGGGATGTATCCTAATTATTGTTTGAAGAAATTCATGAAATTTGTAAGCACATATCAAGAGGAAGGGAAAAATATGGTAGGATTCCTTGAGATTCGGTCATGGAAATAGTAAGTAAATAAACATCAGGATCCATAAGTAAGGAAGAAGTTGGAATTTTCTAGATCAAGACTTTACTCAAGATGTTGGACCTCTTTTAACTAGTCACAGTGTTGTGGCATCTTCCTTGAAGTATTTCCCACTCCATGACCACCCTAACATATGCCCTATAGATTCATGGGTATGTATAGGACATGTCTCTTCCCTAGGGGGTATAAGCACTTGATAGGGTTATTGGCCTAATCATCCATAACATAAGTGAGGTAACTTGTTTATAATATATGATCTAGAAAGACATTTGAGAGCAAGGTTTGTGTTATCTCTAAATTGGTGCTGATGGGTTGCTCCACCAGACAACTTAGAGTAACTCTTTCAAACCAAATTTTTACTAAGGCTCTCTCAATTTAGCTAATGATTTTATCAATTAGGACTTAAAACATATGGCGAACAATGTGAGTGTATTAGCGTATTTGATTTGCAGGTGAAAAGTTCAAAAGATTTCATTACCATTGGGATCATGGAGTCAGTAAAAGGAATTCAATAACAAGTATATCTACTTATTTAAACTAAGGTTTTTTCTGTTTCAATGAAAGGATAACATTAACACATGGAGATAATCAATAGCTCAAATCTAAAAGGAATTCAGAGCATCCATAACATGAATTCTGAGTAATTTAACATCAAGATACTAGAAATAAGATAAAAGGAAACACATAAACTCATTGAAACATCTCAAGAATCTTAGGTGAAGCAAAAACACAATCAATGTTTGTTTATTACTGATAACAGATATTTATAATAGTAGTAGTGTCAAAAGCATTCTCCAACCCCTTCTCATTCGATTTTCTATCTATAAATAGACCCTTTTTACTTACATAGGATCTTCCTAACTGTCTAGATCATCGACCTATGACTTTGACACCTTATCATAACTAAAACTACATTTCTGGAACAGAAAAAGACACCTAGTCACTAAAGACTTACTCTTCTAATAGGAATCTTCTTTACATTTATTTCATCCACTTCTCTAGTAGTGTGACAATTACATGGATAAGGATGAGATTCTCGAGTGGCATTCTCCATCACTAAGACATGAATGTACCCCAAGATTTAAGAAACAATTGTCCTATTTTTTAGGAAACGATAAACATTATTCAGAACTTTGTCTTCATGCTGATTTGGATGAGTGACACATCTTCCAAGTAATGGATCTCTGCTGGGATGGCCCACTGTCTACTTGGATGTCTCCAGGTGGTTGGTTGTCCTTCCATATGCTAGTCAAACCTTCAAAACTCTCAAAAAATATTTCGCTGCAAAAACAGAGTACCATTTAACCTCTTTTTCTACCCCCTATGCTAATCAAAAAGTGTTTGTGAGGTCATAATAAATAAATACCATCGATTTCCCTTCTTGGATCTCCATCAGACTGATTTTCTAAATAAAAAGCATTCTTTGGAAATTTCATAGCGAATTTCGGCCCTCAAGCCTGGACCTCGCTACGAAACTACCTAATCTGGATGAAAATGCAGATTTGGTAATTTTCTTCAAAAACTCATCTTCTAAAACAAAATTGGTGTTACTCGTAAGTTGTAAACTTAAACAAAAATAATTTAGATAAACTCCTCAGTGGTTGGGTACTTCACCTTCAACAACAACAGGTTGTACATCAGGTTCATCTACCAATCTAATCTTCAACCCTCTTTTCTTTAGTTCTTCTTGGATTATGTACATTTGGTCTTCCAACTCTTTGACCTGCCCTTTGAGATTTTTTCTCTCAGACTGTAACCAAAGATTCCTTTTCCTTGTGTTTTTCACCACCTTCATCAGAGGAAGACTTCTCTTCAACATATTTTTGGCATTTGACAAGGTATTATCATACTTGTCCAGTTGCTCCTTCATATCTTTCTCAAAATATGCCATTAGTTGTCTATCCACCTTGGCCTCTTTTAATTCCAACTTGACTTAAACTACTTCTTCCATGCCCTCTCTTAATTTCTCTTGCAAAATTTTCACTTCAATATTTTCCTCCACATGTTCTTTTCGTTTCCTTTGTACAAAGAGCTCTTCTGTTGCTGGAGATAGGTCTATGATGTCTTTTGGTTGCTTACCTTCACTAATCTTCTCTTCTCTTTTGCTCTCCATAACATCCTTTGCAATTTGTGACCTGGTGATTGGCTTCTTTGGTTGGAAAATAAAATCAACATCCTCTCCTGCAAAATCCAACTTCTTGACAGAATTGATTTTCTGCATTTTTCTTCTATCTCCTTCAATGTCTTTTGCCTATACAATTGGGGATTCTTCAATGTCTATTATCTAGAGGATATCTTCCAGGTTTCCCTTAGCAAAGGTTTGAATCCTTGTTACCCTCCTATTGTTGTGTTTACTAATTCTATGTTTTTATCTTGCACGTGATTGCTGAGGTATATTAGTCTCTTGCATAGGTTTAAATTCAATGTCCATTGGTTCAACAGGAGATTGTCCTCCTTCTTCATTAATTTCTTCTAATACAACTAGAGATGGAGTACTCTTTGGTTTTGAAATCTTCTTTGGAATAATTGAGTCTAATTCATATCCACTCATGAAAAGAAAAGAGGCACAATCTCTGTTTAACCTATTTTAATTCCTCCATTACTAAAAATTTGATCAGGCCATGGTGAAAAAATGATATTTCACTACCCTCAGCCTTGGCCTGGACCTTATCTGACATCTTCCCCAAACTTCTAAATAAAAATAAAGGTAGGTCAAGTGGTTGCCTACCAACGAAATGCAGAAGGATTCTGAAATGATAAGAGTAAACCATGTGAAACCTCCCTTCGCAGGTAAAGTATTTCTGGACCACCAACATTAATTTTGCATAATTTTCTTTCATATAGCCTCCGGGGATGCCATTTGTCATGTCAGCTCCTCTGTGCTCCCGTTTGAGAAATTCTTCACATATTTGCATTCTGAATTTTGTACCTTTGAACCATTCCTCACCACCTCCGGGTATTTCTGTAGCTTGAAAGATAGCATCAGGTGACACTGTGAGGTTTAATACACCAACCATTGAGGTTGTCCCTGTGAAATTTGCTGCAAATTATTTGGATATCTGGATATGAAAACCTTGCAGCTTTTGACAAAACTGTAGGCAACCAACCTTCCTTAAGGCCTCCATAGCACTGGGATATTCATGTAACAATTTCAAATCCATAGGTTTGTACCTCACACGGTAACCTCCTTTGGTTGCTTTCTTCTTCGATGCCATTGATCCTTTATATTCTCGCTACCACCTTGCTTGTGACACCCGCGAAATAAAAACTAGACAGAAACTTGTTTTGCATGGTGAACTGGCTCTCCAAAAGTGACACTGAGATAATTTACATGCAATAATTTGGATGATGAATGAAAAAAAGTAGCTTAGGGGCAAGGTTTAAAAATTAATTCAACAACTTGAGGGAAAATGATGACACATGTAACCACAAGAGGCAATGATTACAAAAAATACGACCTTGCATGCTTGGTGAATATGATAACTAGTTTTTTAACCTCACCTCTGTCTTTAACCATCAAAAAATTGACATCTCACACTGCTTTGTCATTTTCTATAGAAAAAGCTAGTTTCATAGCGAAAATAGTTAAACTACTGACATATCCGCTATGGAACTATCAGGCAGTTTCATAGCAAAATCTGTTGTTTTTCCATAAAATTCGCTACAAAACGGTGAAAAAATGACAAGAAGATTATTTTTTTAATTTTAAAGCGTGGGAGAGAAAACTAAATGATATGAGATGGACTTGACTGATATGACAAGGCTCAAGGTGGGTTTAGACTTAGGGTAAACCTTACCACATGTATTTTTTTTAATTTCATGAATCTGACTATGAAACAACATGGAACCTAAGTGAATGACATGTAAAACCCTATCAATGAAAATGTTAAGACTAATGAGTGATAACAATTTGTGTGAAGTATTTCAATGAGCCCAACATTGGATATGCTCCAGTATAATAATTTAATGGTTTTTTTTGCTAGAAAATAATTAATAGAGTAATGAAATACACAAAATATTGTGGAAACACAAATAAAAAAATTCATAAAACAAGAGAGATACAGATATACGCAGTTCACCCAATTTGAGCTACATCCACGAAGAAACATCCAGTCCTCTCTTTTATATTATCCGGAAAAATGAAGAGATACAACCTACAACAGATCCACTGTAATTTTCTCTCCTCTCTCTTTCTCGCTCGGAATAATCATACGCATCTACAATACAAGTCCCTCATATAAACCAAGGGGTTTCCTTCCAGGGAAAAAACCCTAAATTAAACATAAATTCTATCGTGAGATCATTATGTCTAATGAATGACCCAAATTAACTATGAAACTACAATATTTTACAAAGAAAATTTCCATCTACTTTTAGCTTCGAGGGAACTTCCCCTGAACCTTTTCCCATGGAGGGCTCCAAACATGCAACCCTCTTCCCCTCAGACCCCCAAGGAAACAATAATGGGGGAGGAATCCCCCCGACAACCCCCCCCCCCACAGTCGAGGATTGGGATCCAAAGGCGGTTGAAACATGACTTCTGAATCAAGATTATAATCAGGCTCCACATCCAAAATTTGTCTCTGATGATGTTGAACCTAATTGATGTTAAGAGATTTGTGTCAGGAAGTATTTTCATATACATCAGAGATCCATTGAGGAATGGCTTGAATCCTCTCCAACATGCTTCAGAAAATATTTTTCCTAATTTTGATAGCACATATGACCTTACATCCCCAAAATTTCGCCTCTAAAGATGAGCGTTAGGATTTGAGAAAGATACACATGTTTCCATGCCACTTATTGCACCTCTAAATGTTGAAACATGTATCCAAATAGTCAAGGTGTTTTCTTGATTATTCATGTGCCCAAATGGACCCGGGCACTTGTAATTTGGTCTTGACCCTATTTAATGGATGTTGCCTTATTCTGGAGCCAAAATGATGTTGGAGATCACTTGGATGATTTGGAAGGGATATTACGCCATGCCTAGATGTCAACACTTGCCTCAGAAGTTGTCACATTACCCTTACATGCCCTAGGAGGGTGACCTCATCCTCCTTGATGGAGGACATATTACTTCAAGATGTAGATGTGCACATTGTTGATTTAATTTGGAATGAGGAACACTCACTATTTCAATTTCTTAATGGATATTGCCCACTTTAGGAAGATCGCATAATGTTGGACATCATTTATTCCACATATGTCACTATTTTGATGTGTTTCTTATGTTTTAAAGTTATCTTAAGGTCATCTTTGATCTTTGACCTAGTTGAATGCTTCAAAAAAAAAAATTAGGGGTTCTTTTGTTGTAAATTAATGAAAAGGTACTTGATCGCCCGCATATTGTCACTTTTATTTATTCATCATCACATTCATATTGCTTCTTCTCTCACAAGTAGTGTGTACTAGTTCTTGTCTTCTTTTCTCTTGGTTTCTATGGATATTTAATGGAGCAAATTGTTGTATGAGTAACATTTTTACATGGAGAGAATTTTTATTGATGAAGTGATTTTTGTTGGAATTTTATAAGTTCGTTGCCATTTTCTTCTATTTTGCATGTTATATATATGAAATTAGTGTTTATATGTGTGTCATATTAAAAGTGCAATATTTTTTCTTGAAATCTTGATTCTTTATGGTATGTAAAATTTGTGTTTCAAGAATCCATCGTAGAAACTCGATTCATACATCCTTTGATCTTAAATCTTCCATATAGAGAAGTTGTTAGGGTTTCTAAGTGGAGAAATTTAGTCTTCCACCCTCTTCATCCAAGACGTGCTATCATATACCTTGCCCTCATCAACTTTATAACCCAATGGGATAAATGCGCTAGTTTGGTAGGTGGTGATCATCCTAATTTTTTCCTTTTATTTCTTAATTCTTGGTATGTAGTGTTAGAGTTAACTTAAAATATGTATTTTTATAGTATTTTTATGTCTATTTTTTTGTTTCCCTATTGGTAGGGATTGCATTTAATAAATATAAAAAGGTAAAATATAGCATTAATTACATATTTTGACCCTAAAATTAAGGATGGTGTCTATCCATCAAAATATTATTATTTACCTAACCCTTACTTGCATCTTTGATCACCTTTGTCATTTAGTTAATCTTATCAATTATAGGTTATTTCTCAAAAAGTTATATGTCATTACATGCCCTAAATATGGATATTATACAAACCCTAGATTATATCATCTTTGTTCTAATCATAAAGGTCTAAGGAAAGTGTGCTTGTACTTTTACAACTCTTATCTTATCATTTCAAGGTTTAGTTAGTACCCATCTCTTCAATCATGAGACCTTTCCTCACCCTTGGTCCATTCTTTATTGAATATCATTATGGTGATTTAGCTACAAGCTCCTTAGAGAGTCATTTTGCTTGGAATCCTTGTCATCTAATGTTTAAGTTTTGGTAGGGAAGCATCCCTTGCGGGGATAATATCTAGCCACTAAATAACAAAAAAGAGACGCGAGGATAATATCTAGCCACTAAATAACAAAAGGAAGACCACTAAGATGACACTGATGACCTAGGTTTCCTAGTAAAATTTTGCAATAGGCTTATTAGATTTTGAAAATTTGACTTTAAGATGAACAAGACATTAAAAACTAAAAACTAAACTTATATACCTCCATGATTCATGGCATATAAAACTTCTTAACGAAACTCAAATGCATTCCAAAAATGGCCCAGATTCAAAATTTGTACCCACACATTAAATAATAATAAATTGTTAAATAATTTCACAACAATAATATAAATTTAAATCTCTTTTAAAAAAAAACATATATTCATCTTCATGGATAAAAACATATCTTATTTTTAAGCAATGAGTTTGCATGCATGTTACATGAAGTAAACAAAAGCGCATAAAGTCGGTTAGAACTTTCGGAATCTTTGTATAATATCATTGAAAAGCTCAGTGAATGAGCTCAGAATTCCAAAAGTTCTAATCTGTAGAAACGTTTAGGCCTTAAAAATCTATAAAATAAATAAAACTACTCAGGCTATAAGATATGTTCTATATTTTCTTTGACCGAATGATTCTCATTTTCATTTCAAGATTCTGAAACCATGTTGGATCATTCAATTAATTGCATCAAGAAATATTGCATGAAAATCGCACCTTGAGCCCTCCGTCATTTCTGGAAATTAGACGCTTACTTCAAATGAAAGCACGACAACGCACAGAAATCCTGCTCGGCCTCTACGTTGACTACGATGGTTGGGAGCAGACATGGATAACAAGTCCCATAATCCGTATACAATGTCAAATACCTTTATTTGTATCATCCAACTCAAACTCAAATATAACGGTTATGAGCAACGTGCAAGTCACGCTACATTATAATACTGAAGCTCATAATACGCACATGTTGCTAGCGCCCAGAGTTATCTCCCATCCCTTTGCTCCCAAGAAATACAAAGTCGCCACCCCAATTGCACTGAATAATTCAAGCAAACTATAATATCTCTATAAGAAGGAGGGATCTAAGTACCACTTTGTGAATTTGTATCTATAAAAGGAGGGTTCTAAGTACCACTTTATGCTCTGCCCCAGGATTTTTTATAACATTCTGTTCACTGATCTCATCTCGATCTTTAGTTCTGAATTCTAGAAGTAATCCTGGTCTGTCGTGGTAGAAATTATGAAGGGAACAGAAGCGAGCAATTTGAAGTTTATATTGTTAGTGGTTTTGCTATGTCTCTTCTGTGGAAGAGGGAACGGAAGAAACCTTGGTGGTGACCATGGCAGAGGATTTGGACACAATGGGGGTAACGGGAGAGGTAATAACAACAATGGTGTTGAAAATATTAAAGTCATTTGTGTGTCTTGAGAGCAGGAAGAAATAGAGTACAGGGGCAGCAGAGGAGCTTGCGTGCACAACACAGCGCATTCAAAGAGGAATGAGAGAATTGTAAGGATGAATTTAATTGTAGATGGCCACAGCCGAGTTTACAGAGATGAATTTAATGTTAGAATGGGCGTAGCCATTTTTTGCATAGGGATGAAGACTTTCGTGGTTTCAAAGCACGGAAGAACATAGTTTTATTTAAAACAGTCATTTCGGGTTTTTAAGCCCTCAACAACCAAAATTGATGAAAATATATTTAAACGGCGAAGTTCTTTAAGTTATGAAAAAGACACGTGATGGTAGTCCCCACCATCAGCGCTTGATTGCAATCGCAAGTTCCACTTGCAGTGTCTTGTTGATATGGATTGTTCCGATGCAATGCGATTATCGCAATCGCAAAGGAACAAAGTGCCACATATATGTTACCGCCGTTGAAAAGTCGCGATGCGATTGTCGCGCCATCGCGCTATCGCGCAATCGCACATCGCAAGTCACATTGTGTTTCGCCCATCCATATGTTATACCGCCGATGCCGATGGAGCGATGCGATCCAATCGCAATCGCAACATCGCGCTTGCTTGTAAACCATTCCGCCAAGTTCTTTCTTTTGTTCCACCGATTTCCAATTGCGATTGTCTCGCCAATCGCAACGTCGCCAATCGCAAATCGCAATTGTCACGTTGCGTGTTTTTTGTTTGTCAAGCCGATCCGTCGATCGCCGATTGCCCACTGCGATGTGGTCCCCACTCGTATGTCGTGCTTATTATGTTAAGTTTTATGTTCGGCAATGCATTTTTTTTATAATTCGTTTTATGTTTTATTTTTCGCCGCGCCATATATAAAGTGAAAGACCCGTAGTATTGTAATGTAATGCATTTGTAAGTGTGTTGCATCGCTATGAGAGCCCGAAGGCAAGAAAACACAGTGTAGACCATAGGAGCATTGTTTTGTGCATTTTGTTTTGAAAGACAGAGAGAAGTTTTGAGAGCACTGCGTCTGTAGCAGTCACTTCATATTTTTTTATTCCTCAACAGAGGAAGACTTTTGTAATAGTTTTAGTTTGTTTAATGAAACAGAAAGCATTTTCATGCCATCTCTCTCTGCAAGCAAATTTTTGTTTTAATTTCTTTGTATTAGAAGGGAAGTATTATTCTCTCTATATTGTTCTCGAATTATCAGAAATTCCAACAAATGGGGGAGGTCATGGAAACGAAGGAGACAATGAGGGATCAGGTTTGGGTGAGGGATATTATAGGCAATTCTGTCCTTCCCACGTAAACGTTGAAGAAATAGTTCGGTCGGTTGTTAAGAAATACATGGACATTGATCCAACTTTAGCAGCTTCTCTGCTGAGGCTGCAATTCCACGATTGTTTTGTCAGGGTATCTATTCATCTTTTTCAATATATCTAATTAGGGGATGTCTGCATTATAAGATTTTTTCTAAATTCTCAAGTTATAATTCCCATTGGGTATCTAACATTATGATTCCAATTCTCATGTAGGGTTGTGACGCATCCGTGTTATTGGCTGCAACTCCAACAAATCAACCAGAATTGACAGCACTTGCAAACGGGAACCTGAGAGGATTTGAGGTCATTGACGATGCCAAACAAGCGCTGGAGGACGTTTGCCCCGGAGTTGTTTCTTGTGCAGACATTCTGGCCCTCTCTACTCGAGATGCCGTGGATATGGTCAGATGAATTACATTAAATAATTGGGCTATTATGGCAGTATAGTTTTTATTATAGTTTAAAGAATCAATATTTGTGCTTCAAATTGAAGTCATGAGATTGAAATCGTTTGTTCTGTGCAGCTCGGCCATGGTAGTCCTTATTGGAAAGTGAAAACAGGGCGCAGAGATGGACGGGTATCGCTGGCAAGTGAAGCAAACACAAATATTCCTTCTCCATTTGGCAATTTCTCAGAGCAGAAAACTCTATTCCAAAGCAAGGGTTTCAGCGTTCAAGATCTAGTCACTCCATCAGGTTGGCATATCTATTCTTTGATTTTAATATAATGTTTTAATATTTTTGTAAAACATTAGTAGTTGTAAATAGTAATATGTGAACACACCAACACAGATTGGTTTTGGATTTGATATGATGCTAATGATATTAATGATATTGCAGGTGCTCATACCATAGGAGTGGCTCACTGCGGTACATTCAGCCGGCGTCTCTACAATTTCAGCGGTAACGGGGACTCTGATCCTTCTCTCGACAGAAACTACGCGGAACAACTGAAGGCGGCCTGCAAGCCTGGGGACGCAAGAACTGCGGTTGCCATGGATCCAGGCAGCCAGATGGCTTTTGATAACGATTACTACGTCAATCTGCAAGAGCATAGAGGCCTCTTCATATCTGATGCCGCGCTTCTTACAGACGGAGAGGCCAATAATATTGTGAGCAAGGAAGTCGGCAGCCAAGAAGATTTTCTTGCCGACTTTATCATGGCCATGGAAAAATTGATAGGGTTGGATGTCATTACGGGAAATGAAGGCGAGATTCGACAGAAATGTGTATCTGTCAACTAGAATTTATCGCCTCCGCCTGTTATCTCCATACGCTGTTCACAAAGGTGGCGGGCATGGGAAAAGAATATTTGAAATATTGATAATTCGTTTCCAAGCATTACCAATAAAGATCTATTAGCTCATTTTAAGCTAAAACAAATGCATGAACTTCTCAAGTCTGAATCGTAAACAGAGTTTGAAATTAATGGTTAACAAAAACCATGAACTTCTGATGTCTGAATCGTTAACAGAGTTTGAAATTCATGGTTGTCAAAAACCTGTAGAGTTCAATTCGTTAAATATTTATCTAATGATTCTAACTGTTCTAATAATAAAATCTAAATCTCATTTCATAAACTAAAGCTCCTAAACAGTGGGTTACCAATTGATGTGTGGACCATCTAATATGCTTCGATTAATAATTATTATCAGCACCCCATACACTGAAGTTGAATTCATCGTCATTAGGCTTTTATTCGTAATCCTTTCACATATATAAACATCTTCCATTGTGAAGAGTCATTCTTCCAATTCTTAACTTCCCTCCATATCCATGATATAATGGAATTGGATTTATATACTTTTGACAAATCAATCTCTTCCAAAGGTTTTCCTTAGTTAACAAGTTCCATATAGTCTAACATGCTAGTGCAAGCAAAAAAAAACATGTATATTTCGAGCCCCAACCCCCCTCGGCCTTGGAATTTTGAAATCTAATGGAAGCCCTCCCACCCCTCCTTCCCACTCTAGAGGAAACTCAGAAAATTTTCCTCATTGTCCCTAAAACTCCTTTAGGGATATGAGTTAGAAATTTCCAATAGATCAAAATGTTTGCAACACTATCTTTACTAATGTCAACTAGCCACCCCTTGATAATTAATCTTTTAACCATAAAGGAATGTAGCTCTTAAATTTTCCTATAACCCATCCGTAGTCCTAATGTTTATAAGAGTTTGGTTTAAGCATGAAACCTATATATTTAAACTCTTTCTTAAAATTAGAATTCTGAAAATGAAACACATTTATTATCTCCTTTGTCCTCACATCCACACCATGGAAACAAAGGATCAAGTTTTCCACATTAATTACTATCCTTGTATCCTTTTTATAAAGAATTAGAATATATTGTGTTGTGTAAGCCTTAGACAATGTTCCATTAGTGAATAGGAGGACATTGAGATAATAAAGAAATTCATGCCCATATTAATTCCTTTTATCTAGCCAATTTTCCTAACCTCCAAAATATGGGAATCACTAGTGCAATCATCTACCTACAAAGAAAAAGGGATAGTTTAACCCATTCACCAAAACTATGAAAGAAACCAACATCACATAAGACCCAATTCAATTACTTATGTTCTACGAAAAACCAATCTCAATTAAGATCATTCTGAAATAAGGAAATAGACTTATTATAATCCTTATATAAGTTTAAATTTTCCACCATAGCACCCGAAATCTGTCTTTTGACATGTCACATAATCACTTTTCTAATTCCTCTCAAAGACAAGTAAATTACTATCATTTAACTATCAACCCAAGGCTCATATGGAACTTGTGAAGTGTTGTGCACTATATATGCTAGGAAAACCTATTCAAATACTATTATAGTGATGAAGTTGTATTATTAGAAACAAGAGTGATGATTACAAATAAGAGCTTTAAAATATTATTGACAAGGTCACGAAGCCTAGGAACGAAACTAGTCTAATTGCAATCAAAGTAACTAGAAATGAAACAATCTGCTATAATAGCTAATTAATTGAAATCAAATGAACTTACATGAAAGGAAATATCTATTCTATTGATGACACCTCGTATATCTACTTGTAGAAATGAAGCCTTTTAACTAATTGTAGGAAAGAAAATACTAACTAAATTGCAAGAAATCAATTCTAGAAAGTAAAGGAACTATATGGTGACTTTGTTAATTTGTACTTTCAACTCTTAAATGTATAATTAAATATTATGAACTCTACACAAAGCATAAAAAAATTAACAAGACTAGGTTTATATCCTAGACTTATACAATGTAATAGAAGTGATACAATTCACAAGTGAGAATGCAAGAGTGACTCAGACAAATTACAAAAAATAATGCATAAATAAGTAAATGTATGTTGTTGTAAAAGAGTATTAAATCATGGAAATGTAACAATAAATTGATGATAATTACACACACAAATCTTAAATGAAGCAACTCAAAAACTTACTACCTTCAACTAATATACAACAATACTTGACTAAAGAGGGAGCCCTACCTCCTTAGACAAGGTAATGAGTGAAGGTAATAGTTGAAATTGAGCATAGATATTCATCTGCCACAAGAAATGAATGCACACGAGTGGAAAAATACTTTTATTAAGTAATTAATAGTGTACAGTATTAGAATTACAATGAGAAATTATACTCCCTTCTCTAGTTGAGTAGGGATTTTATACATTTCTATATAATTTTATCTTTAGTAAGAGTTGAGGATAGCCATGAAAATATATTATTCTCACGATATTCTCAAATTCATTTTTCAATCAAGCACCTCATCCCTAAAATCTTTCTAAAAATATAAATTATGGCACGTCATCCACATTAAATGATGAACATGATGACAAAGCCATCTATTTTAGGCATTGAAGTTGTTACAATCAACAGATGAAATCCAACTATCCTCTAACTAAAAAATGGCATTTAGGTGTGTAGTTATCTAATTCCTCAAATAGTAACACCATGGCACTTTATCAATCAACAAAATCACTTGTGACACTAATGTAACAACCAAAACATCCGGTGTTGTACCAACTAGTGTAACAACAACATTAACTGAAGGTGTAATAGCTTTTTTGATGGTGTTGTAGAAACCTTAGTGGTGTTTGTTGTAACAACAACAAAAAAAGTGGAGGTTGTAACAATAATGGGGATGGTGTAATAACAATAGTGATGGACGTTATCTCAACAATGGTGATGGAAGGTGTAACAACAATGGTGATGGGTGGTGTAATAGTGATTGTTTCGTGTAATGACAATGGTGATGGTGTGACAAAAACATGACCACTGGTGTAATAACACTTATAGTAGCACATGTATCAACACCTACATAATGGCGACATATCTAGCACATTGCATCTGCCATCCTGGAATAATGGCTCATGAATATTTTAGTCAGTAAGAATAAAAATTAATTCCCCCCCCCCCCCCACATCACACTAGAAAAATAACTTTAACTCACATAAATTGTAGGAAGAATACCTTGGTAAAAATAAGTCATTATAAGAAAAGGTAAGCTACAAGATAACTATTGGGATGGGAAAAAATGGTCAAAATGATAAAAATGGATATGGAAAATATGGTGTTTTAGGCACCCAACAATCTCCCCCTAATTGGTCAATATGAGTATGACTCTGAGTAAGAATGCCTAGATTATAGGTTTTTTAGGCTAAAATTTGGTTGAACTTAGGCATTAGCTAAGTAATTACATCTAGTGGACTCAATTTCCTACTAGCAGGTGGCATCCATCTTTTCTTTCATGTTATGGTCAAACTGATTTGAGGTGAAGAGAGCCAGATTAGAGGGGTAGTTGAATCTTATTCCAACCCACTTGTTTCCACATATCCTCATACAATTAATGTATATGTTTACCTCTTGTAGGGCCACTCTAAGGTTTATGTAGTTGAATGCATCTCTCCTCCTCTTGTCTTCAATGACCTATAATTCCCACCTCTATTTTCATCACTCCATGGCATCCTCCCTCGAGGAATTTATCCATCCTATGTGATGGAAAATAGACTCCCTCTAAGTGATGTTGAAATGGCACCCCAAGGGGGCTTCTGATTTAATTTTCCCTTGATTAAATTGGAAAAGAAATTGTAATTTCATCTCATGACATCTTGCATTAGTTAACTAAGTCAGAATGACTGAGTTAGCTTAGTAAATTGGAGTTTAGGGTCTAAGCGGATGCATGTAGAGTTCTCCCATGATTTAGGTGGGTCCAGTTATAGTTATTTGTGAGTTGTAATTAGTTAACTCAAAAACTTGAGTTAAAATCAGTTTAACTAGTTCTAACTGAGTGATGATCTAGTGAGAGGTCAAGTGAATTAGACTTGATTTAATTCACAAGTAGTGATCAATAAATTGACTAATAATTCACTATAAATAGCTATTGCATGTCAGTTCTAAGGAAGGCCCAGTTGATACTGAGGCTAAAGGGATGATAACTATCAGTTGTATAATTAGAAAATTGTACAGGCCAGTTATAGAGTAAGTTGGAGGCCAAGTAAGGATTGTGAAATCAAACCAAGGGATTTTCCTATTTAATAGGGATTTAATTCCTCAAGGAATGCATGATTAAGGCAGGCTAAGCAGAGGCAAAGAATTGACTAAGTATTTGTCCGATTTTTCTTAGATTAGTGTGAGAGAGTTGGTAGAGTGCAAGAGTTTCTCTTGAGAGAGAAAGAATTGTATTGTTTCATGATCCTTGACTTTATAAAATATATATATAGTGGGGTTTTAGGCAGTGTGATTTCCCCAGATACATCTTGTGTTTTGTGATTTATTGTCTCTTTCTCTTACTTGTTATGTGATTGTGCGACAATGTTTTGTTTCCACAAATTGTAGAAGGATTCAGTATCTTGTTTTAGTACATTATAATATCAGATTGAATCTAGTTGTTAGATTTTCTACATGGTATCAGAGTACCAGGAATCACAATAAGAAGAGAAGAACAAAGTTTGTTTTCATCATGTTTGAATTTGCAGATTTATTCTTCGGTTTCCAACAACAGATCAAGATGCCTTTCAATGGCTTGAGACTCAAATATGAACTCGATGGAAATTCGAATTATATTGCATGGAAGGGAAGGATAGAGCCAGTGCTTGAGGAAAATGGACTAAAGGCTTTCATAGATACTGATTTCCTAGAACTCGTAGCAGCAGATGCTCAACTTCTTGATGCATGGAAGAAGAATGTAGCAAAGACAAGAAGGATCTTGTTAGAGGGAGTTCGAGATTATATTGTCTCGAGTATCCATGGGAAGGCGAATCCATATGCGATGTGGAAGGCCTTGATAGATTTTTATCAGAATAGCAGCAACCACATGAAGCTAGAACTGAAATACAAGCTCAAGAAGATCAAAATGGAGAAGGGCGACACTATCCAAAAAAACTTGACAAAGTTCACTCAGTGTCGTGATGAGCTTAGAAGTATTGGGATCACTGTTGCCTCAAATTATTTGGTGAGCCTATCTCTTCTAGGCCTTCCCAAGAGCTAGCATAGCTACCAAGACTCTGTTAATGGGAGGGAGAAGTTTCCATATTGGGATCAACTATGTTCTGATTTGGCACAAGAAGAAATTCGACGGAGCACCAGATATGGATCCTCATCAAAGACTAATGAAGAGGAGAACTCTGCCTTCACTGAAAAGGAAAAGAAATGCAAATGGAAAGTGTCCCATTCCAAATCTGAGACCGGAAAGGGAGGCAATAAGAGAGACTTGTCAAAGGTGAAATGTTTCAACTGTCATGAGCATGGACACTATGCCACAAATTTTCCATAAAAGAAGAACAACAAGAAGGCCTAAGGAGGAGCAGTAGCTGAAGCATTGGCTTCATAATTTGATTTGGACTTCACCCTCATTGCATGCATGGTGTCATTGGTGATGGGATCTTTGTTGTACTTATACATCGATGAGTTATGGAACAGAAGGTTGGGTCATCTACACCATAGTGCTTTGAGGATCATGAAGAAGATTTCTATATGACTTCCAAAGGGTGCACTTGCACAGAGAGACATATGCAAAGGGTGCACATTGGGGAAGTATACCAAAGCCTAATCTCACGATAAGGAAAGCCGAGAAGCACCAATCCTTGAGAGAGCACTCAAACGTGTGTGGACCATTCTCGACAGCTTCCACAACAAAGCACATGTATTATGTGATTTTTGTTGATGATTGTTTAAGAAAGTGTCGGATTTTCTTAATGTGTAAGAAAGATCAGACATTCTCCAAGTTTTATGAGTTCAAGGCACTTGGCGAGAAATATACATGGAAGAAGGTGAAGGCTCAGAGGAGTGGCAATGGTAGAGAATACATATCTAACAAAATCAAGAACTTATGTGCATCAAAATGAATTTCGAAGAGAATTGATTGCACCTCATAACCCATGGTAGAATGGGGTTGCAGAAAGAAAGAACAAAACTATTGTGGGAGCTACATGAGCTATGTTGCATGATCAGGGCCTATCGTTGCATCAGTGGGTGGAAGCATGCAATACAACAGTATTTGTGCAGAACAGAAGTCATCATCGGATACTTGGGATGAGTACACCAGAGGAGGATTTTTGAGGTAAGAGACTGAATGTGCCATATTTTAACATTTTTGGTTCATTTATTTATTTCCATATGACCAAAGATGTCAGGAAGAAGCTAGAGCCAACATCCGAGTTGGGAAAATTTTTGGGATACACTGATACACCTCACAACTATCAGGTGTACTTGCTAGCACATAATATGACAACAATCAGAAGAGATGTGAAGTTTTATGAAGACAAAGGCATGCGATTTTCCCTTAAGAGGGAGCTTGATTTGCATGCAGTTGAGGAGATCTTAGCTCCAAAGGATGAGCACCAGGATATGGAGCAACCACAAGTAGAGGAACAGAGAGTGGTAGAAACCACTCATGGAGAGCCATCCACCATAGATAGAAGGAAGTGCACTAGAGAGGCTGGCATATTATTGCTCGATGCGAGAGATAATGTGGGAGCACCCACATCATAGCATAGGCAAAGAAGGTCCATGAGTGGTACACTAGATACATGGCTCTTATGAGCGAACGTATTAAGATAGAACCATCCTCTTTTTAGGAAGTAGTGCAGCAGACAGTGTGGGTTTATGCCATGGTTGAGGAGTATGAATCCATTATAAGAAAAATTGCATGGGAATTTGTCCCAAGACCAGTGGGGAAGTCAGTTGTAGGATCATGTAATATTCCCAAATGGGAAAAGCAGGAATATAGTCCAAAACCATCGAAATAGCAGTGAAAAAATTATATGAAAGAAAGAGGCCAATATGGAGACCTTTCATCTATTATAACAGTAGCAAAACATGCATAAATAATGGGCCATAAGATGTACAATAAGAAAGAACAAGCCTCCAATGGACAAAATCCCTCAAAATATGTGCTGCTACTATATATAAAGAGCTGGAAGGCTGCTACAACGTTGTTTTAAATGCACAGATACAAAAAAATGGTTACACAACATATCTAAGGCTAATATGTGCCTCTAAAGATAGATCTAATACATATCTGAGCAATATACAACTTCCTTTGAAGAACCCCTTAAGGGTTTTTAGGAAAACACCATGTACAAGATGGGGATCTAGGCCCTAGGGCTGAAGATCCACTGCAAAATATAGATATAGAAAGTGTGATTGATCTGATATGCACAATATAATAGCCTCCTCCAATAGATCCTCTATATGAAAGGCATATCCCTTTCACTAGAAAACCTTCTCTCCAAATGGTGTTCCAAACCACCCTACAACTCCTCCTACAGAAATAATGCAGATCTAGAAATAAATTGGGCTTTAGGGGAAAATAAATAGTTGGCCTGATGCCAAGATCTGAAAATATACACAAGGGCCTTCCTTACTATCCTCCCAATGGAAAGGAAGCCTTCTCCACTGAAAATAAGCAATGAAATGACCCAGATATGGTCTCCACTACTGCAACCTACAAAACAACTCAACCCTCAACAGGATTTGTGCTGTAAATGAAAGATGAAGCTTGGACTTAAGCCTGATAGTGGAAAATATAGTACAAGACTCCTCTAAGAGCTTCTCAATGGAAGAGGTGGGATTCCCGATCAGGAACACCTAGTGCTAAACAACACTAAATCTCAGCTAAACATCTAGAGAAAGATATATGTCTAAACAGACCATATATTCAAAAAATTCATATACATCAACATTATGAATATGGCTACCATCCTCTTCCTTATATAAGATATGAGCTTTCAAACCCTAATACCCATCTAATAATAGCACTACTTCCATGCAAAGCATCTTCATCTAAAACTGTGCTACCTCTCATTGATGACCACTCCTCCATGACAGCGTTGTTGATTTGGTAAAAGTTGACCTAGTCAAGGTGTTCTAGCCCCTTTTCACACCTAAGGGTGCTCAATTAAGCTGCCAAGATCTATCCCTTTCACATTGGCATTGATTTATTCATTATTAAGGAGAATTATGGACCTCCACTGTCCTCTTATTCATAAAACAAAGTAGCAAAACAAAATTTAATATTCCAACTAGCTCATGGCTAATTTGGAATATTACAGTCCTCCCTTCCCAAATGTTTCTTGTCCTCAAGCAACTAACATGGTGAGTGCTCAAACTCTCCATCATTGGTGACACCATCATGTGATAAGCTGCCCTCATAAGCTAGGTGTCTACCGATCCATCCCTCCATGAATTTCTCCTCCAAAGTTCTTATGAGATGCAAATAATTCATCCCACAAGGAGACAATAGTTCCAATGAAAAAAACATGGTTTTCCCAATGTTCTCCCTGAAACATGTAGCATAGTGAACATGGATAATCTATCTCCCATAGGGAACATACATTCCTCCCATCCTCCCTCCAAACATTCTCATAAAAAGCACATCATCAATGTATGGGATCAAAACTAAGTATATGCAAACATAAATTTGTACAAAATGGAGGTGGTTCATAGTCCCATATGTGGAACCAGTGCAGTAAATCTCCTGACTGCATCAGATAATGATATGTAAGTGATTTCCCCACCACTTACTTGCTACCCAAGTCTTCTCACAATGGCTGAAAGTGTGAGATATGTTTGGTGCTTTTGGAGTGCACCCACAATGATATAATATCTCCCTATGTCCTCCAAGGGAGTGTCCATGTTCAAAAGTGTTTATGGCCCAAATTTGGTCATGAATTTTATATGGAATAAAGCTATGGCCTATTTTAGTATGAATTCTTCGTCGAAGTGTACGAAAAAGAACCACTTTAGCTACGCATAACTAATAGCCCTAACAACAATAGAGGCTGCCAAACATCTTCAGATCTACGATTAGTAGTTAAAATGCTGCAACAAACAGATCTATAAATGGAAAGACATTAGGCAGAAAAGTAAAGAGTTTGCTCCATGCATCCAACAGACAAGACAAGAACACGACTTTTTGAATGAATTTTTATATTACAGGGCACCTGGGAGGAAACAAGAAGGTGTATCCAGATCTCCTCAATGGGATGGGTTCTTTGTAGTCCTCAGCACTTCAGATCTAAGCTTTCTCTCTCTCTTGTAGATGTAGAAAACCCAATGTAGAAGGTAGAGCTCAATGGGAGCAAAATGGCAGAAATGAGACCAAGTGTATAGATCCAGAGTGATCTAATATGCAACAAAAGGTGAAGAATGAAGGGGAAAACCCTCCTATTTATAACAAAATATCGGGTCATTCTAGATCTTGGTGCATGATTAAAATAATGTTAATCAAATCTAGATCCACCTCTATGGAATATTTTATTATTATTTGTTGGAGGGAAAGGGTGTTTGACTTGGGTCAAATCCCTTGATTGTGAAGAATAAATAAATAAGTGATTTATTTATCTTTTTAAGGAAGCGGTTGGGATATAATCAAATAAATAATGATTTATTTAATTAATGGTGGTTGATTTGGTCATATTTAACAAGGAATATTATTTAAATAATTATTCCTAGAAAATAATAAGATAACTATGGGTTTATCTCATTAATTTCTTTGTTTTTGGGTTAAACATGACTGGGAATAATAATTAAATTATGGTTTAATTAATTATTCCTTTTGGGGTTTCCTAATTAACATAGTGAAAGCAGTTTTACTTGGGGTAAAACTGGTCTTACATGGTGTACTTGGGTCCATCTAATGATGAAAGGTTAGATGTCCAAAAAATGGTGTAACAGATTGCCCCCCAGCGTGTGAGTGTCAGGAGCAAATCGTATGACCGAAGTACGTTGTAAGAATACAATCACTAGACAACAAAAGGGTATGTCAGAGAGAGAAGTGGGAGGTAGATAGTGTGCTGAAGGACTAGACCCTCAGGAGACGAGACTCGCAGGTGCAACAAGTCTCTGTTATGAGAGGGTACCTGTGCTGAAGGCGGCGGGGGAGGCATACCTATGCCCGCCGTGACAAAGTACAAAAGAATAGTGTGGCCAGTGAACAAGGGACCGAACCATAGAGTACAACTGGCATAATCAAGAGCCAGATAAAAATACAATGAATAGTCTCACATACATGCTGTGCCTGGGATAACAGCCAGGACTAGTACAATATCATCTGAGTACATGAGATAAATACACCCCCAAATGCCCCCTGTAAATGGGGAAGGGCTCACAAAATCTGACTGATACATGCAAATCATAGAGGTGCTGCAAGTGGCTAAGGCCAACATCATCAAAAACTGGAGCGGCATCAAAGGCTGCAATGAAGAGGTCATCCGGGCATGTGGGGGGCTACCTGCAGGGCCACCCCCTCATGAGGGCTGAGACATCTCACACACGCCCGGGAATCATCAAGAGCTGCTGCTGGGTCACTGGACTGTCCAGTATACGCATCTCGGTCATGCTGAAAGGAGCTGGAGAAGCAATCAAGTCAAAGGGAAGTGAGAGATCCCCCCGCCTGATCCGAGGCACCGAACAAGAGTGGAAGCTGGAACCAAGGTACACCACCCTCTAGACCTTGCTTCTGGAATAAATGTGCTGATGTCGACAGAAGGAGGTCCGCCGTAGGTGAGGCAATGAGAGATCCTCAACTAAGGCACGAGAGAAGAACAATAGAGCGACGGACAGACTGACACTAATGATGATAGCGGAAATGGGAAGGATGGAGTGGCGAATGGACGAATTTCCTTGTTAGAGCATAAAGGGCATGAATGACATGGCAGCGACTGACACAATATCTGAAGGGACAGGGGACAGTGGGGCTGAAGGTCATAATGTGCGACGCAAGAGAGGGACCAAGCAATGAAGGATGGAGAGCTATGATGGGGTAATAAAGGGATATGGTATAGACTCCATGGATGCAAGGATGACTCAACTTGGATGCTCTAAACAAGGGCGAATCGCTAGTGCTGCCACACAGTAAAAGGCCCCAATGGGGGACCATGAAAGCACGAGTTGCAGGTGGGAACTCATGACGAAAGTCGACACGAACATGGACGAGTAAGGGGGCAGTATGGTGCCCCCAGTACAAGTGTTGTAGGTGAGGAAATTCGATTTTGAATGGAGGTGAGGTAACTGCGTGTGGACGAAAATGGGTCCTGGTGCAGTAGGAAAAAATGAAACGACAGATGCTGGCTATCTAAAAGAAAATAAAACATGCATTTCCGAGGGGAAATGCTAAGGGTAATATTTCTTAAGATAGAGTGCATTGCGAGGGTTAGGAAGGGGATGACCTTCAAAATCCTCTAAGAGGTATGCCCCTTTGCCAAGATCCTTACTAATGATGTAAGGGCCTAGCCATAATGAGTCAAACTTCCCATGACCCAGGACATCATGGGCCTGGTCATAGACTAGAACAAGGTCGCCTTCGTGAAAAGTGCGAGGTTGGACTTTTCGGTCATACTGAGCTTTGGTGCGTTTTTTGGCCGCTTCCATGGTTTGTAAGGCAATACGGCGGTCTTCGGAGGCACGCTCAAGCATGATAAGTCATTGTTCTAGCGGTTGGGTGTCAGGGAGAAGTTCAACGGCTAGTTGCAGGGAGGGAATTTCACACTCGATCGGTAAAACTGCCTCCTCTCCAAAGACGAGGTGGAAAGGGGTGAACCCGGTGGAGGTTTTGACAGAGGTTCGATAGGCCCATAAGGCAGGAAAGAGCATGAGATGCCAGTTGGTTTTGTGCTTATTCACTGTTCGTTGAAGCATAGTCTTGAGGGTTTTGTTGACTGCTTCAACTTGGCCATTACCTTGGGGGTAATAGGATGAGGAATATTGGTGCTCAAAACCCAACAGTGAGGATAGCTCACGCCATATCTCATCTTCAAAATGTTTGCCATGATCAGAGACCAGTTGCTTGGGAACCCCGAAGCGAGCTATAACATGGTTAAAGAAAAAGAGGGCCGCGGTAGCTGCCGTGTTGTTGAACGTTGGCATGGCCTCGGCCCATTTGGTGAAATAGTCGACCGCCACGATGATATACTTGTGGTTACCAGAGGATGGCGGGCGACACTCCATAAAGTCGATGGCCCATTTACAAAAGGGACCAGTGGAAACGACCGGATGGAGGGGAGCTGGTGGAGCTCTCGCCTTAGGGGCGAAATGTTGGCAACTGGGACAGTGTTTGACTGCCTCGATGCAATCACTGAAGAGGGAAGGCCAAAAATACCCGGCGCGCATTATTTTTTGGGCAGTAGCGAGACCGGAGAGGTGGCCACCGCAAGCACCGCTATGGCAGGCATTAAGGACCTGTTCAGCTTCAGCGTGTGTGAGGCAACGACGAAGGACCGTATCAACCCCGCGACAATAGAGGTCGTCACCGATAAGAAGGTATCGGGGGGCTTGGTGTCGGATACGTCGACGAGCCTCACGGTCAAGGTGGAGGGCGAACTTTTGGGTTCGCAAATAAGTAAGAATATCACCATACCACGGGTCATCGGAAGTAATGGCAAACAGGTGTTCATCAGGGAAATCGTCATTAACGGGAGGGTCTCGCGATCCGGTAGGTAATTCAGAAATGAGCTCAGCGAGGGCTAAGCCTTTCTTACTTTTTTGGGTGACAAATTCAAGGTCGAATTCCTGAAGGATAACGACCCAACGGGCGTACTTCCCAGTAAGTATACGACGACTCAATAGGAAGGCCATAGGGTTGGAATTTGTCACAACCTTGGTGGAGCGTAGGAGGATATAATGACGAAGTTTTTGGACTGAGAACACGACAGCCAGCGCTAATTTCTCGTCATAGGAGTATGAGACAGGGGGTCCCACAAGGTTCTTACTGACATAGTAGATCACATGCTCGATGCCATGGTCATCCTCTTGGATAAGGACTTCAGTGACCGAATAGGTGGAAGCGGAGATATATAGGATGAAGTCCCGATTAAAGTCGGGAGGGCGAATTAAGGGAGCAGATGTGAGAGCCTGCTTGAGGGCATCGAAAGACTCGTGAGCATGGGTATCCCAAACAAATGGGATATGAGAGTGTAGGAGTCTAAGGAACCCATGTGGAGTGGTGGCATAGTCAGGGACGAACCGACGAAGGAAATTAGCTTTGCCTTGGAGGCTTTGGAGCTGGCGGAGGGTACGCAGGATGGGGAGTTCAAGAATGGCTTGAACTTTCAAAGGGTCGAGAGCGATACCGTCCTTAGACACGATGAAGCCTAGGAGATGGCCGGCAGGAACGCAAAAGACGCATTTCAATGGGTTAAGTCGGATATTATACTTGCGACATCGGAGAAAAATGGTGCGCAGATCGTGTATGTGTTGCGCCCGATGCTTAGAACGTGCCGTGAGGTCGTCTAAATAGGCAAGGATAATATGAGCTAAGTCGTGGAAGAAATAAGACATGGCCCGTTGAAAGGTGGCGCCGGCGTTTTTTAGGCCGAAAGGCATGACCCGGTAAGCAAAAGTTCCCCACGGACTAATGAACGTGGTTTTTAGTTGATCAGCAGGACGGATAGCAATTTGGTTGTATCCGGAGAAACCATCCATGAAGGATAGGACCTCATGCCCCGCACACTCGTCAATGATTTGGTCGATGAACGGTGTGGGGAAGTTGTCTTTGGGACAAGCTTTGTTCAAGTCGCGAAAGTCCGTGCAGACACGAATGGTGCCTTGTTTCTTGAGAACAGGAACGGGGTTAGAAACCCAAGTGGTGTATTCGATGGGGTAAATGAAACCAGCCTGCTTGAGCTTATCGATTTCGGCTTTAATAGCATCACGTCGGGAAGGATGAATGGGTCTCATCTTTTGTCGGACTGGTGTGGCGTCAGGCCAGGTGTCGATATGATGCTCGACAATGGCAGGATCGAGTCCGGGCATTTCAGAATAGGACCAGGCGAAGACATCGCAGAATTCTTTGAAAAGCTTGGTGTAAGTTTCAATTTCTTCCGGGGTGCATTGGGCACCCAAGGTGATGTATTCTTCGATTCCTGGTTTGACCGAAATGTCAATTTTGATGGTAGACGAGATATTGGCCATGTTTCCTTCTTCGAAAGCATCAGGTGCAGGAATGGGGTTTTTGAACCAATCGGCTGCATGGGGAATGAAGTCTTTGGTTTCCACAGCGTATTGGTCATGGGACTGCTGTGGGAGGAAATATGCGCGATGGTGCATATCATCCCAGGGAAAGTCGGGGTTGGTCATGGCTTCCATGATGTCTTCATCAGATTGGAAGATGGGGAGACTGGAGGAAGATGGGACACCCGAGGAAGTAGTGGTGGGGGACGGTTCATCATGAGGAGAAGGGCTCAGATGGGCGATATCAACAGATCCAAGGTCGGCTGAGAAGCTGAGGGGATCGGTAGGTTGAGTGGCTGGTGAATTTTCTCTCAAGGATGATGACAGGTACAAAATGGTGACTGAGGGCTCCATTGGCTTAAAAGCGGGAGGCGGAATGTGAATGTCCTCTGGTCCGATTGAAGCGGCCTTGAATTGGCGGTACATGTCCAAGGAGGAATGGTACTCGTCAAGGCGGGGACAGAGGTGGGTGTAATGGCCGTGAAAATCGCACAAGGCACAAGGGTGGTTTGTGCGCAAGTGTTTGAGTTTTGGGAGGGAGTCGGGGATAGTGACATGTACTTCTGGGAGATCAGAGTCAGGGAATGTCTCGTTGACCAGAAGCTTGAGGTGGGGCAATTCAGGACACATGTGAGTGGCATGACCGACGACATCACACAAAGCGCATCGAATGGCGGGCTTTGGTGGTCGTGGGAGGGTAAGGGATGTCGGGGGGGCCGGATCTTGATGGGTTGCCCCCTTTCGGGCTTTGCCTTTCTTCCCGGGAGCCGTCACAACAGGAGAAGGGTCCTGTGGAGGTGTTGGGGGCACAGTGGCTATGGAGGAAGCAAGGGGGACCGGTTGATCCGGTGTCAAAGCTATATAAGGTTTGGGGTGACCAGGGGGGTGGCGGCTGGGGGGTCAAGGTACCAGACCGGAATGCCCAAGGTCAAGTTAGGGAGAGAGAGGGTGGCCATGACGGGGACGGAATATACTCCAGGAGGGGGAGCCAAGAAGGGGATCTGTCCAGCAGGGTAATGACCAGGAGGTACGGCTCCGAGATGGTTAAGGCCAGGGGGAACCGAGCTTGGAGGATAAATAGGTTCGGGGATACCAGCTGTAGGGGGAGGGCCAGAAGGAGGAGGTCCGGCTGGCTGAGATGAATGGCTAGGAGCGGGTTGCGGAGGGCGGGGAGGAGGTGGCTGACTAGCCGAGGCAGGCCGTTTATGGGCAGCCTGAGACGATTGCATCATGCAAACATTCGACAAGCTGGGATCAGGAACAGGAGGGGGGGGAAGATGAGGAAAAGTACCAAGCAGGGTGGAATCTTTATAGACGCCGGGGGAGACACTGGTCAAAGAATCGATGGTTTGCTTGTTGGCTACGGAAGAGATGGTCGTCTCGGAGGAGGTCTGAGACGACGGCTCATGATAAGATAGCTGGTCGATGGTGACTATCTTCCCATTATGTGGAAAAGACATCTTGCGGAAAACCGCGGATGGGACAGCAGACATGGCATAGGTGTAGCTTCGCCCCAATAGAATGTTGTAGTCTATAGGGGCGTCAATGACTTCGACGTCAACGCAAACGGTCTTACCGGCGAGGGTGATGGGACAGTTACGAAACAGGCCAATAGGCTGGGAGGCATGACCGTCCCACGCTCGAAGGGTGATCGTGGAAGGGGCCAGCTCAGTGGATCCGAGTTGCTTCCAAACCGAAGCGGACATCACACAGGTGGATGCCCCCTCATCAATTATACACCGGGATACAGTGGCGTTCCGGATTTTGACTGGGATTTGGAAAGCAACGGAAGGAGGAAGAGGAGGATGGTCCGATTGAGTGGCGTCAAAAACAATCATTTGGTCATGAGCAGGATCAACAGCGCCCACGGCATATAGTAGAGCCTTCTTTTGAGAAGGGCACGACCGGAGGAGTTCCAGTGTGGAAATGGCAGCAGGGGATTGCGCCAAATCATCTACTATACTATACGATTGAGCGGCTCGACCGGAAGCAGCATTTCGGCGTAATGGGCCCTTTGGAATCTTTGGATGAACCTCAACTTTGGGTTGAGGGATGTGTAAGGGGCCACTGGGTGTCGAAAGAGAGGGATGTGTAAGGGGCCACTGGGTGTCGAAAGAGGCTCTGTAGAACCTGAAGATGGAGGCTCGGGAGCAGACTGAGCAGGAGGCTTGGGGTACTGGCGAGACCGAGTTTGAAGGTGAAGGTCGACGGAAGGGGAAGGATCGGAGCGCATCATAAGGATCTGGTAATCAGAGGAACCATAAATGGACGAGGGGGTGGCTACATGGCTGTCGGGGGGTTGGGTAGCCACGAATCCCCGTTGAGGGAAAGGATCAGTGAACACAGCTGGCTGGGTAGTGACCACATTAGGAGGAGTATGAGGGGAGGCGTGTTTTCCGCGCAATGTGGCTTGAGACTCCCACATCTGTCGCATCTGGGGTAAGAGAGGACAATCGTGAGTGTAGTGACCGTAAACACCGCAACACGAACATGGCTTGTTTGTGCGAAGCGGCCTGTCCGGCCTGGGCGGAATGCCCTGAGGCTGGTTGCTAGTGTTAGGGTCCACACCAGAATTGGGTCCTCGGTTACCGGGGGCAGATGGGTTCTGGTTGCCTCTCCGCCTTCGTTGAGAAGGAGGGGGATTAATCGCACCCTGCTGTGCAAATACTTGCCCTGGAGGGGGTTGTAAGTGCTGTTGCGGGTTGTGAGGAGGCAAGGGAGGCGGAAGCGTATATGCTGGAGGAGCTGGCGCACCAGGCTGTGGATAAAAGTAAGGGTTGGGTTGGGCGACATTGAGGTAAGCAGGAGGTTGGGCAAAAGGAGGAGGCATGCCGTATCCTGGATACATGTTGCCGGGAGGGGGAAGAGTGCTGGAGGTGCTGGCCCCTCCCTGAGGGAGACCATAGCCCATAGGAGGGTGAGCAGATGGGTGGGAAAGAGATCCAACAATACCGTCGGCGGAATGAGATGCCCCCGGGGTGTTAGCGCCACCGGGCCTGGGGATGTCAGGAAGAACAGTATAAACATAACCAGATTGAGCGTAGATCAGGTCATATTTTAAAGCTATTTGGAGGGCGGCTTCTTCAGATTGAGGAAAGTGAGAGGCGACATCTTTGCCGATGGGAGACGGGAGGGTGCGAAGGAACCAGTCCATGTAAACCCGATCTTCAAAGGGAGGGGTTCGACATAAGCTCCGTCTTCGTCGCCATTCCTGAACATGGGCAGAAAGGCGTGTGGAAGAGGATTGCTTAAATGAAGTCAAGAGCTCCGTACCAGTGTCGTATCGGAGAGGGAGCCGGAAGTACGACAAGAAGGCTTGGGCAAGAGTCTCGAACGTGGTATGGGAGGAAGTGGCCTGTTCGACATACCATTTAGAAGCTTCGCCGGTAAGCGTGCGTTGGAACAAACGAAGACGGATGGAGTCATCGGTAATGGAGTTGGAGGAACACCACATGTGGAAAGACCTGACGTGATTGGTTGGGTCTTCGCCATTAAGGCCCTCGAACTTAGGGATATCAGAGGGTAACTTGGTAGGCATAGCGGCCGTAGCATTGTGGTGAATGGGGTCATTAATCAACTGATGGAAATCGGGGAGGCCGAGGCCTGCAATATACGGCAGCACGGGGGTGGCCGGGGTAGTGGTTGTGACGGTTCCGCTAGAAGTAGGGCCGGCATTGGGGCCCGGAGAACCGCTAGCGTTAGGCCCTGGACCAGACATGGTGGAGGGGGCAGGAGAACCGGAAGGGGAAGGAGGACCCGAGGAATCAGGGGAGGAGCCTGGAGTGCGATCAAGGTGGATCAAGCTCGACGACTTCGCGTGCAGCAGTGTCGATCAACTTAAACCGAGGGTGAAGGCCAAGAAGTTCTGCTGCTGTGAACTGCGCTTGGGGGCGCAATGATCACAGGAAGAAGGAAACCGACAAGGGCAGAAAGGGATAGAATCAAGTAATGTCAAGGGCAGATAAGGTGCAGTGACAATTGATTTTAGAGTCTTTGCCAGGCGGTGTTAACCAGGCGCTTCTTCACTTAGGGTCAGTGTGTGGCGTGCGTTAATTTTAATTTTTAAACCCTTTCCGTTGTTGAGAGCAAGAAAAGTGTGCTGCGTAGCTGAAAATAAACCTACAGAGAACAGAATATAATACTGAAATAACAGAAAAATAACAGCTACGTATGCATCTATCTAACCCAAGAAGGTGGGTCTCTCACAACTATGCTGAAAAGAAAGGGAAAAACTATGGAAACACACACAAAGGAAGCTCAACAGATCTAGGGTCAAAGGGGACAGAGATCTGGAGGATAAAGCTGCAGACAAGGGGTGCAGATCACAGCCAAGAGACAGAGGCAAGGTGGCCGGAAAAGGGAAATCAGCAAAAAACTGGGGGGGCAAGGCAGAGGCCTTCAGAGGAGGTCCAAACAAAATGACAAGAGGTGATTTGAAAGGAAAAGAGGCTGATTTCAATGGATCTGAAAGTGAGGTAACAGATCTGGAAAAGAGGGGGCTGAAGCTCTGAAACCGACGGCTGAAACAGCTAAAACTCTTCCACAAAAAGTGGAGGGTACTAAAGCCCTAAGGGGCTAGGTTCCTACTTAGATGAGTAAAAAAAGATCAGATCTTGGTCAAGGCGGGCTGAGACAGAGGCTGGAAGACCCTGGCAGAGGCTGCAGCAAAACCCAGAAAAAATGCTGGAAAAAAGGCAGGCCGCAGTTTCTGACCTGATCTGAGTGCAGGTCGCAGAAAACAGGCTGAAAAGTGCGACCTGGAGGTCCAGGTCGCAGGTTTAGGGCCAAAAAGTGCGACCGTTCCCGCTTGTCTCGACGGCATTTTCGAAAGGTCGTCTGGGGCTGCGCCGTGTCGCTTACCCGCGCAATAGGGCCAGAAACACACGGAAGTTAGAAATTTTAGGTTTTTAGGGTTTTATGTGAGAAAAATGACATGAAAAGAGAAAAACTAAGCAGCTAAAAAAGAAGCCCTAGGGCCTGAAGTAGCTGGATATGCAGGAATATGAAAAACGACAGCGGTCGTAATTTAAAACCCGTGTGGAGTCGCCATTCGTTAGTATGAATTCTTCGTCGAAGCGTACGAAAAAGAACCACTTTAGCTACGCATAACTAATAGCCCTAACAACAATAATGGCTGCAAAACATCTTCAGATCTGCAATTAGTAGTTAAAGTGCTGCAACAAACAGATCTATAAATGGAAAGATATTAAGCAGTGAAGTAAAGAGTTTGCTCCATGCATCCAACAGATAAGACAAGAACACGATTTTTGAATGAATTTTTATATTACAGGGCACCTGGGAGGAAACAAGAAGGTGTATCCAGATCTCCTCAATGGGATGGGTTCTTTGTAGTCCTCAGCACTTCATATCTAAGCTTTCTCTCTCTTGTAGATGTAGAAAACCCAATGCAGAAAGTAGAGCTCAATGGGAGAAAATGGTAGAAAAATGAGACCAAGTGTATAGATCCAGAGTGATCTAATAGGCAACAAAAGGTGAAGAATGATGGGGAAAACCCTCCTATTTATAACAAAATATTGGGTCATTCTAGATCTTGGTGCATGATTAAAATAATGTTTATCAAATCTAGATCCACCTCTATGGAATATTTTATTATTATTTGTTGGAGGGAAAGGGTGTTTGACTTGGGTCAAATCCCTTGATTAGTGAAGAATAAATAAATAAATGATTCATTTATCTTTTTAAGGAAGTGGTTGGGATATAATCAAATAAATAATGATTTATTTAATTAATGGTGGTTGATTTGGTCATATTTAACAAGGAATATTATTTAAATAATTATTCCTAAAAAATAATAAGATAACTATGGGTTTATCTCATTAATTTCTTTGTTTTTGGGTTAAACATGACTGGGAATAATAATTAAATTATGGTTTAATTAATTATTCCTTTTGGGGTTTCCTAATTAACATAGTGAAAGTAGTTTTACTTGGGGTAAAACTGGTCTTACATGGTGTACTTGGGTCCATCTAATGATGAAAGGTTAGATGACCAAAAAATGGTGTAACAGCTACATATACATGGGAAAGGAATTCAAGTGATCATCAAATGAAACATTATGTACATAAGCATGTTCCTTACCAAAAATTCTCCTCATACAAATGGAGTGGTCCATAGATATATCCCCTGTCATTCCAAAAGAGGAAAGAGGTGGTTGTAATAACTCCTTCATTGAGTCATTCTCTATTCCAAATCCACATGGTTCATGCATTTTTGAAAATGCTGATATAGTTCCTCTTCAAAGCCTTCCCAAGTGTAGCTCTCCATGATAGGTTGTAGGCCCTCATGGAATAAGTATGGCTGAAAAGGAAATCTTCATAAGCCCTTTGTAGCAACTTCTCCTTGAGCTTGGAGGCTCTAGATAAGAAGATATTCTTGGACTAAATAGCCCTCTTCATGTAGCTGGTCATCAAGTATCATGCATGTGAAAATATCCTTGGAATAATCCACCAACAGTTGGGATTTCAAATATGGATCAATCTTCCATAGTGACAGCACTGATGCTCTATCACAAAGAACTTATGTCATATGGTTGCTCTTCTCCTTGATTTCTCCCATGCCAAAGGTATAGGTTGGAAGGTTGTTATCCCCTCCTTTCTTCTCTTCTTGCATATGCACATGCTCAAGTAAATATTGAAGCTTTTGGAGGTTAGTCTCCCATGGGAAGCTATCATCCATCCAAAAATTCTTTGGTTTAGCCAAAGCATGCATGTGTGGCCACCATCTTCTACCATTTTGATCCAGGTGGATATCGGTGGCCTCCCACCTATTCCATTTGGACCCACAGCATCAATTCTTTCAGTTTTTCAGCTTCAGCACAACTTACTATTTATAGCAAGTTTTCGGGTTCGGCACACCCGGAGCCGTTTTGGGGCATTAATACTCTAGGTGGATATTGGTGGCCACCCATCGAGTCCATTTGAACCCCCACCATCAGTTATTTCAGTTTGTAATTTTCGGCGCAACTTACTATTTTTAGCAGTTTTTCGGGTCTTAAACTTCCAGAGCCGTTTTGAGGCCCTAAACGACGTTTTTTTGGGAAAACGGAGAGCAACATGGGTCCATGAACCGATGTTTCTCATTCAAAAGTTGTACTCCTCGGACAGATCTTTCTAACGAGCTATTGATCGCATCAAACGGAGATCGGAAGCCAAAGTTACGTCCCCAGGAAGTTGAACCACCAATTTACCCAAACGGGGCCCACAGTTTTGGCGCTTCATCTCCTACGGTTAGGGTTTTGGACGTTTTGGATTCTACATTGTTTCTCAACAATAAATAGGCCCTCGAGCCTCATTGTAAGACAGTTCAGGGGGCTGGGAGCCGATACATCTCTTCTCAGAGATAAGCGCCACCAGTGCCCTAGCTTGCCACATCTCCATCATGTCTGCATTGTAAGACAGTTCAAGGGCTGGTAGCTGCCACATCTCTTCTCAGGGATACGCCGCCAGTACCATAGCTCTTTTATTTCCATTATGTCTGTAATAGGCCTGCGAGCCTCAATGTAACACAGTTCAGAGGCCTGCGTACGCCACATCTCTTCTCAGAGATACGCTACCAACGCCCTAGCTTGTTTCCAGTATGTTTGTAAGCTTATTTCAGTCATTCGTTTATTAATAAATTGAAGCATTATTTCCGCTGCATCTCTGTATCTATGGTTATATCTGTATTCTGTTGCGTTCCTGCATAAAATCCGGATCAGTGGTATCAGAGCGTGTCTGCTTTTTCTTTGTTTTTCGTTTCATATCCCCAACATGGCCAGGGTATAAGGAGTTCAACCTCGCAACCCCGACGACCCCCCATGGCGGAAGAAAAGAAATACGAGGGAGCAGGAGATCCTATCAAAATATTGCTCGAGGATGCCCTCGAGAAACAGAGGAACGCGATGATGGAAAAATTTTTTTCAGATCCTTCAACGGCTGCCCACCGGTGGCACATCTAAATCCAACACCAAGTTCAACAAAATTTCCCCCCCCCATGGAGGAACTTAACGCAATGGAGACCATTGCTTCCTAAGGAGGGAGGAATGATCCAGGTGGATATCGGTGGCCTCCCACCTATTCCATTTGGACCCGCAACATCAATTCTTTCAGTTTTTCAGCTTCAGCACAGCATACTATTTATAGCAGGTTTTTGGGTCCGGCACACCCAGAGCCATTTTGGAGCATTAATAATCCAGGTGGATATTGGTGGCCACCCATCGAGTCCATTTGAACCCCCACCATCAGTTATTTCAATTTGTAAGTTTCGGCACAGCTTACTATTTTTAGCAGTTTTTCGGGTCTTAAACTTCCGGAGCCGTTTTGAGGCCCTAAACGACATTTTTTGGGAAAATGGAGAGCAACATCCGTCCATGGACCAATGTTTCTCGTTAAAAAGTTGTACTCCTCGAACAGATCTTTCTAACGAGCTATTGAGCGCATCAAACGGAGATCGGATGCCAAAGTTACGTCCCCGGGAAGTTGAACCACCAATTTACCCAAACGGGGCCCACAGTTTTGGCGCTTCATCTCCTACGGTTAGGGTTTTGGATGTTTCGGATTCTACATTGTTTCTCAAAAATAAATAGGCCCTCGAGCCTCATTGTAAGACAGTTGAGGGGGCTGGGAGCCGATGCATCTCTTCTCAGAGATAAGCACTACCAGTGCCCTAGCTCGCCACATCTCCATTATGTCTACATTGTAACACAGTTCAGGGGCTGGTAGCCGCCACATCTCTTCTCAGGGATACGCTGCCAGTACCCTAGCTCATCTATTTCCATTATGTCTGTAATAGGCCTGCGAGCCTCAATGTAACACAGTTCAGAGGCCTGCGTACGCCACATCTCTTCTCAGAGATACGCTACCAGCGCCCTAGCTTGTTTCCAGTATGTTTGTAAGCTTATTTCAGTCATTCATTTATTAATAAATTGAAGCATTATTTCCGCTGCATCTCTGTATCTATGGTTATATCTGTATTCTGTTGCGTTCCTGCATAAAATCCGGATCACATTTATGGAATATATTTCCTCAAATGAGAACATCTTCTGAGTCTACATAGCCAAGGAATGGTCCCCTTGCCCCATGATGGTGTCATCCTCCAATCCTGCAGCATTTCCTCTCAACACAATATGATATGTGAGAGTGGGTAATGATGATAGTGGGAGAATATCTCCCTCCTCCTTGAGCCTACCCAACACTCTTAGCATTGTATCATGGTATTATAATGCTCCCATTCCTCCCGGATCTATGAATGGTGTATTATGATGTGAGACATATCTCACCAAATCTGGATCAGGTGGTCTCCCAGGTGGTTTACCACAAGATAGTGATGTCTCATGGACCATTCTCATATGTATAATAGATGGGATCATCATGTACCTGCTTCCACTACGCAAACTCAAATTTGTTTCATGTATGGAAGTTTTATGATAGTTGGGTACCACTCTTAATGATGCAAGAGTCCATATAATTAGATCCATTGCTCCAACCTCACCTCCTGGTGGTGGTGGATCATCTCTTGCTATTCCAGCATTGTGACGCCTCTCTTGTTCTTCTTCATCTTCCTCCTCATCATCTGAGAAGACCTCTATATAGTGTGCCTTTCCTGCTGCACATCTATGTCCGGGTGCCCAAGCTTCTTAGCATGTGAAGCAAAGCTTCCTCCTCCTCAAATCTCTTTGGACATCATCATCAAGAGGTTTTTTATTTTGGCTCCCCTTTGAAAGAGGAGCCTTCTCATCTTTTCCCTTTGATGGAAAAGAGGGCTTATGCTGAAATGTTGCCTTTGCTTTTGGAAAGGCATCTTGAAGATCTCTATCCCTTTCAATGGCATCTTGAAGGGTAGTGGGCTTGGTAGACTTAAACAAAAGGTTCATCTAACCCATCAATGAACATATAGACCCTTCTTGCTACAGATAAATCAGGAACCATAACAGAAAGTATTCAAAATTCAGAAATGTAAGTTTCTAGATTACCTAATTTTTTTAGCTTTGCAAGCCCCATGAATGGTGCCTCGGGATCTCTTCTATCAAACCTCTCCACCAGCCTCCTTGTGAACTTTGAATATGCAGTCGCATTGGCATGAACCAATGTAGACAAGCCATGGAACCACCAATCATGTGCTTCACCCTCAAGGTGCAGCGCTGCTATCTTAATGGCCTCCATTTATGGAACTTTTTTCAATTTAAATTAGATGTCAATCTTATCTACCCATGATTTGGCAGTACATTTGGATGACCCATCAAAGTTGGGTAAGAAAAATCTGCCCATAGTGCAGTGTAGATCATGATTCTGAATGAATCCACCACTTCTATTGTGATACTTGGGTCTCCTATTGTCCTTGATTTGACAAAATTCTTGAAAACTCAAGTGATCCTTGAATCTTTGAGTTTGAGACTCATGCTCCATGAAATAGTCTTCAAGGGATTCTTTCTCTTGAAACCCTTGATTTCCCACAGTCAAGAATGTAGGCATTGTAGAGCATTGGGAAACGTGTTGCTGCTGCGCTGGTTGATCACTCCAGTGATGAGAAATATCGGAGCCTTCACCATGTTGAAATCCTTTATGGGATTCCTTGTATCTATCCATCTTCATCTCCTTGTTTTCTCTAGCAATGTCTTGCATAGCTTTGAGAAGAATCTTAGGAAACTCTTTCTCTTCATCTTATCCTCCAGATAAAGGGGTTTTACCCTTGTCTTCTTTGTCATTTGTATAATCAAACTTCTGGTGTCTTATTCTTTGATACCTCTTCCCTCTATCAGTAAGAGGATTTCCTTCTTCATATGACATATTGGATTTTTAATATGCACAGGCTGTGCCAAGATTATGCTCTGATACCACTGTAATATTCCCAAATGGGAAAAGCAGGAATATAGTGCAAAACCATGGAAATAGCAGTGAAAACATTACATGAAAGAAAGATTCCAATATGGAGACATTTCATCTATTATAATAGCAGCAAAACATGCATAAATAATGGGCCATAAGATGTAAAATAAGAAAGAACAAGCCTCCAATGGAAAAAATCCCTCAAAATAGGTGTTGCTACTATATATAAAGAGCTAGAAGGCTGCTACAACGTTGTTTTAAATGCACTGCTACAAAAAATGATTACACTGCAAATCTAAGGCTGATATGTGCCTCCAAAGATATATCTAATATATATCTGAGCACTATACAACTTCCTTTGAAGAACCCCTTAAGGGTTTTTAGCAAAACACCATGTACAAGATGGGGATCTAGGCCCTAGGGCTGAAGATCCACTGCAAAATATAGATCTGGAAAGTGTGGTTGATATGATATGCACAATAGAATAGCCTCCTCCAATAGAACCTCTAAATGAAAGGCAGATCCCTTTCACTATAAAACCTTCTCTCCAAATGGTGTGCCAAACCACCCTGCAACTCCTCCTACAGAAATAATGCAGCTCTCGAAATAAATTGCGTTGTAGGGGAAAATAAATAGTTGGCCTGATGCCAAGATCTGAAAATAAGCACAAGGGCCTTCCTTACTGTCCTCCCAATGGAAAGGAGGCTTTCTCCACTGAAAATAAGCAATGAAATGACCCAGAGATGGTCTCCATTGCTACAACCTGCAAAACAACTCAACCCTCAATAGGATCTACATTGTAAATGAAAGATGAAGCTTGGCCTTAAGCCTGATAGTGGAAAATGTAGTACAAGAATCCTCCAAGAGCTTCTCAATGGAAGAGGTGGGATTCCCATTCAGGAACACCCAGTATTAAAGAGCACTCAATCTCAGCTAAACAACTAGAGAAAGATATATGTCTAAAAAAACCATATATTTAGAAATTCATATACATCAACATAATGAATATGGCTACCATCCTCTTCCTTATATAAGATATGAGCTTGCAAACCCTAAGCCCCATCCAATAATATCACTACTTCCATGCAAAGCATCTTCATCTAAAACTGTGATGTCTCTCATTGATGACCACTCCTCCATGACATCGATATTGATTTGGTCAAAGTTGACCCAGTCAAGGTGTTTTAGCCCCTTTTCACTACTAAGGGTGCTCAATTAAGCTGCCAATATCTATCCCTTTCACATTGGCATTGATTTATTCATTATTAAGGAGAATTATGGACCTCCATTTTCCTCTTATTCATAAAACAAAGCAGCAAAGCAAAATTTAATATTCCAACTAGCTCATGGCTAATTGGGAATATTATAGATCAAGGTGGGTCTACAAGGTAAAGAAGGAAGCAGATGGGAGTGTGGAGAAACACAAGCCTATATTTGTGGCAAAATTCTCTAAGGTGGAGGGGACTGACTATTATGATACTTTTGCACCGGTCACAAGGTACTCATCTATTACATATATCATTGCGCTCTCAGCACAGATGGGATGACATATACATCAGATATATGTAAATATAACCTTTCTCAATGGAGTTATTAAGTAAGAAGTGTACGCTGATCAGAAAGAAGGTTTTGATACCTTAGAGAGGGAGTTGCATGTGTGCAGACTCAAGAGAGAGTTGTATGGGATGAAGCAAGCACCTCGTGCTTGGTACACCAGGATTGACAACTATTTCCTCGGGTTGGGTTTCACCAAGAGTGAAGTAGATGCGAACCTATATCATATTGTGGTTGATGGTAAGCTTTTGATTATTGTACTTTATTTTTATGATCTGTGATGCAGTCATAGCCACAAATTAGCATATATACATGGACAGGAGGGTTAGGACCCACTTAATCTTCTTACACACAGCGGAATTTATATATATCAAAGTCATTAACATACATACGCGGAACAATCAACAAGGGTATTTACAACATAATGTATATAACCCAAAATAAAATCATACACACGGGACCAGAGCTCTCGGGTCCCACTTCTCGATAACCAATCACAGTGCATCGCAACACTTGCCTGCAACTTTCAATTCTTTACAAATGCGCTAACCCATAAAAATTGTGACGTGTGCAGTTGTGTCAAGTCGACACGTGGTTTTTCTTTGTCGCATCGCATCCTTCCTTCTCCTCGCATTGCATCACAACCCGTTTAACTTTTCATACGAGAACTTAATGTTATCCACTATAATCTGTAAAATGTGAAGTCGCGGTCCAACGTCCGTTGTTGATCTGCCGCATGATCCAATGGCCCACGCAACTTCCCCTTTGTGCCACTTCGCATCGCGAGTTAAAAACTTTAACTTGCGAAATCCTTAACTCTTAAACAATCCAATCACCGATGTGAAACCGCGCCCTGTCGACACGCGTCCACTTCAATTCTGTGATTTAATCGTAGTCGTTCATTCAACTTTCTTGGTTCATATTCGCCTCTTCTGTCCACTCTGATCTCCGCCGTCGATCCTTAAACTTTTGAATCTATGATTCAATCCATGCCATCGATTCCTCTCTCGGAATTCTTCTAATTAATTATGCCCTTAATCGATTTCTCCTCTTTTTTCCTCGCTTCTCTACATTACTGATTCCTCTGCATTTCTCCTCCGCTATCCTTCCAAGTCTGTTCACATTTATTCAACGTTGTCTCTCCATAACTTGTCTATACAAAGTTCCTAGAAACTTCATCTTCTCGCTCAGCCTTGTTGCGCCTGCAATCTTATTAGAGTTATTCATCTCTCAGCCTTGGGTCTCTGCCCTAGCTTTTTCCTATGCGAAGTTCACAGGAACTGCACCCTTTCACTCAATATGTTTGTGCATCAACAAAAATAAAATACGCATATGCAATAATACATAAATGCAATATTTAACTTTGACAGGGAAATAAAACCACCAGGTTGAAACAGAGAGCCCGATCACAATCCAAAACACTTGGAATTTATTTATAAATAAAAATACACAGATTCAAGCCTTGGGATGGCTGGTTTTTACATTTGTTCCTACTCTCTATTCAACCCTCTCTCACACCTATTTCCCTCTCGTTCTATCTTTCTCTCTATGGAAGGAAGAACCCCAAAATGGTGGATTTGGTTTTGCTTTATACCTTTCCCCAAAATCCTCATATGGTTGAGAAACTGTTATTCAGTTTCAGAACAATTTATTCAAATAAATGCTTAACTAATCCTAATCTAACTATTCTTTTAACCTACAAATTACAATGGTTGTGTTAGCCCAAATTAACTTTCAACAAAAATACTTTAAAAGTAAAATCTTCAAGTTATTAGGACTACTAGTCGTCTTCCCAAGCCACAACATGTAACCAACTTGTCACATTGCTGACTCTGCCTTAATGCTCCTACATCAGACTCCTGAGGTAAAATAATTCATGACCTCCTGGTCATGTGCCTTCAATTCTTGAATCTTCCAGGATCCCAAACTCTGTTTTGATGCTTTCCATAAGTTGCATTGTCTTCCCCATTCTTTAGCTTTAATCTTCCAGGCTTCCATACTTTGTGCTATAGTGCTCCACTGCTTCTACCTTCTCTGTTCTTCACTTTCCAAATAGTTCCAAAGTGGACTGCTTTCTTCATTTTGCTGCAACTCTTCTTAGGTATTTTCATAAACTCCCATAATTCATTTATGGTTTCTTGCAATGAAATATCTTGTTGTAATATAATCTCATTTCCAATCCTCTGCCAACACATTGTACTACACCTTGTCCTAGACATTGCTACAAATATTACTCCGGACATTTCTGCCACCCAACTTCTTGAATATCTCTAAAGATATCTCCCTCTGCAAAATCCAATTTCTGCTCCTTATCTTCAAAATTACTTTCAAAAAGTAAATTGTTTTTCCAATTTTCTGACTGCAGTAACATATTCACTCACATTTCTCTGTATAATAGCAAACATAACATAGTTTAGTAAACTAGCATCTACTTCTGTCTCAACCAAAACTTGAGACATTCTTCTATCAATGACTGCAATCCCTTCCTCATACTCAAACTCTTCCAGAAACCACTTCAACATTTCACTTTCTAATTGATCCCTCTCAAGCACATCATCATTGTGTTGTTTATCAATTCCAACATATCCTTCTTCCTCTTCCTTGACTACATTTAATATACTAACTCTGGTATTCAATTCTACTTCATTCAGTTCTAGGACTGATTTTTCTTCAACATGTGACATATTTGTGCCACCTTCATCCTCATTATTATCTTCCTCTTTGTCACAAGTCCAATTTCTCTGTGACACTGCTTCTTCATTATTTATCAGAAGAGAATTTTGATTTTCCATCTCTATGAAAGCTTCAAGTGACTGTCCTAGAGTCTCCTTCTGGCCATTTATGAAAACCAGCTTCTCCCTGTTCTCACCAATAGCAGGTTCCTCAACATAAGACAAAATTGTCTCATCCTTACTATGGACACATCCTCTATTATGAGCTCTTCCTTCATTAAGTAAAGAATCTATGATAATTATGAGCTACAATAATTCATCCTTGTCTTCATCTGAAATCCATTCATCATCATACTTAACTTTGCAACTTTCAGCCTCATTAAAGACAATTAAAAAAAAAATGGTTGTCTCCTATAAAACCTGCAATCACATATAAATTGTTAGTTTTAAACCACAAGACCTGATGGTCTCCCTTGATGCTTCAGTAATCAAGTCCTCTTATTTCTCTCAATCTTTGTATGACTCAAAAAATCTTCAATGGACCCCATCTCAGTTTCCTCAAGCATTGCATTTGAATGCTTGATATCTTCCTCCACTTCTTCTTTGTTTTGGCTATCATCATGAGCCAAACTTTCTCTGCTTTCAGCCCTTGCAGCATGCTGAAAAGAAATACCTTCTCTCAACTGTGTAAGATCTTTCATATGAGACCTAGTTGTCTCATCTTCCTTTAGCACAGAATTTAGATTCTATATTTCCTCTTTCTTATTTTATGAAAACATAAGGAAATTGTATTTCTTTACCGATTTCACCTACAAACATACAATAATCATTTGTTTCAAAATCATAAGAACCCATAGCCTTTCTTGTTTTCTCAAACATCAGCTCTTTCTACTAGTTCTCATCCTTCCAAGGATCCATGAAACCATTAGCTAGTCTCATACCTTCATTCTCATTACTACTATCACCAAGAATGGACCCTTGCTCAGGTTCACATAAGTAAAAATCTTCCTCAGCACACATCCTATGTTGTAACTCAACTCCTCTGAGTTCTTATTCTAGCTGAATTCTTGTATCAGATCTCAGCCTGCTCTGCAAATGACTCCACTTGAATATTTTCTTCTGAAAAACCCAATCATACCTTTGGTGTTCCACATTCCTTGTATGAATTCTCTCAACAAATCGAGCTGTACTTTTATCTCAACTTATTCTCTATCAAGTTTATTTCCTTATAACCTTTACTATAACCATCAATATCCATATTCTTCTTTCCTTTATGAACTCCTCTTTGTTCATCATGGACTATCAAAAATTCATCTCTACAAATTGACTTCATCAACTTGTCTGTAGATGCCACACCAATATTTTCCATGCTTAGTATTTTACTGGCATCTCTGCTAACTTCTCTTCTCCTGATTGTGACTCCTCTGTGAACCTTTCAAATAACCATCAATGGTCATCTCTTCTTCTTCCCTCTGTGGAATCATCTTGATCCACCTTGTGAGCTACAAAAAACCTCTTTCATCTTTTAAAAAAATTTATTACTTGTCCCCAGTGCCAAGTTATCTCTTGATGACTCTTCTTCTTCTTCTTGACTCTTCAAATAGAACCTTTACTTTCATACTCTAATGCTCTGAGTAACGGTTCTTCTTCTTGAGCATTCAACTTATGATCCCTATTCATTTGTAGCCCATGCCATTTCAATTTCTTCCTTGTAAATCATCCACACCTCTGGTCTTCCTCACTCCTCTGTAGCAACTCCATCAATAGATCAAGGTGGGTTCTCATCTCAAATATTTCTCTCTTATATTATTCATCAGTAATCTACTTCCATATGTCATTTTTCTTGGCATATTCCTTCTTCACTTTGTGGTTTCCTCCTGAACCTTTGCTATGACTTTCAATAGTCATCTTCTTGAGTTCTTTCACCCTCTATGAGCTTCACTAGCCTATGCAGTAATAGTCCCTCCTGCTACAACTTACCTCACCAAACTTCCTCTGTGCTTGGTCTTTAGGAAAGTATGGGTCCTCAATGTAGAACCCTCCTTCAACACTCCTCTATGCTCCTTCTAGGCTTACCCTCACAACTCATCTGCACTTCATAACACTATTGCCCTCTTATATTTCAACCTCAACTGAAATACTAGGTTCTGACCACAATTCTTCTTTCCTCCTAGAAAACCATTGCTATTTTCCTTCATCAATGCCCTTAAAGGTTGTAAGCTTCTTGCTGAGATGTTTTCACTCATGCTGCTACTTCTATTAAACTCTTATGCTCTTCTTCTAAGTGTGAGCATTTAATTTTTAGTTCCATAATCTAAAATAAATCTGAAACAAAACATTCTTACCTTATTTTCTATGCTACTACTTCATTCATGTTGTTGTAGCTCTTATGATTTTTCATAAGCCTTCAGTCCACAATCTTACCTCACTCAATTAGAATCACTGAGAAATCTTTCTCAACTTTTCTTAATTCAAATTCTTTCACACCGCCTCTCAGATCTTCTTGCTCTGATACCAATTGATGCAGTCGTAGCCACAAACTAACATATATACATGGATTGGTGAGTTAGGACCCACTTAATCTTCTTATACACAACGAAATTTATATATATCGAAGTCATTAACATAAATACACGGAACGATCAACAACTTTATTTACAACATAATGTATATAACCCAAAATACAATCATACATGTGGGACCGGATCTCTCGGATCCCACATCCTGATAACCAATCACAAAGCATCACAACACTCGCCCGCAACTTTCAATTCTTTACAAATGCGCTAACCCATAAAACTTACGATGTGTGCAGTTGTGTCAAGCCGACACGTGGTTGTTCCTTGTCACATTGCATCCTTCCTTCTCCCCGCATCACATCACAACCTGTTTAAATTTTCATGCAAGCACTTAACGTTATCCACTATAATATGCGAAATGCGAAGTCACAGTCCAACGTCCGTCGTTGATATGCCACATGATCCAATGGTTCATGCAACTTCCCCTTCGTGCCACTTCGCATCGAGAGTTAAAAACTTTAACTTGATAAATCCTTGTCTCTTAAACAATCCAATCGTCGATGTGAAACTGCGCCCTGTCAACACACATCCACTTCAATTATGTGATTTAATCGCAGCCGTTCATTAAACTTCCTTGGTACTTTTTTTCGCTCTGATCTCTGCCATCGATCCTTAAACTTTTGAATCTATGATTCAATCAATTCCTCTCTCAGAATTCTTCTAAGTAATTCCATCCTCAATCGATTTCTCCTCTTTCGGCCTTGCTGCTCTGCATTACTGATTCCTTCGAATTTATCCTCTTCTATCTTTCTGAGTCTGTTCACATTTCTTCAACATTATCTCTCCATAACTTGTCTATACGATGTTCCCAAAACTTTTTCTTCTCGCTTAGCCTTGTTGCACCTACAATTCGATTAGAGTTCTTCGTCTCTCAGCTCTTAGTCTATGCCCCAGCCTTTTCCTATGCAAAGTTCACAGGAACTGCACCCTTTCACTCAATTTTTCTGTGCATCAACAGAAATACAATACAAAAATGCAATATTTAACTTCAACAGGGAAATAAAACCAACGGGTTGAAACACAGAGCCCAATCACTATCCAAAACACTTGGAATTTATTTATAAAGAAAAATACACAGAATCGAGCCCTGGGATGGCTGGTTTTTACATTTTTTCCTACTCTCTATTCAACCCTCTCTCACACCTATTTCCCTCTCATTCTCTATTTCTCTCTATGGAAGTCAAAACCAAAAAATGGTGGATTTGGTTCTGTTTTATGCCTTTCCCAAAAATACCCATATGGTTCAGAAATTGTTATTCAGTTTCAGAATAGTTTGTTCAACTAAATTCCTAACTAATCCTAATCTAACTATTCTTTTAACCTACAGATTACAATGGTTGTGTTATCCCAAATTAATTTTAAACAAAAATAATTTAAAAGTAAAATCTTCAAGTTATTAGGACTACTAGTCCTCTTCCCAAGCCACAACATGTGACCAACTTGTCACATTGCTGACTCTGCCTTAATGATCACACATCAATATGTTACTGACAGGTGATGAGTAGCTCATAAATTCTTCCAAAGATGATCTTGCAAGAGAATTTGTGATGAAGGGCATGGGACTCTTGCACTGTTTCCTTGGATTAGAAATATGGAAAACAAATGGGGAGCTATTTGTATCTCAGGGAAAGTATGCCAAGGAGATTCTGAGGAAGTTCCACATAGAGGGAAACAAACCCATGGAGAACCTTATGGCAAGAAACTAGAGGATGGAGGATGCTACTTCGAGAAAAGTAGTCGATGCTACTATTTACAGATAGCTTGTGGTTTCACTCATGTATTTGGTGAACATAGATGATCTTGCAAGAGAATTTTTGATGAATTACATGGGGCACTTTCATTGTTTCCTTGGATTGGAAATATGGACAAGAGATGGGGAGCTATTTGTATCTCAGGGAAAGTATGCCAAGGAGATTCTGAGGAAGTTCCACGTGGAGGGAAATAAACCCATGGAGAATCCTCTTGCAAGAAACTAGAGGAAGGGGGATGCTACTTAGATCGAAGTAGTCGATGCTACTATTTATAATAATCTTGTGGGTTCACTCATGTATTTGGTGAAAACAAGACCCAACGTATGCTACGCAATTAACCAACTGAGCCAAGCTATGGTTAAGTTGATCAAGCTCTTTTGGAAGGCAGGGAAGCATGTGTTAAGATATATCAGAGGCATGACAGAGTGTGTATTATGGTACATATAGACAGAGGGAGTGAAGCTTCAAGGCTTCATCAATGCAGATTGGACAGGGAGTCCATCGGATAGGAAGAGAACATCAGGAGGCATCTTCAGCATATGATCAACATTAGTTTCTTGGTACAGCATGAAATAGAGACTAGTTGCACTCATTTCAGCAAAGGTAGAGTACATGGTGACCAGTCAGGCTACATGCCAGGCCATCTAGATGAGGAATATACTTTTTGGTTTGTTTGGTCAACAGATGGATCTTACGGTGATACATTATGATAACCAGAGTTGCATAAAACTCTCGATTAATCCAGCATTCCATGACAGGTCCAAGAATATTGATATTTAGTATCACCATCTCCTAGATTGTGTTTAGAGGCAGATTATGTCATTATATTACATTCCCATGGAGGATCAGGATGCATACATCTTGACTAAGGCACTAGAAAGAAGAAAATTCAAATTCCATAGAGGCAGGATCGGGGTAGCAGATAATCCCTTTCTTGTTGAGAGGAAGTGTTGAAATGGCACCCAAAGGGGGCTTCTAATTTAATTTTCCCTTAATTAAATTGGAAGAGAAATTTTAATTTCATCTCATGACAACTTGTATTAGTTAACTAATTTAGAATGACTGAGTTGTCTTAGGAAATTTGAGTTGAGGGTATAAGAGGATGCATGTAGATTTCTCCCATGATTTAAGGGGGTCTAGTTACAATTATTTGTAAGTTGTAATTAGTTAACTCAATAAGTTGAGTTAAAATCAATTTAACTAGTTCTAACTGAGCGATGAGCTAGTGAGAGGTCAAGTGAATTAAATCTGATTTAATTCACAACTAGTGACTAATCATTTAACTAATAATTCGCTATAACTAGTTTTTGCATGTCAGTTCTAAGGAAGGCCTAGTTGAGACTGAGGTTAAATGGATGATAACTATCAACTGTATAATTAGAAAATTGTATAGGTCAGTTATAGAGTCATTTGGAGGCCAAGGAAGGATTGCATAATAAAATAAATGGATTTTCCTATTTAATAGGGATTTAATTCCTCAAGGAATGCATGAGCAAGGCAGGCTCAACAGAGGTAGACAATTGGCTAAGTATTTTCTTGATTTTTCCTAGATTAATGTGAGACAGTTGGAAAAGTGCACAGGTTTCTCTTGAGAGAGAAAGAATTGTATTTTTTCATGATCCTTGACTTTATACAATATATAGATAGTGGGGTTTTAGGCAATGTGTTTTCCCCAGATACATCTTGTGTTGTGCAATTTATTGTCTCTTTCTCTTACTTGTTATGTGATTGTGTGATCGCGTTTTCTTTCTACAAATTGTATAAGGATTCAATATCTTTTTTTAGGACATTATAAGATCAGTTGAATCCATTGGTATGATTTCTACAAGTGATAGACATTGAATCAACATATACGAGAGAATTGATGAACCATAATATGGTTTGACGATGGTCCTTGGATGATGAAACTCACCTCTTACCTAGAGTTTATAGTCCTCGTTCTTTTGGGCCACCAATAGGGAGATATTCCATTGAACCTAGTTAGTTATTAACGATGGGTGAGCACATGAAGATGATGACATCGAAAGTGGAAATTGGGCATTAGGAACGCATATCCACATGAATGCATTCATGTACTTAGGAATGTGTACATATTCCTAGGCATCTTGGCTCGAAAATACTTAATTTTCCTACTAGGATGTCATCCGAGTTGGTAGCTCATAATGGTCCATAGTAACATGCACGCTCTCTATTGGAACAGGGGCTCCTACAAAGCTGCGAATCTGGTCCATTTTGTATATTTTTTATTATATTTAGTCTAACGCAAGGGTTTTTGGGTGGGTCAAAGCCCCTAATGCATTTTAAGCGGGTCAAGGGTAGACCAAGAGTCTGCAAACCACATTTTGCGGACCATTGGATGCGTAGGCTAAATTAGTATAATTAGTTGAACATTTTTGAGTCGATAGGTAGAGAATGAATAGAGATTGATGTGAAGTACGAATTGCTAGATCTAGGTTGGGTTGTTTTGGGTTAGGAATCGTACTGGCTGTGTGTGCGCAGATCCTCTATCCTGCTGTATGCAGACCCTATTGGCTATGTGCGTAGGTGGTATTTGGGGAATGTAAGAGGATTTTGATAAGTAATACATGCGACATATTTCTGAAACATATGATGTTGTCTGGATCTATTCTGTTATGATTGATGCGAACTCAGATTGTCTAATTAAGCTACGAACTCATCTGTTTTATCTCTGTGGTATGAAAGTATTTGTATTTAGCATATTACTGTGATGTGATTGTTGTTGCACTTACCGATTACATCTCTGTTAATGAACGCAAACTATATGTGTTGACAATATGGGCTGCGATTGTGCTGTTTTATGGTTGTAATTGATGATACACACGTGGATGTGAACCTGCTAGAGAAGATCTGATAAGAACTATAGTCTGGTTGCATTCTGGAACCCTGCGAAACACCCTTCTGTATAGATCTGATAATTTTAGGCCTGCGTTATTACCTACTCTCTCTCAAGGTGCAGAAACCTGGTTCCAGCACCCTCCCATACTACTTCAGGTGAGACTTTGACCTGTGCAAGTGGTTCATTGCCGAAAGGGCCAATAGTATAGGGGTTTGTTGGCAAACCTTCACCTTCGAACCTGGGTCAGGACCCCTCGGGCCAACAAATGGTTCCATTTCCGGGACCAGGAGAATTTTGAGGGAGAGATTTGGTAGTTCCAAGGCCGTATTGGAAGCCTGAAAAGAAATAAATCGACGAGTGGTTTTAAAAGCAAGTTCAGGAATTCGTTGTAAAATAAAATCGCAGTGCAAACTTAACTACAGAGGAGTGGAAAAATAAGTATATTTTCTCGGAAATCTACGAGATTTTCTTCGTAACTTTTGCAATCGAGCTGCAGGAGTGGCTCACAAGACTGGTCAATTTTCAAAAGTGTTGGAAAGATGAACGGGTCACACATTGGAATCCAGAACTGATCCAGCAGTTGGAAAAGACTGATAATACCATTACTCGCACGGTAGATCATTCGGTGGACAGTGTGATAGGAGGATTTGTGATTGAATTTGCAATCGGCCAATTTGTGTCCTACTCACAAGTGGAGTGGAGGTTCTTCAAGGGTTTTCGGGGTAAGTTTTTAAAAAAATTGCCATTACTGATTAAAATCTTATTGTGCGAGAAAAGTATCTTGTGTATCCATACCGAGTGAATGAGCTCTGATCAAAGTGAGGGTACAACGCGCAGTGGTAAGTACTACAGAACTAATCAAGAGGGAGATTGATCTGTCTACAGTCCAGTGACCAACTTTGTTGCACATAGCCCTCCATCAACACCATATTCGAATCCTCATAAGAGCAAAAACTCACCCCTGCCACCATCGGAAGACGATATGAATTCACATATGAAGTTACCCCCCTTCAAGGGTGTGGGGGATGAATATATGGATCGGTTTTGGTTTGTCGCAGGGTCTATATGGACTGCGTAGAATGTAGTGAGAGATGTTGTGTGTTAGTGTCGGTAGATTCATCCCTCCGTCAGTGATCAAATTCCTCTTGTTGCATTGCATATTAGGTGTCTCATTCAGTCAGCTACATTCCATTAGGAGCATTGATCATCTGACGGTAGTGGCTTTTTGCTCATGTCCCTCATGTCCTTTACCTACTGGCTTATTTCTGTTCATTAAAATCATTTTCAGTCACTTTTGGTCTCATAGTTTGCAAAGAGTCATTTTAAGAGTTTTAGTGTCACTAGGTCTAGGGTTTCATTAACAAGGTCTTTAGAATGCCCTATAATGGTCAGCAGGCACATGAAGAAGTTTGAAATAAGGTTTCAGTGCTAAAAATAGAGTTTCTCATCTTTATGTATAAATGTAATGTGATTTCCAGTTTTCTCAGTTGTAATAATACTTTCACTGGCAACCCTGGTCGCCTTTGTCGAGCTCCAACAGATTCATTCCCTGCAAGAACAAACAGAAAGGACATCATTCAGCCAAAAAGCCAAAATGAAGCAAAGCAGAGCTTGAAAAGAAAGTGCCAATGTAAACATTACAAAAGTGAGTTTTATGAAGTGAAAATTAAATTTTTCAGTATATAAGTCATTGGTCATGTTCAAAAAAGCTTATTTGCACTCAAAAGAGAAAGATTGAAACAAAAGAAAGTCATGTTGAAGAAAAAGAGCAAGTTTGAATAAAAACTGGGCAAAGTTGGGTGCGCAACGCATTGGCTGGCTGTCGCGACACATTGGGCAGGCGCGACGCATTGGGTCGGCCTTCGCAGTGTAAAAACTACACTGGCGTGACACATCAGGGAGGCACGACGCATTGGGTTGGTTGCGTGATGCATAGGGCCGCAAGGTATTTGGAACCCCAATTGCATTCAAATTTCGATTTTGCTCAGTCATTTCTGATCCAAGTAAGTTAAGTAAACTCTCCATTTCCAATGAACAAGATCTTGTGTTGTTTATGAGGATTTTAATACAAAAACTCAAACCCTATTATCTTGTGCAATCCTTAGGGTTTAGAAGTATTTTTGTGCCTATCATTCCATTTCCACACCCTGTTATTCCCTCTTCACTAACTATCTTGTTACATTAGTCCATTTTCATACTCCCTTATATCCCTAGATCATTCATCCCTATCCCATTCCCATTATCCCCATCCCAATTGTAAATTTCCCAAACCCCAAGGCTATCCCAAGAGATTAAGTGGTTGTCCCTAAACTTATCAATTCACAGATTTCAAGTGGAAAAATTCACTTAATAATAGCCCATCATTTCCACTACCCTATCCCTCCATAGTCCCTCACTTGTTATCACATATTTGGCAACAAAAACCAAAGACACCAAACTCCTCATATTCACCTTAGGCAACATAGATGAAGAAGGAATCGAGGAGGTGTGAAAAGGAAAGATAGACTTCAGAGTTTGACCAAGGCTTCCTTGGCCCAACATAGTACATTATGGACGACACTCAGCCCAAATTTCAAGAAATTTGGGACACATTTTGCAAATTTTGTTTTTTTGGCCTAAACACAGATTTTTCAGCTCTACGCGTCGCGCCACTTGGCGCGCGCTTATAATTGGGAGCTCCTCTTGGGTAAAAATTTGTATTTTTGGATTTTTTATGAAAATTTATGCATGCCTACCCTTTACCTAGAGATTTTTACAAGTTTTGGGTTGCTGGAGGGGTCAAAAACACCCTAAAATTGACCTTTCTGCCCCTTTTTGGACACACAGGAAGCAGTGTTGGGAAAACTCCTTTTTGGAGGGGAAAATGGCAACCCAATTTAGAAATTCCACTTTTGTTGGATAGTAGACAGGCATAGCTTTCCAAAGAGATATCCTACGCTCAATTTTGACATCGAGAAGACCTTCAAAACTGGCTCCAAACTGACGCAACGCGTAGAGAAATCAGGCGCGACGCATTGGGGATTTTGGCTCAATTTTCACTCAGTAACTCTGTTTTTCACCTAGTTTTGGCCAGTTTGACTTTTTTATCTCCAAATGTAAAGCTATTGATGCAATTTCATGAATTTTGATGTAATTTTGACAATTTTTTACTCATGGAAGTAGATTCATCCATCAAAAGGTGAATTGCAACTGAATGAATTAGTTTTCTATCTTATAGAGGCAAGCTGTTCCACTACCTATTTTCCAGTTCTTAGTTTAGATCTTGTTGAAATAGCTCCTAAAATAGTGAGCTCGACCCCTAGAGGCTGGGGATGAGGTAGTGTTGTCTATATCTTGTAATTTTTCAGTCATTGGCAGAGGTTGGGCACTTGGGATTTCTTTGAGCTTCATTGTACATTTCATCTCTGCATTTTGGCAAAGGAATAGACCAGGGTTTGCAGCACTCTTTGGGATCCATGTGGCTCTATGTTTTGATGGTGTGTTTCTCTCTGTGATTGTAAGTTTACTGGTGTTTCATGTGTATCATCTTCCTTCTCATTTATTCTTAAGTTAAACAAACAAGTAATAAAGGTGGAATTCATTAGATTTGCAGTGCTCTACCTTGAGTTTTATTTAATTTTCCATGTTTTCAACTGTCTGAAGAGGATTCCTGAAAGCATCTTGCCCTCTTCAACTCCTCACTGGTATGAGCTATCCATCTCATTCAAATTTGAAGTTTCAAAACAATTTCCTTTCTTGCCCCATTCAGCTCTCTGCAAAACTGATCATTTCCCAGACCCAAAATCTACCCTTCCCTTTGATCCAACAAACACCTTCAAAATTAAATCAAACTCTCTTACATATATACCTAGCCTAAAATCAGCCTTTATTTCAAGTCATCTCAAGCCTCACTGATCATTTTTGCGAGATTGACCAGGAGAGAGCCCTCTCCCGATCTGGTAGGGCTAGCTACTAGATTAAGCGTGGTTTGATGTTCCCCTAGACTCTGCCTTCCTTCAGCCTAAGGTAGATTTAGGCCATAACATAGTGGCGACCATACTGGGGAAGAGAAAGTTTGTTGTTTGCTTTATAAACTACAGACGGAGCCTGAAGTTAGCTAGGTAGCCTTCGAAATGCTCTTGCTTTGCATTAGCAGAAGTAGATGAATGCTGCTTCAGTCAATCTCTGGTCTAGTTTATGAACTAAACATCTGGTTTCCTCAGTAATATCTAATCAAGTTCAGATCTTATTGTTGATGGTGGACAATGATCAGACACCACAAGGCTGAAATCATTCACCTGACGACTCTAAATCAGTTTCGAGATCAGATCCAAGGACTCCACTGGAGGATGAACCTGACTAGAAGAAACATGAAAGGACAATATGGAAAGATCAGGTATTCAAGTTGGAAATTCATCCAAGACACTTTGTTTTTTGTCGTAAATTATTTCTTCTCTTTTCCCAAGAATGTCAAGAAGGCTTTGCAAAGTATATTGTATTTGAGAAAAGACCCTCAGCCTGCAGTTGACTCTTTCCCTTTGAAGATTGTGAATACCAAATATTTGCATGCTTTTGAGCTTGATCAAGACCTTTCTCCCGAATCTTGTGATGACCATCTTCAAAATGATGAACCTCAAGTGACCAAGACTGAACATACCCCTATACCTTGTAAAATTCTAGATCGATACAAGCCTCTGATTTTACCTCCTATATCCCATGCTTTCCCTAAAAATCATGACCTATATCTACCAAGATTTGATGGTGAACGCGACAACATCACTGCTGAGAGACATGTTCTGAATTTTGAGTCTTTTCTTGACCTTTTTGAAGTTGATGAAGAGGATGTCAGTATTAGGCTTTTTTCTCTTTCTTTGCAAGGAAAAGTCAAGAGTTGGTTCAAAACCCTGCCTGATGCGAGCATCTCAGTTTTCCAGCAGTTCGTCAAAGTTTTCCTCGACAGGTGGGTGGTCAGACATAACCCTTTCTTGATTATAGAAGAGTATAACCCGCTGAAAAGACTGCCAGGGGAGACAGTACAGCAATTTTCTGCCAGATTTAACCAAGTTTATTATTCGATGCCAGTAGATATAAGGCCTCCTCCTGGATCTGCTCTCTTGCACTACCCAGGTGCCTTTGATCCGGAAATGGAGTTTCAGCTGAGAGAAAGGAATCTTGCAACACTTGAAGAGATGTAGAACATTGCAGTAGATGTAGAGGCTCATTTGTTGATCCAAAGGGAAAGGTTGAAGGAAGAAGAGATGAAAAACATAGATCCAGAGGAATCGACATCTCTAGAGGTAAAGCTTGACATGTTGGTAAGTGCAGTGGAAGAGATGATGCAAAAGATCACCACAAGGAATGAGTATAATGTTCAAGCCCATGGCTCGATGATTGAAGACGAACAAGTTGCTGATCCAAAACTTTTTGTTTCTTATCCCAATTGTCATAGATCTCATAATGATTATTTTGTAGATCATCTTGGAGAAGAGAGATCTGTTGATATGACATGTATGCTTGATGATGTGTTTTATACTGATGATTTGCCTCAGTTTGATCAGTATGATGATGATTATGTTCTCCAAACAGAAGCTAATCTTGCAGACAAATCAGCAGCTAGTTTGTGGAAGGAGGAAGTTCACTTTCAGCAACTCAAGTACAGTGATCAACCGATGCATATCAGCTATTACAGTGATGAGGAAAGTGTAGAAAATTTTGAAGTAAGTGAAGGATCTTTGCCTTTTTGTTTTGATTCGTTTTAGTTCATCAGAGATAACTTCCATGCAATCAGAAATCAACTGTCGACAAGTCTTGATCTGGACCATCTTGAGGGCAATGAAAATCTTGTTCAAGAATTCTCATATCTAGATTTGCAGCCCCCGAATGCCATTGATTTTCAAGTTGTAGATGAAGACTTGGAAGCTGGCACATATGATCAAATGATACAAGATGATTCCCTACCATTTTTTTTTGAATCATTTCAGTTTTTGAATGGTAAATTGCATAGTAAATCTTCAAATGAGCAGCCTGTAGAAAATCATGTAATCTCATTAGAAACAATAGAAAATGGGTTGCAGCAGTCTTTTCAAGTTTTTCATGATCCAATAGCTGATGTGTTGGATGATGTCTGTCGTCAAAGTCCTTCTCCATTGACTACATGTGAGCTTGAAACGTGTGTTGATATAAACTTGATCCGGCAGCCGGTCTTTTTGTCATTTTTAACAGGAGTCTCGTCACAAAGCTCAAAAAAAAGTTTGCATTCATGGTATGAGGAGAAAAGAAGTAATCCATTGGATGAGCTAAGTCCCAGTGTGCATGAACTTCAAGATCCTTATGCAGTGTTTTTGGAGGCGGATAGAGAATCCATAGTATTCAACGGATCTATTCACAAGTTTTCATGGGATTTGCCTTTCAATAGTTCTCTCTTGTTATTCATAAGCGAGCACATGCAGAGAATTCAAACAACAACTGGAATACTTACTTAGTTGCATTGGTTGTTTCATTTCACTTGATCAGGTGATGAATGAAACTGTTAGAGTAGTTTGTATTGAATAAGATTCATATTGATCATATTTTCCAGTTTGTCGGTTGTGTTTAAGTATCGAGTCAGTTTTTAGTTGAGTGAGAGTCTATTTGTGTCGTCAAGTCTTCAGTTTTCAGTCATGCATTTCAGCTTGAGTTTTTGACTCCATAGCCCAATGGAATGAAGGCACTGCCTACTTTCCTAGAGATCTGTAGTTCTTGGAACCTCCAAGGAGCTACCATCCCCATTGGAGCCAATGTTAGTGTCGGTAGCTTCATCCCTCCGTCAGTGATCAAATTCCTCTTGTTGCATTGCATATTAGGTGTCTGATTCAGTCAGCTGCATTCCATTAGGAGCATTCATCATCTGACGGTAGTGGCTTGTTGCTCATGTCCCTCATGTCCTTTACCTGCTAGCTTATTTCTGTTCATTAAAATCATTTTCAATCACTTTTGGTCTCATAGTTTGCAAAGAGTCATTTTAAGAGTTTTAGTGTCACTAGGTCTAGGGTTTCATTAATAAGGTCTTCAGAATGCCCTATAATGGTCAGCAGGCACATGAGGAAGTTTGAAATAAGGTTTCAGTGCTAAAAATAGAGTTTCTCATCTTTATTTATAAATGTAATGTGATTTCCAATTTTCTCAGTTGTAATAATACTTTCACTGGCAACCCTGGTCGCCTTTGTCGAGCTCCAACAGATTCATTCCCTGCAAGAACAAACAGAAAGGACATCATTCAGCCAAAAAGCCAAAATGAAGCAAAGCAGAGCTTGAAAAGAAAGTGCCAATGTAAAAATTACAAAAGTGAGTTTTATGAAGTGAAAATTAAATTTTTCAGTATATAAGTCATTGGTCATGTTCAAAAAAGCTTATTTGCACTCAAAAGAGAAAGATTGAAACAAAAGAAAGTCATGTTGAAGAAAAAGAGCAAGTTTGAATAAAAACTGGGCAAATTTAGGTGCGCAACGCATTGGCTGGCTGTCGCGACGCATTGGGCAGGCGCGGCGCATTGGGCCAGCCTCCGTAGTGTAAAAACTACACTGTCGCGATGCATCAGGGAGGCGCGGCGCATTGGGTTGGTTGCGCGACGCATAGGGCCGCAAGGTATTTGGAACCCAAATTGCATTCAAATTTCAATTTTTCTCGGTCATTTCTAATCCAAGTAAGTTAATTAAACTCTCCATTTCCAATGAACAAGATCTTGTGTTGTTTATGAGGATTTTAATACAAAAACTCAAACCCTATTATCTTGTGCAATCCTTAGGGTTTAGAAGTGGTTTTGTGCCTATCATTCCATTTCCACACCCTGTTATTCCCTCTTCACCAACTATATTGTTACATTAGTCCATTTTCATACTCCCTTATATCCCTAGATCATTCATCCCTATCCCATTCCCATTATCCCCATCCCAATTGTAAATTTCCCAAACCCCAAGGTTATCCCAAGAGATTAAATGGCTGTCCCTAAAATTATCAATTCACAGATTTCAAGTGGAAAAATTCACTTAATAATAGCCCATCATTTCCACTACCCTATCCCTCCATAGTCCCTCAGTTTTTATCACATATTTGGCAACAAAAACCAAAGACATCAAACTCCTCATATTCACCTCAGGCAACATAGATGAAGAAGGCATCGAGGAGGCGTGAAAAGGACAGATAGAATTTAGAGTTTGACCAAGGATTCCTTGGCCCAGCATAGTACATTATGGAGGACACTCAGCCCAAATTTCAAGAAATTTGGGACACGTTTTGCAAACTTTGTTTTTTTTGGCCTAAACATAGATTTTTCAGCTCTACACGTCGTGCCACTTGGCGCGCGCTTATAATTGGGAGCTCCTCTTGGGTAAAAATTTGTATTTTTGGATTTTTTATGAAAATTATGCATGCCTACCCATTACCCAGAGATTTTGACAAGTTTTGGGTTGCCGGAGGGGTCAAAAACACCCTAAAATTGACCTTTCTGCCCCCTTTTGGACACACACGAAGCAGTGTTGGGAAAACTCATTTTGGGAGGGGAAAATTGAAACCAAATTAAGAAATTTAACTTGTTTTGGAAAGTAGACATGCAGAGATTTCCAACGAGCTATCCTGCGCTCAATTTTGACACCGAGAAGGCCTTCAAAACTAGCTCCAAACTGGCGCGACGCGTAGAGAAATCAGGCACAACGCATTGGGGATTTTGGCTCAATTTTCACTCAGTAACTCTGTTTTTCGCCTAGTTTTGGCCATTTTGACTTTTTTATCTCCAAATGTAAAGATATTGATGTAATTTCATGTAATTTCATGACTTTTGATGTAATTTTGACAATTTTTTATTCATGGAAGTAGATTCATCCATCAAAAGGTGAATGGCAACTGAATGAATCAGTTTCCTATCTTATAGAGGCAAGCTGTTCGACTGCCTATTTTCCATTTCTTAGTTTAGATCTTGTTGAAACAGCTCCTAAACTAGTGATCTCGACCCCTAGAGGCTAGGGATGAGGTAGTTTTGTCTATATCTTGTAATTTTTCAGTCATTGGCAGAGGTTGGACACTTGGGATTGCTTTGAGCTTCATTGTACATTTCATCTCTGCATTTTGGCAAAGGAATAGACCAGGGTTTGCAGCACTCTTTGGGATCCATGTGGCTCTATGTTTTGATGGTGTGTTTCTCTCTGTGATTGTAATTTTACTAATGTTTCATGTGTATCATCTTCCTTCTCATTTCTTCTTAAGTTAAACAAACAAGTAATAAAGGTGGAATTCATTAGATTTGCAGTGCTCTACCTTGAGTTTTGTGTAATTGTCCATGTTTTCAACTGTTTGGAGAGGATTCCTGAAAGCCTCTTTCCCTCTTCAACTCCTCACCGTTCTGAGCTATCCATCTCATTCAAATTTGAAGTGTCAAAACAATTTCCTTTCTCGCCCCATTCAGCACTCTGCAAAACTGATCATTTCCCAGACCCAAAATCTACCCTTCCCTTTGATCCAAAAAACACCTTCAAAATTAAATAAAAATCTCTTACATATATACCTAGCCTAAAATCAGCCTTTATTTCAATTCATCTCAAACCTCACTGATCATTTTTTCGAGATTGACCAGGAGAGAGCCCTCTCCCGATCTGGTAGGGCTAGCTACCAGATTAAGCGTGGTTTGATGTTACCCTAGAATCTGCCTTCCTTCAGCCTGAGGTAGATTTAGGCCATAAAACTATGAAAAGAGCACAGATATCTCTTTCTTTTGAAGGAAGGGCCCTGGATTGGTACATGGGGTACCTAGACCAGCATGCGAATGCGAGCATCAATGACATTAATAACACCTTGAAGCAATAGTTCAAGAAGCATAACTCCTACTCCCAGATAGTGAACGACCTAAAATATTTCAAAAAAGGTCCATCTGATTTTGTATGGGAAGCTGATCAGAAATTGAAAAAATTAATCAGAGAAGGAGGATTCCAGTATGATGACAGGAAACATGCAGACTGGTTCATTGCTATGTTGCTGCCCCACCTACGCATACCGATGGGCCACCAAGACATTGAGTTGTAGGAGAAGGCCTTGGAGATAGCAATGAAGTTGGAGGCTACGCCACGAGATGAAACCCAGTTGGGTGTACAACAAATACAAGGCCAGCTGGAAGCAATGCACATGGAGATCCAGAATCTACAAAAGGAATGAGGATAGGAGGCTATCCCTGACAGGTGGTGCATACGATGCAGGGTGAATGGGCACACCAAGAAAAATTGTCCGCTATTAGTAGACTACATGCAAGATGGAGTACCTAGCCCGCTACGCCCTAGAGAAGCTGTGGGGCCCAGTAGGCCGACACTATGGTGTGACGAATGTCGTGCTGTGGGTTTGCACGACACCAACCACTGCCCTCGCCTTACCGCTTGTATTCCAGAGGTTAAGCACCAATGGTGCAGGTTTTGTAGGTTTGTGGGGAATGATGAGTAGAAATACCAAACTTATGATCTGTTGATAGACCGAGGAAACCTCTATAGGGTACAGACAGATCCTTCATCACTAAGGACCCCCTCCAGTATCGGGGGATCCCCCTGTTGGGGGTAGGGGAGGGGGTCGAGGCGGAATCATAGGTAGGGGAAGAGGCCAACTAATCTGTTATAACTGCGGGGAGATAGGTCACTTTGCAAGGGACTGCCTGAACCCTACAAGGCAATCCTGCAGGTATTGCAGGCAGCTGGACCATGTGATCGAGGAATGCTTGATTTTGATGGCTAAGATTCAAGAGAAACAACAGACACCTATGAAAAATGTGCAAAGGGTTACGATAGAGCCTCGGAATGAGGGACCAAGTATTAATATCATAACCCATAGCAGCCTAGCCACCGGGGGGTGTGGAAGAAAAAGTTGCGGCTGAGCCTCTGATCAGAAAAGTGGTCATCAAATCAGAGGCCCTAGACCTAGAAAAATAAAGGGATACCTTTATCGTAGCTCAGCAGGTCTTCGCAAAAGCATCTACTGTGCAGGTCCCTGCGGCCACCAAAGAAGGATAAGGGGTCTGACCATTTTTACAAGCATGCATGAAACTGTTGCGCAACCAGAAGGCCCTTGAGAACCTCCAAGCACTATTAAATAGCTGCGCAGAGAAAACCAACCCGCCCTTGGAAGTTAAGGATGTAAACACACTGTACAAGTACAAGAAACGCACTGGTAGGGAAATGCAGCTCACAGCACAAATCAGGGATTGCGAAATGGAGCAAGTTATTTTGGATCTAGGGTCAGACGCGAACGTGCTGCCCAAGAAAACTTGGCAGCGCATGGTAGTACCCAAGTTGGAATGGTCCACTATCTAGTTGTGCATGGCCAATCAACAGAAGATCATACCGTTAGGAAGGTTATCACATATTGTATTGGATATTGCAGGAGTTAAGGTCCGAGCCGACTTTGAGGTCATTAAGATTATGGAAGATGCAGACCCTTACCCTGCGCACCTAGGGTTAGATTGGGCCATCGACATGGGCGGTATTATCAACTTGAAGAAGAGAAGCATGGTATTTTAGAACGAAGGGATACAAGTGATAGTCCCTTTAGATCTCGTAGAAGGAGAAAGGTATATGGAGACAGTGCGTATCGACAAGGAGGTAGATCACATCTACAAGTTAACTATGTAGGATGAATATTGGATCAACCCTACGGTTGATAGTATGCTCTACTAGGAAAAGGATAGCGATTGTTTTTCTGACTCTGAGGGAGAACTGGAACAGTGGAAAAACCAGTTGCATGACATATCCACACTACGATGTCTCAGAATTACAAGGTATTTCCGATGTATATCCTCAAAGGTAAGAGATCTGCCCTGCTTTGATGGTTCTGGTAGCATTAAGGAATTTTTGTAAGCATTCAAAGCTGAAGTTCCAAAGGAACGAAGATTATGGGCCCTCAATCTCGCCCTATGTGTAGCACCTGCAAAGTGGTGGTATGAGCATAAGGTAGAATTCTAGGAATGGGGGGCATGTCAGACTATGTTACTTCTGTGCTTCAACCCTCTGGTTCACTTACACAGGGAACAACCTAGACTGATAATCTGAAGCCGCGCATATGTGCACGAGATAACTACCGCTGGTGGGAAAGGGTGCGTGAATGATAGGTGCATATCCTATAGAAACTCTCTCAAGATGGTGGATACTATAGAAGTCGCAGATCTGGCAACACCTACCACTATGAAACAATTACGCTTGCTCCTCCACTTCACAGGCTACTACAAAAAAACCAGGCAGGAGTACACATTGATCACAGTGCCTCTGAAAGAGATGCTTCGTAAGGCCATTTCAGTTTGCAAGGACGCTGAGTGTCAAGGGATCTTCAAACTAGTAAAGAAAACAATAGGCACTCTCAGAACACAAATGGAATGTTGGTTGGACCACCGTGTGCATAGGAGGCCATTGAACGCACACAGGTGCACTGGAAGCACAGGTGTGCGATGAGCACACCAGAGCTGCGAAAACTAGCCATTGGGACAATCAAATTGAGTAAAATGAAAAATCTACCATTGAATGGAGCGGGTGGCTGGCATTTAATGAGGCGATTGCGGGAGATTTTTTACCATTTACATGATGGTAAATTCCAAGTGTAGCTTTCCCAACCACTAACCGCTCGCGTTAGCTATAAAAATGGTCGACCAGACCAGCCAAGGGTTCCGTATCAGTTGTATATCTTGTATTTGGCATATCTTACTATGACGATCTGGTTTTTCAAGACACTCTGTGTTGATAGTGTCTCCTTCATGTCTGAGCAACCTACCCCTTGGATAGTAGCGACCCGGAGTTTTTTTTTCGCTCTAGGATGATGGTTACGAACCTCGCTGAGCCTTCTGAACCAATGACCTCGGTGGAACAGGGGACTGAGGAAGTGGTGGTAATCAAGTCTGAGGTGGAAGATATTCTCTCCACGTCGAGCCAAACCACGAGGAAAGGGAAAGCAAAGGCACAAGCTCCGGAAAGCCCCCGAAGCCCACGAAATGAGCTACAGGAAAGCTGTGAACTTCCCCGAGAACCGCAAAATCCCCGCAGGTAGCTCGGGAGGAAGCACAAACCATCCAGCCAATTCACTGGTTACCTCCCTTTTTTTGACCACACAGGACATCTACGTGCACACCAAAGAATCTTGATGGCCTCATCACTTAACTATAGATGCCACTAACCCCAGGCGAGGTCCCTATCATTGGCAAACCTTTTGGTAAGCTTCATGAGGTCAAGTTTGATGATCACAACCTAGCCAACTTTGAAGCATTCATTGAACTAGCACTTGCATTATACCTTGGCACAATTCATGACGAAAATGGAGTTAAAGTCATCCCCTAGCGCTGGGTGCACGGGTTGGCTGGGTTCGGGCTCCTGAACTTGCTCTGGATGCCCCATTTTTGTCATTACAATATTACGAACTGGCTCGCACGACAGCTGCTCGCCCTAATTCACGAAGGTTACCTATGGATCCAGGACAAGACTCCTTTTGATGTTGCACTGATTCATAGGATCACTGGTCTCCCGATGAACAGACCAAGCCCTCTGGAGCAAGCGGGTAAGAAATATGAAGTCAAGACTATTGAATTGATGCGCCAAAAATACAAGGTGGAGCGGAATACCCGAGGCTTTATCATCAAATCCATCAATGATATCACTACGCAGTTGGGCACGATGTTGCTGGCATGCAAGTTGATGCAAAAATTTCAAGTTGCCACCATCCCCGCCTACGTGATCCAGCTAGTAGGCCAATGTATGGAGGGAGTCTGTTTCAATTGGGCTCAGTACTTATGTGAAGAATTTTTGGCCAATGTCCGAGAATCCCAGGACTTAGGGTGCACCTTTTGTTACTCATGGTTGTTGTTCCTCGTAGCATTGGTCACCTGGAAAGCTCCTACGGAGTTTGTCCTCCCTGAGCTTACCCTGGATATGTGTGAAGGAGCCTGTTATGTGCACTTGTGGGACTCCAAGGATGCGCAACGCATAGAGGACAATCAAGTCTTACGGGTCCTCTTCCAGAGTAGCGTGGCAGCTGCCATCAACTCTCGACCACGCCTATCACCCATAATCTACGAAAGGTACAAGTGCATAGCGACCTTTCAGGTGACCATGCACAACATATAGATTTGGAGCCGAAAGGAGAAAGCCTGGACTTCGCTCCCCTATATGGTCACGGACGAGGAAATTGAAAATGTTATTGTAATCTGGCCTCCACAGTGGAATATTGGCTTCAAGACTGGGGTGCAGGGCCCTAAATATGCTAGCACAACACAAGTAATTCCCCATATCACTATTAAGGATATTGTTGGCTCTAGAAAAAGTATTGGGAAGGACACAGAGGCGGCTGTGAAGAAAGATGTGCAACAGAAACGGACTGATGAGAAAGACGCCGAAGTAGCAACACAGAAAGACTCGTAGCCCGACTTAGGGACAGAAGGAGGGGATGTAGGGAGAATTGCATCCCCTCGCAGAATGAAGTGCACAGGCGAGCTGGCCAAAGGACCCCAGAAGAAGCAGCGCGCTTAGCAGACAGAACACAATGAAACTGTCACCTTGACCGACGGTGACCTTAAACAGATTACTGATGCAATCTCTCTGGCCATGTAGAATCAATGGGAAGCCCTCGAAGCATAGAATAAGGCTACGCTCATCACATTACAGGCTAAGATCCGCAAGCTACAACTAAAGAAAGACACACTGCACACCAGTGTGACTTTGGTACAAATGCCACAAACCACCAGCAGTTATATGCTCACAACAACAGAAATTTGCCTCTGCCCTTTGCCTGGCATTGCCCTTATGATCAGTCCACCTGACCTGAGCACGGAGGTCCATCATTGTCAGGAGATATAGCTAGACTTAGCCAAACTACCCCAAGTTGCTTTACAGGGGCTCCACACAGGTATATTTCAGGAGATTCAGCACCGGGACCTGAAAATTCACCAACATCTAGGCTTGGCTGAGAAAACGATCATCAAAAGCAATGCCGCAATCGAGGCTTGCCACCACACAGCAAAAGGAGCTCGAAAGCTTCATTCACCAGCTCTGTGCAGAAGTTCTAGCAGATATTCCAGCTACCTCTATGCCCCAGGAAAAGGTTGAGGGGTTGGTCGCCACATTGAAGGCATCTTGAACAGAGGTTGTGGAGGTTAAGTCACGAATGGAGCAGCAGATTGTCAATCTACAGGCTAAATTTCATCCCGAAACACCTCCAGAAGTGTGGGCCCTATGATATGAATTGGTCATGTAGCCATGAACGTCATCATAGGGTAGATCGCACAGGGTGCTCAACTACTAGAAACAACCATGCAACTATGGACCAAGGTCCAACGCGATCCGCTACTGTGTGAAATAACCCAGGCCCTACGGCAGAAAGAGGAGACGCTTGAAACGTTGGAAGCCACCCAGCCCACATTGGTTCCTGTTCAGCGCCTGGCATGATTACGAACCAACGAAGACCTCCAAGTTGAGATAGAAGAGCTTCGACAGAAGAAGAAGGCCCTCACCGACCACCTAAAACCTTGGATTGCTGACGCCCTTAGACTGTCACAAGATGTTGATGTAGCCATGAAGCAGCTCAACCAGACTCTGGAAAGTGTCAACATTGCGACGGAAGGCCTGATTTCAAATAAATTGGTCAACATCACCTAGAATGCTGCTGCCCAAAGCGAAGCCGTGCTACCCCCATTGGGTGAAGTGATCAAACTGTTGCAGGCGCAGGTGGAGAACCCGCCACCTTAGTGACTCGGGATGAGTCACAAGATTGTGTCGGGGGACTATTGGAATAGGGTCTCCTACAAAGCTGTGAATCTGGTCCATTTTGTATATTTTTTATTATATTTAGTCTAACGCAAGGGTTTTGGGGTGGGTCAAAGCCCCTAATTCATTGTATGCTAGTCAAGGGTAGACCAATAGTCTGCAAACCATGGTTTGCGAACCATTGGATGCGTAGGCTAAATTAGTATAAATAGTTGAACCTTTTTGAGTCGATAGGTAGAGAATGAATAGATATTGATGCGAAGTACGAATTTCTAGATCTGCGTTGGGTTGTTTTGGGTTAGGACTCCTGATGGCTATGTGCGCGGAGATCCTCTGTCCTACTGTGTGCGGACCCTACTATTTGTGTGTGCAAGTGGTATTTGGGGAATGTAAGAGGATTTTGATAAGTAATATATGTAAAGTATTGCTGAAACATATGATGTTATCTGGATCTGTTCTGTTATGATTTATGCGAACTAAGATTGTCTGATTAAGTTACGAACTCTGTTGAGCCCTAAAAATGACTTTTATTTTCACCAAATTCCACTTCATTCCATTTATCCTTTATCATTTATAGGCCTAAAATATTAATAAGATGATTAAAATCACTTTAAGAATACATGCAATGACTGACTTATTATACTTTTGTGGTTTTGTTGTCATATTGATTTCTGAGCAGACTTAGCTATAGAATGCAATCATTCTGTAGCTAGTCGTATGTTCCGTAGCCATCTTTGTGCTTTAACAGGTTACAGGTGTCATCTAAGGGAAAGACGCATATGGTTAGACTCCAAAACTCTCCTGCATCATTCCTTGTCCTCCACGAGGGCTGAGCAAAAATCTGGAAGTGGTTATGCACGTGGACAAAGCCAAAACCAAGAAGCAAACTTCAATAAGGATAAGGACAGATGAGGGGTCTTCAGCAAAATACGAGTCCTCAATAGGAGTCTTACTTCGATTTTGATTATAAAAGACACCTATGCCTATTTCTACTCAATGTCAGTTATGTAGTTGCTTATAAAAATAACTCGGTGAACCGAGAAACAGTTAGTTGATGTTTTTTTTTTAGTTTTCAAAGACTGTGATACTCTGTTTCTGAGTGTTTTCTCCTAATGAAAGAAGTATAACTTTGATGCATGACCTGAAGAAACCTTAACGAGTTAAGGATTCATGTGCCAATATGATGGTAGAGGGCCCCTACTATCTGAAAAGGCCTTTGCATATTTTCTAGATAAGTAACCTTTAACTCTGTTTTGTTCTTAACTTAGGTAGTTTTCTGAGTTTATCCTTTTGCATCATGTTTTATGTCATTTACTTACATCGAATATTAAAGCTAATCTTGTTCTCATAAGCTGTTCCAATACATCAATAATACGTGAATGAGATCTAACTATAGTACTTTGAGTTAATTGAATTTTAGTTCTATTAATTGCATTTCAGTTCTGTTAGTTAGATTTAGAAGATCCTCATTATTTTATAAGCTACTCTTGTTCTCAAACTCTTCTAACACATCACTATTATATGAACGAGAATTAGTTATATTATTTTGAGTTATTGACTATTCTGCAATGATGTAAGAGATTCTCATGATTTTACAAACAGTCTTTTTCCTAAGTTGTTCCAAGAAATCTCTAATCCTTGAACAAGACTTAATAGTAACATTGTGAGTTGCAAAATGAGTTAATTATAGTGTCATAATTAGTTTTAGAATAGGATTCTTTACTATGTTACAGATGATCTTTTTCTCAAAATATTTCAACAGATTTCTAACAACGAATAAGATTTCTCTGTAATGTTTTAAGTTGTTGTTTACTAAGGGAACCTCATTACATCCAAACTAATCCTTTTCTCAGTTTGTTCCAACATATCTCTAATGAAATGAATTGGACTAAGTTTAATGTTATGAGTTACTTTTCTTAGCAACTTTACAATCTGTGGATTAGCATTCTCTGTTCTTGATACCATTCATAGTTTAGAGTAGATTTTATTCTGTTTTAGTGTGATCAGTAACTTCTCTTTGTTAGTAATTTAGTTTTCTCCTTATCATAAAAACACAAAATCAAAAACACCAGAAAAACACTAAGCACAGTGAAGTAGGAAGAAGATACCTAGGCACATATAGTGCACTTCACTTCAACAGTTTACTAGCCCTGGTTGAAAATTTATGATATCAATTTAGGAACACTAAGTTGACTAGACATTTTGGCGCCATTGCTGGGGAAGTGTAACTAGGTAGCCTTATTTCTTACCTCCCAAAAACAATGATATGCATAGAGAAAGAGACTCAAGGGGTAGATTTATACGAAGCAGAAGCTTGATTCCTAGAACACCACTTGTTCCACCAAGACCAAGAGGTAGCACACCTCCAACTCAAACCTACATTCCATACTATACTAATCATAGACTTCCAGAAGACTTAAGATCAGATATTCCATCAGAGAGACCTTCCACTTCATCCACTGAACCTGTCTTAGAAGAATATTCAAGGACCCCTGCTGGAGACATAGCACTTTTCACTTCCACAGAAGAATCAACCATGGCAGAAGAAGGGGGAGGAGGAGTATTTAATGGAGAACATACACTATTTGGAGGAGGTAGAGGTAGAGGAGAAGGAGTTAGAGGTGCAGAAGGAGAAGGAGGTAGAGGTGAAGAAGGAGGCAGAGGAAGAGGTAGAAGGGAAATGGGAAGCTCTTTTGGGTTTCCTATAGTAGATGAAGAAACCAATGCAACTATGAAAAATATTTCACCCTCTGTCCTTCCAAACTTTTATGGACTCAAAAGTGAAGATCCTGAAACCTTCCTATTTGAATTTGAAGTGCTATGTAGAACCTATGATTACTTACAAGATGCCCAAAAACTTAAACTATTCCCTTCAACATTGAAAGGAGCAGCATTAAAATGGTTTATGAGTTTAATCAATAGTTATATTAGGACATGGGAATACATGAAACAAGAATTTCCAGAGAGGTATTTGGATTACTGTATGCCAATCAACCATAAGGAGGAAGTGTTCAAAATGATGCAGAAAGAGGATGAAAATCTGGAAGATTTGTTGGAAAGATTTAACTATAACATCAAGAGAGAAAAAATGGAAAGCTTAGACCAAGATACTTTAAAATCTCTTCTTTTGAAGACAATTAGGGATGAATGGCTATATATCCTTAATATGATGGGGAAAGGGGATATATCTCAGCTCACATTACCTGAAATAGCTGAATTATGTATCAACCTTTTAAGAGGGAAATCTAAAACTTTAAAAGGACCAAGAGACCCTGCTCTTGCAAGGGCAAGTAAGTCTTCTTTTGGGATAGTAAGTAGGGTAGAAATAGGACATATGCTTGATGAATTCAAATCTGACATTTTAGGGAGTCTTAGTGAACAAATCGACACCCTTAAATTACAAAACAAGCAAAAAGTTGAATCTTATGCCTTAGCAATCTTTTGTCCCAAATGTAGAAAGAAGCATGCCTTGAGAGAGTGCCCTTTGGATGCAAAAATAGTAGAGACTTGTGTAATTTTTTCAGAAAAACATGAGACCAAGAGTTGTCCTTCACTTCCTAGTCTTAAAGTTGTCTTTCAAGAAGAAACCCCTACAAATTCCACAGAATCTCTCAATTTTGTCTCTAGGAGGCCTTGGCAAGGACCTCAAACACAAGGATTCAATGATCAGATGTATAATCAAACCCCAACAAATTGGAATTCTTGGCAGCAACCTTGGCCCCAATTCCAAAATCAATCTCAAACTTGGGCACAAGGAGCACAAAATCCCTATGGAAGATACTCTCAGTATTATCAATATCCACCATCTTATCCACCATATCCAAATTTCCCTCCTCAACAAAATCCTCAACAAAATCCACAACATCAAAATCCACCACTTCCATTACCATTTCCTCAGAAAGAAAATCAGTTACCTACCCAACCTATACCAAACCCCAACAATAAAAATCCTCAGAACACATACATTATAGAAGGAAAACAGTTCCCAACCTATTTGATTACTCCTTTAGACCTTAATGATGTTCAACTTAGGTCTGGAAGAATACTTGAAAAGAAGAAACCTTCTGTAATCATACAAGAGCAAAACAACTCTGAGGAAGATTCTCTACGGGTAAATAAAAGTCTTGAAGAGAGCACATCTTTTCAAGACCCAAATATTGAAAAATCAAAACAAAAATAACCAATAATTTCAACTCCTATATTAGAGCAGCCACCAACATTCACCTCTACACCTCCCTTTCCAGAAATATTACAAATTGATAAGGGTGTAGAGAAACAAATTATGGTGCCCAATTATGATTTCCTAGATGAGCTAAGAAATGTTTGTATTAAGATTCCATTATTACAAGCTATCAAGGAAATTCCAATCTTAGCAAAGACAATAAAGGAGTTGAGCATGAAAAAAACAGGAAAAAGAATAAAAGAAATGAAGAAAATTCAACTGGCAGGAAAAATAGCAGACATCATGATGGGCAAGATTTCTATTCCAAAGTATCTAGACCTAGGAAATCTAGTTGTTAAGATACACATCAATGGAACTGAGATCCAAAAAACACTTATTTCTTTAGGAGCAGCAATCAATATCATGAGTAGACAAATCATGGATAAAATAAAAATTCCTAATCTTATTTTTACACCCACATTATTACAATTAGCAGATAGATCTGTGATTAAACCTGATGGGGTAATAGAAGACATTCCAGTGTCCTTAGATTCTTGGGAGTACCCTGTGGATTTTATGATCCTAACTCCTAAAAATAATCTAGGAGGACATCCTATTATATTAGGAAGACCTTGGTTAGCTACAGCTGATGCTTTCATTAGCTGTAGATACAGTGATATGTACATCTCTAATGGTAGTTCAACCAAGAAATTTACCTTGTATCCTCCAGCAAGAACAATTACAGAGTTAGATGATATTCAATGGATTGATGATGAAGAAGATCTACAACCTCTCTTCACAATTTTAGAAATTAGTGAAGATAGCCAGATTCTAAATACCTTAGAAAATTTTGAATCCTCTTCAGAATACAAACATGAACAATTTCAAGAAGAATCCAACATTGAGTTTTTATCATCAAGGCAGATGTCTCTTTACTCCATCGATAAATTTGGCAGCTCTATAGTTGAGATATTTCCAGGTAAAACTTTAAACATAAACAAGAACCTAGAGAAATTTCAACAAGAACAGTTAGTCAAAATATTACAGAGACATTCTTCTACATATGCATGGGAGTACACTGATATGAAAGGGATAAGCCCTAAGACTTGCACTCATCACATCTACATAGAGGAAAATTTTAAACCAATCAGACAACTTCAGAGAAGGATGAATCCAAACCTTAGGGAGATCGTTAAGGAAGAATTGCAGAAATTGTTAAATGTCAACTTTATTTATCCCATTTCAGATAGTCAATGGGTTTCTCCTTTGGTAATTGTGCCAAATAAAAATGGTAAATGGAGGGTATGTATTGACTACCGGGAGTTAAACAAAGCTACTCTTAAAGATCATTTTCCCCTACCTTTCATAGATCAGGTGTTAGATACATTAGCTGGAAAAAAGTACTTCTAATTTTCAGATGGGTTTAGTGGTTATAATCAAATTCAAGTAGCACTTGAAGATCAATACAAAACCACATTTACCTGTCCTTGGGGTACCTATGCTTACCGAGTATTTCCATTTGGACTATGCAATGCACCTGCAGCATTTCAAAGGGCAGTACTAGGAATGTTTTCAGATCTAATACATGACTGTGTAGAGGTATATATGGACAATTTCACAATCTATGGAAACACATTTGAAGAAGCCTTAGCAAACTTGGAAAAAGTTCTAAAGAGATGTAAAGAAGAAAATATTTCACTAAGTCATGAGAAGTGTTTCATGATTTTTATTGAAGGGATTGTTTTGGGGCATCACATTTCAAGAGATGGGATTAGAGTTGATGAGTCAAAAGTTGAAGTCATCTCTAACCTATCTATTCCAAGTTGTCAAAAAGATGTTAGGATTTTTCTAGGATTTACAGGGTATTACAGAAGATTTATAGAAAACTTCACCAAGATAGCATCTCCACTTTTCAAACTACTTACCAAGGACTGTGAATTCAAGTGGAATCCTGATTGCCAGTTAGCCTTTGAGACCCTGAAAACAAAAATTTCTGAAGCACCTATTTTGAGGGGACCTAACTAGAAATTACCTTTTCATATCTCAACATATGCCTCAGATATAGCTTTAGGAGCTGTGTTAGGACAAAAATACCTGATTCCTTATGCCATCTACTATACAAGTAAAAATTTGACCCCTTCGGAGTTAGATTATACTGTAACTGAAAAAGAGTTCTTAGTTGTTGTTCATGCCATAAATAAATTGAGACACTATATAACAGGCTATGAAAATTTTGTTCACACATCACTCTGCAATTAAATATTTAATGAATAAATCAATTACTAATGGCAGAGTCATAAGATGGTTATTGCTTTTACAGGAATTTAACATCACCATTCTAGATAGACCTGGAAAACAAAATACAGTAGCTGATTTCCTATCTAGACTCCAAAACATCAAAGACAATACTCATTAGGGGAATTTTGAGGTCTAAAATGGGCCTCCTAAGGAAATTATAAAATAATAGTGGAAAAAATCAAATAAGATTTGATGACATCATCAAATTTTAGAGGGAAAAATGAAAAAAACTACTTTTTCAACTCATATTTTCAACTTATTTCCCAAAGTTTTTACTCAAATTTCGAGCGGGAGCACTCATTGGATGCGAAATTTAATTCCTCATCCACGGAGTACCCATGTTGCATACTTTCGATGGGTCCTACTACACGAAAAATGAGAAATACATAAAAAAACGTGATTGTAATCACGTTTTTTTTTTTTTATGTATTTCCCATTTTTCATGTAGAAGGGTTCATTGAAAGTATGCAACATGGGTACTCCTTGGATGAGGAATTAAATATTTCATCCAACGAGTACTCCCACTCGAAATTTGAGTAAAAATTGTGGGAGATAAGTTGAAAATACGAGTTGAAAAAGTAGTTTTATTATTTTATTATTTTTTAATATTTTTACCCTTTTATTTAAAAAATGGTAAATCATCCCCCATGGTAGACATCATCATCTTGAATCCTATTGGTTGTTATAAAGTTTATTTTTGTTGTACATTTTTCTTAGGAGGCCCATTTTAGACCTCAAAATTCCCCTAATGCCAGTTGAAGATCAATTCCCTCATGAATATCTTTTTGCAATTTCTACTCAAACTCCTTGGTTTGCTGACATTGCCAATTATCTAGTTTCAGGGAAATTTCCTTCAATTATGAATGCAAGATATATAAGAAAGATCATTTATGACAGTGAAAAATATTCATGGTTGCTAATGAGTTATACAAAACAGGTCCAGACTTTATTATTAGGAGATATGTTCGAGAGGACGAGATGCCTGAGATCCTCAAGGCATGTCATGATGAACCTTGTGGTGGACACTTTGCTGATAAAAGGACAACTTATAAGATCCTTCATTTAGGATACTATTGGCCATCCCTCTTTAAGGATGCTAAAGAGTATGTCAAAAGGTGTGACAGCTGCCAAAGGGTAGGGAAACCTTCTCCTTCAGGTGAGATGCCATTGCAGCCTCAGGTACATATCGAACCTTTTGAGAAATGGGCTTTAGATTTTGTAGGACCTATTAGTCCTCCATCAAGAAAAAATAAATATATATTAGTTTACACTGATTATGTTACCAAATGGGTGGAGGCCAAGCCATTACTTTCTGCTACTGAAGCATCTGTAGTTAATTTTCTTTTTGAGGATATTTTTACTCGTTTTGGTGTCCCAAGAGAAATTTTTACAGATCAAGGAGCGCAATTCACATCAAATTTGGTGGAACAAATGGTAGATAAGTACAAAATCAGACACAAAAAATCTACTCCCTATCATCCACAAGTAAATGGCCAAGTGGAATCTACCAATAAAGTCATTGAAGGGATCCTAACAAAGACTGTTCATTTACATAGAAGAGATTGGGCAGACAGACTTCCTGAAGCTTTGTGGGCCTATAGGACTAAATGGAGAAGCACAACAGGTCATACCCCTTATGAACTTGTTTATGGAAAACAAGTCTTGTTTCCCATAGAGTTCAGACTCAAACTTTTAAAATGGCAGTCCAGCTAGGACTTGATCTAACAGAGGCACAAAAGCACAGATTGGAGCAGATTAATGAATTGGATGAGATCAGACAGGATGCAGTCCAGAGAAAAAATATAGTCCAACAACAAAGGAATAGATGGCATGATAAGTACATTAAGGAAAATAAATTCAAAGAAGGTGACTGGGCCCTCTTGTTTGATTCAAAGTTCAAAGATTTTCAAGGTAAATTCCAAACACATTGGCTTGGGCCATATGAAATTGTGAAATTTTTTGACAATGGAGCAATAAAAATCAGGACAATAGATGAAGATAAGGTGACTTTTCTTGTAAATGTACATAGATTGAAATTGTATCATAAGCCACTTTCAAGAGAAGAATTTATCAAGAAATTCCAAGAGAACAGTGATGTGACGTTAATGAAGAAGAATCCTTCTTCTTCATAAACTTAATTGTATTTTCTATAATCAGATGCTAAAAAAAGGGGGGGGGGGGTATAAACATGAAAAATAATCATTGATTAGCATGTTTATACAGAAAAGATAAAATGAAATCAGAATCCTTCTGACACTTTATATTTTCAGAATTGTTCTTTTTCTGCAATCAAGTATCATAAATTCATAAGTTGCAGACTCACTTTTCATATTTCATTCCATTCCAAATTTATGATTCATCTCATTCCATCATATCTCACTTCATTCCACTCCATTTCATGATCCATCCCATTTCATTTGAGATTTTCAAAATTGTTTTTTTCTCTGCAATCAAGTATTACAAGATCATAAGTTGCAGGCTCACTTTTTATATTTCATTCCACTTCACATTTATGATCCATTTCATTCCATCATATTTCACTTCATTCATGCTTCATTCTGTTAGCCACCTATAAATTTTGTTATAGAAAAAGGTGGCTAAGACTTTTTGAGCCTTCAAGGAACAAATTCTATTGCTAAAAATTGTTGGCTCTTGAAGACTCTTGAAGGCCTCATGCCTCTGTCCAAAATCTTCATTTGCTATTGTTCCTATTTTATACTCGGAATTTCTGTTGTTTCCATGAGTGAAAGACTGCTGCAAAAATCATCATTTTTCCCATTCCTCCACTCAAAACTAACCTTCATTTGCTCCCCCTTTTTCTCCATTAAATTTCTCTATTTTTCATGAGTTCCCTTCTTCCATTCATGAAAATCATTTTTACATAGTTTAAAACTCATTTTTTAACTATACCGAAACCCCCAAATCCATTGAAAACTTTGAAAAATTTCATAAAAACAAAATTTTCATTACTATGGACTTAAGCCCCCTTGGGCTAAGTCCTAACCACTTCCCCACCATACGCTTTGGGGCTGGAACCAAGCGCTAACCCTTTTCGGCGCTTATCGCATCGCAAAATTCCAATGGGTTGATCGAAAAGCCCGAGCCCGAGGCTCTGATTGCGATTAGCTCTTTGTTGTATACGCCCCGGGCCCATCATGTTTCATATAACTAAAGGCCCCGCAAACAGGCGCCTAACCATTTTATATATATACCCCGCACATACCAAAACCTTTGTTTTATTAATATTTTTTGGGGTTTTGAAAATTATAAGGGTTTTCCGCCGGTTCGTTCTAAAACTAATTTCCACTGTTGATCATAAGCCGATCAAACGGCTAGCACTCAATCACACCGCATTTTTTCAATCGATGCGTTTGTTTTTTCCTCCCGATCGGCCAATCCTCCGATTCATTCTCCACCGTTGATTTAATCCTTAGATCAACGGCCCGCACTCGATCGCATCAGAGTTTTTCATCGCATGCCTTTGTTTGCTCCCTCCGATCGGCCATCCCTCCAATTCATTTTCCACCATTGATCTAATCCTTAGATCAAAGGTTCGTGCTACATCGCATTGCAAATTTTCATCGAGCGCGTTTGTTTGTTCGCCCCAATCGCCGATCTCCCGATTTAATATCCACCGTCGATCTCTGTGGGTCTAGTCGCATCTAACGGCTCGTATTCATCCTGAAACCCATTTGACCTTTAATTCATTTCTCCCTCCGCCTAAGGTTTTTTAACCTGCTTCTTTTGTATTTTCACTATTTCTCCATTATACCTCCTGGATCTCTCCCAACCGTCGATCTCTGCAGATCGACGGATCCAACTTATATATCCCTCCACTCTCCTTTTTTTAACCTCTTCTACACAGATCTTCACCGTTGGATGCTGCCATCCAACGGCCATGCTCTTCCCTCTGCCTTCTGAAGCAGTTTTCCCCAATTACGCAAGATTTTATAATATTTTTCTGTATTTTGCAGGTGTTTGATGGGTTTTCCATTATATAATGGCCGAAGGCCGGGGATGACAATTCCTGTGCCTTCAATTCATAAAAGGGAACCATTCATGGGGCTCCACTCCACGTTTCATCAAATGCTTCATGGGCATTGATGCCTTGAGAGCCCTACGCGGCCTGCACATCAACAAGACACTGTCCATTAAAATAAATCAAAAGAGTATCAGCGTTGAAGGATAGAGCACAGCAGAAAAAGAAGATTGAAGATAGATTTTGGAATTACAGCTAAGATTGATTATCAAAAGCCTAATTCCCCAAATTAAAACACAATTAAAGGAAAATCATAAGTGTTTTATCAGATAGAAGGCCTCCATCACCACATCTGAGGAAAATTGATTCCTCCCAGCTACCACAGTGCCACCTGTAGCTACAAGCATTCAACAGAGGCCGAAGTTATTGTTAGAAATCAGATATTCGCCTCAACGCAGCCAGAGAGTTACTTCTGCAAGGAACTTAATGCAAAAAATATCTGCAGAGTTACTCCAACATGACACAGAGCCTCAAAAGTCAATAAAAGCTCCCACTGAGCTTTAATATTAATTGTAAAACAGTTAATACAAACAGATCACCTGTAAACTTCTCCATCGAGCCTCTCAAAGGCCGAGAAGTCATCACCCTGTATTAATTTCCCTGGGAGATCTTTTATCAGATCTCACCTCCTCATTCTTTTATAAATACCTCTGTAGAAGATGAATAGTTGTTGGTTGAGTTGGTTGCAGAACTTTGAAATACACTTGAGCTGAAACTTTCTGATTGTAAATAGTGTTCACTGGCCCTTGGAGCTCTGCTTGTGATAGATAAGTTAGGCTGAGACGAGTAGATGATTGCTAAACTAAAGCATTGGACTTAAAGTTGTAACTGGTTTGGAACATCAGTACAAGCTAATTTATGGGATCCTGGTCTATGTTGACGGTCATTTTTTTCTCATTGTAACTTGTCATTTTGTTTCTATTTTCACTGTGTTTCATCTTCTCTTATAAATAACATCATGCATAGAGTTAGGACCTACTGTATATCAGTACCCTTCTCTGGCTAAAAATCTTTATTTTACATGTTTTCTTCCAATCTGTGTTATTTAGGAATGATTTAATTCAGTTTAAGCATAAAAATGCTGGCTTTCCCTTGTCTTATTTCCTTAGCTGAATATTATTCTCAAATTTTATGTTCAGTATTAGTTAAGTAGAGATTAACTATGGAATATATGGTGTGCCCTGGTCCTAGTTTTATCCCCAAAGACTGTCTGAATGTTTCCCTTGGAATGTGTTAAAAGCTGGCTAGTTTAGAAGTACTTACCAGATCTTAGGACATTCTGTGTTATCTTTGTGTTTGTCTTGAAAGTAACCAAGTAAATCAGAGCTAGGAGAGGATTTGTGGTGAGCCCGGCCCGCTAGTTTCTACTCCAACAGTTGCCTTCAAGTTTCCCTTTGTTTTAAAATGTTTTCTATTGAAAGTGTATCAAAGGCTGGCTAGTTTAAAAGTACTTACCAGATCATAGTTTACTTTTATGTTTTTCTTGAGTCTATGTCAAAGGATGGCTAGTTTAGAAGTACTTACCAGATCTTGGGCTGCTCTTTGTTCCTCATTTGTTTAATTATCCTTCTTATTGTACCATTTCATTCCATAAATCAAACTTCAAAGAGATCCTTAGACATAGATGACTTGCCCCATGGACCACTCTTGCCTCTTTCTGTTCCAATTAAACCCTATTATGACTCCATATCCCAATGGACTAAAAACTGCAATTATCTATCTTTTTGGCCGAAGCTTACTCTGATTACTTGCAACTTCTCACCTTTGGAACTCTTTGCATTTATAACTTTCCACCTCAAACAGTAATCATGCTCAACCATCCAAAAAACCAAAACAAACCTTTGGTCTTCATAACTAGCCTAATATGATTACCCAAAACTTCAAAGACAAATCCATCTTTGCACTCATTGGAGAGATCCCTCTCCGGATTCAGGAGGGCTAGATCCTAGAATCCCAAAGTTGGTTGAAACGATGTTGTTTCTGTGATCAAAATTTGCCAATCTTGCTGATTACAGATTCCTAACACATTCCACTATATTTCACGATCCATTTCATTTCATTTCATACTTCATTCCATCCATATTTCAAATCATTTCATTCCATGTCTCAAAGCTTTTACAGGCATATTCTGTAGCCAGATATTCTGCAGCCAGATATTTTGTGGCCAACTATTCTACAACCATCTTTTCTGTAGCCAACCATTTAGCAGCCACTTTTTCAGCAGCCAATTGATCCTGCAAACCTACTTCAGCACGCAAAATCAAAAGGATTATGGAGTCTAAAGATCAATAATTTTCAAAGGAAAGAAAAAGCATATCAAAGCAGCAAAAATCAAAATAAGGGCTAAGGTAAAATTGTGTGTGAAATTATTATGATAGCAAATTATGAAAGATATAGTATGGTTAAATCATATGTATGTTTCCTAAAGTTATTTTGATTATTCGAATTGATCAAGCCTACCATAAAATCCTTGAACAAATCCCTTCCATTCCGCTCCATATAAAATCATCATTAATTAGAAATTAATGGTCAGTACTTGAAGTGACCTATTAGGTCACGTCATTAACCCGAAACATTCATTGATGATTTTGAAAATCTTCATGAGATTTTTCCGCGGTCTTTTACTCCATGAAAAACTCTCAAACTCAATCATTCTTATGATTTACCCTCACCGTATTTCACTCATTCCGTATTCACTTAATGTCATTATATTCCATAGCCAATTCCTGTCTGCAGAAACAGAGAAGTCATCTTTAGGGAGAGACAACCCTCTACAGCCATTTTTACCTCAAACAGGAGGGTAGTAACAGAGTAGTAAATTGAAGCTGAGGAAAAGAAGCAATGGGACTTATTGTAAGGTCTGAGCCAGTCGGAACTAAATATCTAGAAGGTTACCCTCAAATTAAAGAGATGTTACAGCAGGTTGGATGCCTAAATTTTTTGGAAAAGTTCAATGGATTTCACAAGGAGGTCACCAAGTCATTTTCCCGGTCATTCAACGGGTCAGAGGTCGAAATTGGTGATATCAAGTTCATCATCAAGGAATCCTTCATAGCAGAAGCAACAGAGTTTCCGAGGCAAGGTGAACAATGGTTTAAAAACAAAGAATTTCACAATGAAGCCTGGAGACATATGCTAAAAACACCAGGTATGGACATTTCAATATTCAAGAAAGGCATTCCTAGTTCAGCCTTGAAAAATAAATGGCGAAATATGTTGCTAATTCTGTAAAATTTTATAACCTGTGAGGGGAGATTTAACACCTTATATGTTTATCACATTAGACTTATGATGAATTTCCTAGATGAAGAGATAAATCTACCCTTTTTCTTGCTCAATAGTCTAAAAATGATGGCTTCTAATGTCCAGAAAAGGATCTAGTTCTTAGAAACCACCTTATATCATCATGGTTTAGTTTAAATTTTAATTGAGCATCATTTGAAGAGGGTAGGAGATAATTGGGACGAATTCCTCTTGAGAAATCATTTTGAAGAACCTAAAGAAACTTTTTTTGAAGAAAAACCTGTAAGGAGAAACAGGAGGGGAAAAGTTGCTGAAATCAAAACTGACATACCAACACAAGAAGAAAATGAGGAAATTATCTCTGAAAAATTGGCCAAAATCAAGAAACAACTCAAAAGGGAAAATATAACAATAAATGATGCTAAAGAGAAAGGTGAGGGACCATCTAAACTAAGAAGAAGTCATAGGCTTAAAGGCATATTGAAAAATACAGGAGTTAAGCAAACAAGAATCATAGATATTGAAGATGAAGAGACACCAATTGACAGATCTCCTGAGTATCAGTATGAAGAAGATCTTGATAGAGGAACTCCGGATGTAGATCCAGCCCAACAAAAAATCTATGATTATGTTGAAACATTAGAAAAAAGAGCCTCAGAAAACAGAGAAAGAACTCCTAGTCCACAAGAAACTTCAATTGAAATGTTTAAAAAAGACAAATATGAATTGGAAGTACTCAATAGGCATATAAAAAATTAAAATGAAATTTTAAGGGAACAAGTCAAACTGAAAAGTGACATTAACACAACTCTATCTCTGCAAATGAAAAAATTGTATAAGGCTAGTGAGAAGATGAAGAAGAAAAACAAGAAATTGAATAGGGCACTTATAAATCTGAGGTTCAAATTGGTCATAAGGAAGCCTAAGATGCCATTGAACACCAAGCAAAGTAGAAAAAGGAAGCTAGATGTCCTGGCTGAAGTTTCAGAATACATGGATTGATTGCATGAGGACATGCAAAAGTTTTGCAATGGGGCTATGTTGAGCCCTAAAAATGTCTTTTCTTTTCACCAAACTCCACTTCATTCCATTTATCCTTTATCATTTATAGGCCTAAAAGATCAATAAGGATGATTAAAATCACTTTAAGAATACATGCAATGACTGACTTATTATAATTTTATGGTTTTGTTGTCGTATTGATTTCTGAGCAGACTTAGCTAAGAATGCAGTCAGTCTGTAGCTAGTCGTATGTTTCGTAGCCATATTTGTGCTTTAACAGGTTACAGGTGTCATCTAAGGGAAAGACGTATATGGTTAGACTCCAAAACTCTCCTACATCATTCCTTGTCCTCCACGAGGGCTGAGCAAAAATATGGAAGTGGTTATGCACGTGGACAAAGCCAAAACCAAGAAGCAGACTTCTATAAGGATAAGGACTCTTGAGGTGTCTTCAGAAAAATATGAGTCCTCAACAGGAGTCTTACTTCGATTTTGATTATAAAATACACCTATGCCTATTTCTACTCAATGTCAGTTATGTAGTTGCTTATAAAATAACTCGGTGAACCGAGAAACAGTTAGTTGATGTTTTTTTTTTAGTTTTCAAAGACTGTGATACTCTGTTTCTGAGCGTTTTCTCCTAATGAAAGAAGTATAAATTTGATGCATGACCTGAAGAAACTTTAAGGATTTAAGGATTCATGTGCCAATCTGATGGTAGAGGGCCCCTACTATCTGAAAAGGCCTTTGCATATTTTCTAGATAAGTAACCTTTAACTCTGTTTTGTTCTTAACTTAGGTAGTTTTTTGAGTTTATCCTTTTGCATCATGTTTTATGTCATTTACTTACATCGAATATTACAGCAAATATTGTTCTCATAAGTTGTTCCAATACATCACTAATACGTGAATGAGATCTAACTGTAGTACTTTGAGTTAATTGAATTTTAGTTCTATTAATTGCATTTCAGTTCTGTTAGTTAGATTTAGAAGATCCTCATTATTTTATAAGCTACTCTTGTTCTCAAACTCTTCTAACACATCACTATTATATGAACGAGAATTAGTTATATTATTTTGAGTTATTGACTGTTCTGCAATGATGTAAGAGATTCTCATGATTTTACAAACATTTTTTTTCCTAAGTTGTTCCAATAAATCTCTAATCCTTGAACAAGACTTAATAGTAACATTGTGAGTTACAGAATGAGTTAATTCTAGTGTCATAAGTTATTTTAGCATAGGATTCTTTACTATGTTACAGATGATATTTTTCTCAAAATATTTCAACAGATTTCTAACAACGAATAAGATTTCTCTGTAATGTTTTAAGTTGTTGTTTACTAAGGGAACCTCATTACATCCAAACTAATCCTTTTCTCAGTTTTTTCCAACATATCTCTAATGAAATGAATTGGACTAAGTTTAATGTTATGAGTTACTTTTCTTAGCAGATTTACAATCTGTGGATTAGCATTCTCTGTTCTTGATACAATTCATAGTTTAGAGTAGATTTTATTCTGTTTTAGTGTGATCAGTAACTTCTCTTTGTTAGTAATTTAGTTTTCCCCTTAGCATAAAAACATAAAATCAAAAACACCAGAAAAACACTAAGCACAACGAAGTAGGAAGAATATACCTAGGCACATATAGTGCACTTCACTTCAACAGTTTACTAGCCTTGGTTGAAAATTTATGATATCAATTTAGGAACACTAAGTTGACTAGAAAAAATCATCTGTTTTATCTCTGTGGTATGAAAGTATCTGTATTTAGCATATTACTATGATGTGACTGTTGTTGCACTTATCGATTGCATCTCTGTTAATGAACGTGAACTATCTGTGTTGACAATATTGGCTACGATTATGTTTTTTTATGGTTGTAATTGATGATATGCATGTGGATGTGAACCTTCTAGAGCAGATTTGATAAGAACTATAGTTTGGTTGCATTCTAGAACCCTGCGAAACACCCTTCTGTATAGATCTGATAATTGCGGGCCTATGTTATTACCTACTCTCTCTTAGGGTGTGGAAACCTGGTTCCAGCACCCTCCCATACTGCTTCTGGTGAGACTTTGACCTACGCAAGCAGGTCATTGCCGAAAGGGCCAGTAGTATAGGGGTTTGTTGGAAAACCTTCACCTCCGAACCTGGGTCAAGACCCCTCGAGCCAACAAATGGTTCTGTTTCCAGGACCGAGAGCATTTTGAGGGAGAGATTTGGTAATGCCAAGGCCATATTGGAAGCCTGAAAAGAAAGAAATCGACGAGTGGTTTTAAAAGAAAATTCATGAATTCGCTGTAAAAGAAAATCATAGTGAGAACTTAACCGCGGAGGAGTGGAAAAATAAGTATATTTTCTCGGAAATCTATGATATTTTCTTCGTAATTTTTGCAATCGAGCTGCAGGAGTGGCTCACAAGACTGGTCGATTTTCAGAAGTGTTGGAAAGATGAACGGGTCACACAGTGGAATCCAGAATTGATCCGGCAGTTGGAAAATACTAATAATACCATTACTTGCACGATATATCATTGGGTGGACAGTGTGATAGGAGGATTTTTTACTGAATTTGCAATCGACCAATTTGTGTCCTGCTCAAAAGCGGAGCAGAGGTTCTTCAAGGGTTTCTAGGGTAAGTTTCTAAACACTTTGTTATTACTGATTAAAATATTATTGTGCGAGAAAAGTATCCTGTGTAGCCATACCGAGTGAATGAGCTTCGATCAAAGTGAGGGTACAACGCGCAGTGGTAAGTACTACAGAACTAATCAAGAGGGAGATCGATCTGTCTACAGTCCAGTGACCAACTTTGATGCACATAGCCCTCCATCAACACCATCCTCGAATACTCGTAAGGGAAAGAACTCATCCCCACCACCACCGGAAGACAATATGACTTCACATATGAAGTTAGCCACCTTCAAGGGTGTGGGGGACGAAGATATGGATCGGTTATGGTTTTTCGCATGGTCTGTATGGACTACGCAGAATGTAGTGAGCGATGCTATGAAAAGAGCGCAGCTATCTCTTTCTTTTGAAGGAAGGGCCCTAGACTGGTACATGGAGTACCTAGAACAGCATGCGAATGCGAGCATCGAAGACATTAAGAACGCCTTGAAGCAACAGTTCAAGAAGCCTAAGGCCTACTCCCAGATAATGAATGACCTAAAATATTTCAAATAAGGTCCATCTAAGTCTGTATGGGACGCGGATCAGCGATTGAAAAAAGTAATTAGAGAAGGAGGATTCCAGTATGATGGCAGGAAGCATGCGGAGTGGTTCATTGCTATGTTGCTGCTCCACCTATGCATACCGATGGGCCACCAAGACATTGAGTCGCAGGAGAAGGCCTTGGAGATAGAAATGAAGTTAGAGGCTACGCCACGAGATGAAACCCAGTTGGGTGTACAACAAATACAAGGCCAACTAGAAGCAATTCACATGGAGATCCAGAATCTATGAAAGGAACGAGGAGCGGAGGCTAGCCCTGACACGTGGTGCTTACGATTCAGGGTGAATGGCCACACCAAGGATAACTGTATGCTATTAATATACTACATGCAGGCTGGAGGACCTAGCCTGCTGCGCCCTAAAGAAGTTGTGGGGCCAGGTAGGCCAGCACTATGGTGTGACGATTGTCGCACTACGGGGTTGCACGACACCAACCAGTGCCCTCGCCTTGCTTCTTGTATTTCAGAGGTTAAGCAGCAATGGTGCAGGTTTTGTATGTCTATGGGGCATGATGAGCAGAACTGTCGAACTTATGATCTGCTGATAGACCGAGGAAACCTCTATAGGGTACATACATATCCTTCATCACCAGCGACCCCCTCCGATATCGGGGGCTCCCCCGTTGGGCGTAGGGGAGGGGGCCGAGGCAGAAGCGCAGGTAGTGGAAGAGGCCAACTAATCTGTTATAACTGCGGGGAGATAATTCAGTTTGCAAGGGACTGCTCGAACCCTACAAGGAAATCCTATAGGTATTGCAGGCAGCTGGACCATGTGATAGAGGACTGCCTGATTTTGATGGCTAAGATGTAGGAGAAACAACAGACACCTACGAAGAATCTGCAAAGGATTATGACGGAACCTCCGAACGAGGGACCAGGTATTAATATCATAACCTGTATTAGCCTAGCCACCAAGGGGGCGGAAGAAAAAACTATGGCTGAGCCTCTGATCAGGAAAGCGGTCATCAAATCAGAGGCCCTAGACATACAAAAGGAAAGGGAAACCTTTATCGCAGCTCAACAGGACTTTGCAGAAGCATCTACTACGCAGTTCCCTATGGCCACCAAATAAGGAGAAGGGGTCCAACCATTTTTACAAGCATGCATGAAACTGTTGCGCAACCAAAAGGCCGTTGAGAACCTCCAGGCACTATGTAATATCCCGAAATTGGGAAATTCTATAACAATAATAATATCCTAAGATATTCTAAAGTTTGAGCTACAACATGAAATAAACTCATAAGAGTGTATGTAACACCCATCCATCATATTACAACCACAGCAACAAACTATGCCTTCATACAATATCACCAAGCGGGGAAAAGCAACAATATTGACCCCAAAAATGTTATTTTCTGAAGATTGAGTTATAACAGTGAAAAATAATGGTTGTGTCCCTTAGAATATGTAATAAGGGCCTTACATGAAAAACATTTTCAGAAACAAATGTCTTTTGCCCTGTTAAACAGGCCTCCCATGCTCGAACAACTTAAAATTTGATGAAACCCCAAGACTACAACACACAGAATTTACTGCATAAGAGACTGCGCAGTTTATTAGAGGGTGATGCTTAGAAAATGGAGAGACAAATCAGATCTTCTATTAGATTACTCAATGAGGCATAAAAACAGAGCTCTAGTCTCTTCTTACATAGATCCAAGATGACTCGGCAAGGGTTTCTTGACAGAAATGATATACATGAAAGAACTATTGCAGATCTATGGTTGAATCACGCTATGTAGCTGAAGATATGCATAAAAATGGCTGAACATGCAAATAAATGGTTGTAGAATCTTCCTCTAGCTCTCCGGAGAAAAGGTTGATCCTTCTCTTGGGAAACTAGCTCACAAAAGTGGGGTTTTGACCCCTCCCACTGCACACCTTAAGAAATAACGCAGTTTTCTGAAGGGACTGCATTTTGTCTGAAGGTAAATTCTTGGTCCCACACCAGGTAGTGGAAAATGTAGCTCTGAAATCTCCTCTTATATTTCTTAGACAAGATCTCCAAGAAAGAGTAGGGAATCCCCACCTAGGAAAACCCTTGCACTAAGCAGTGCAACAAACTTAGCTAAACAGCCAAAGTATGCAGGAAGTCTAAAGAGACCACATACAATATAATCACCAATATTCTCATATAGTTTCCATCTCCTCCATTATATAGTTGATGAGCTTCCTCACCAAGGGTCCCACCCCACTATGAGGTTGCTTCCATGAAAAGGCTCCTCCACCACAATTACGTTGTCTCTATGTGCCTTGCTCATCCTTTTACATCACTGTTTGATTTAGTCAACGTTTACTGGATCTTCATGCCCTATCTCTTTTCACACTCAAGGTGTCTTCATTTTGTCTAACTAGATTGATCTCCATTCACATTAGGTTGTCTTCATTTTAGGATCCACTCCTTATATAAAATGTTGTTGACTTGGTCAAACTTGACTTTGTCCACACACTTTAGACCTTGTTCACACATGTGGATGCTTGATCTAGTTATTACATTATCCCTTTTCACATTATGAGGGATTTTTATTCATACTTAAGCAACTTATGAGCCTCCTTGCCCATTTATTCATCTATCTAGATTTTAAAAGAAAAATTAATATTCCTATTAGCTGCATGCTAATTTAGGAATATTACAGTCTTCCCCTCTCAAATGTTGCTTGTCCTCAAGCAACTGCAAGGGTGCTGCAAAATATCCCCTCTTCTTCTTGTGGCCTTCTCAAGATAGAAGTGATGACAATCATGGGGAATTTCATCATCAATGAAGGTCTTCCACCTCCATGCTATCATCCAAATGAAATGAATTACCTCCCAGCCTGGTAATTCATAGAAAATCTCCTCCCAAATACTCATGAGAGGTATGTCCCAAGTGCTCCAAACAATCATATGGCCTACCTCATGGAGAAACAATTGATTTACCATGGTAGCCATATATTTCCCCATGCTCCCCTTGAAGCATGTAGTGCAAAAGGTGTGGGAAATTTCTTTCCCCAAGGACACATTCAACAAATGTGCCTCTCCTCCAATCATGCCCTCAATAAAGAAAAGAACATCTTCAGCATATGGAATCATAATTGAAATCATGCTATCTACCATATGAAATAAAGGAGAAGGATAATGGTTCCTCATGTGCAACCAGCGCAGTTTTACCCCCAACTGCCATAGAATATAATATGACAAGTGTTCTTCCCAACACTTGTTTGCTGCCCCATCCTTCTTGGACCCATAAGAAAGAGTTCCCCCTGTTGGAGCCAAATCCTGCACATGAGTGTTAAGAAGATGCAAGTACATAATAAATATATCATGATGCTCAGCAATACAATGTTTATCATATACTTGGTTTAAATCAGAAATGTAGCTCATGAATGAGCTCCTTCTCACACTCAATGAATAAGGAGGTGGTAATGATAACTCTTCCCAAGAGCTATGTTCCTCCTTAACCAGCAAATGACTCATGCACTTACTCATATGAGAGTGCACCTCCTCTTTGAAATTTTCCCACATGAATCCATCTAAGATAGTATGATATGCTCTAATGAAACCAGTGGATTTTGAAAGCAAGACCTCATAGGTTGTGTTAATTAGTTTATTCTTGAGTTTGGAATCCTTAGTTAAGTAGATCTGATCATGAACATAAATGATTCCATCAACTACCTTATACTTCCCAGCCATTGCTTTCCCATCAAGAACCTTACATGTGAATAGGTCCTTGGAATATTCCATCAAGAGTTGGGACTCCCAATAAGGGTCTAGGCTTCCCAACATTGACAGCGTTGTAGAAGTATGAAATGAGGCATCTGTCATATAATGGCTCTCCTCCTTGACATGCTCAATGTCAAAGTCACATGTTGGAGTATTCCAAACTTTCTTTTGTTGCCTCTCTTGTAGCTGATCTTGCTCAAGACAAGATTGAAGTTTAGGAGAGTCATCCTCCTTTTGAAAGATTCTCCTTCTCCAAAAATTCCATAGTTTTTCTCCTGCATACAAAAATGGAATTATATTCTTGTTATATTCAGAAATTTTCATTATACATTGGAGTATCATTTGTTTCTCCAAAGCTATGGAGTGGCATTTTGATACTATGCTCATATCAACACAGATTTCTGAATCTATCCTTTCCAACGCAAATAGATGAATGGAAGATAGCAAAGTCAATTTCAGAAAATTGCTTAGCCTTCCATCAATGATTCTCAGCATTGTAGTGGCTCCTTTCAAGGTTCCCTCTCTAGAAAAATATGTTGTTGCTATATATAGTTGAGAGAACACTTTAAATTTCTTCCAATCAGGGGGTCTCCCTGGTGGAATGCCTCCTTGCAAAGAGACATCAAGGCATAGGGTAGGATGTATAGATGTATGGACTGATGGGTCTTGGCATTCCTTGCATAGACCCTCCTGCCTTCTTTGTGCATCAATCTTTGGAGATAAAGAGTGGTGTATATTCCTCATCATATGATGCTTTCCCTCCCTCTTATTCTCTACAATATTTAGATTCCCACCATTTGATAATAATGGCACATGCTGCACATAGATTGTGCCATAACCTCCATATGTGAGATCCTTTGGAACTCCTCGCAAGAGTGCAAGAGGTCCTCTACTTGGAGCAATTGCTCCTTCCTCCTCTCCATGAGGTTCTAGATGTGCTCTTGTCATGACTGTGCTGTTATCCCCAGCCTCCTCTTCCTTCTCCTCAACAGTTGAAAATACCTCATCATCAACAAAAGACCTTAGATCTCGGTCTCCCTTTGCAGGAGGAGTCTTCATTTCTTCTTCTTGAGAAGAAATCTCTTCACTAAATGGAGATCTTTCCCTTGGAAAGGTATCAGACAAGTTTACATCCTCTTCAATAGTTTCCAGAAATGGAGTTGGATTTATAGATCCTCCCAACCCATGCAAAAGTTTTGTTTGATATGGTTTGATAGCCTCTAGAGAAAGTGTTTCACATGATTCTCCGTCAAAAATTTCTAATCTTATTTTAATGAATTGTGCATAAGTAGATGTATTTTCATTTCTCAAGGAAAAATATTCAAACAACCACCAAGCATAAACCTTACCCTCAAAATGCAGCGTTGCTACTTTGATGGCCTCATTTTCTGAAACTTGATGTTGTTGCACATAGGTGTCTAGCTCCTTCACCCAAGCCCTAGCTGCACATAGAGGTGATCCATCAAAATTAAATAGAAAGAATCTACCCTCACCCTGCTTCTTTCTCCTTGTGCTCCTTTCCTCCTTAATTTGGTAAAACCCTTGGAAGTTCAAGTGATCTTTGAATTCCTTAGATTGAGCTTCATACTCCTGCAAATAATCACCAACAGTATCTCTCTTTGGCACATCTCCTTTCTTCCTCTTCATGAATAATTTGATGATAGAACATGGTAGATCTGATGATATGGCTGAGTGCTCATATCCATATTATGAGGACTTAGAACCTTCCTCTCGTATAGATCTTGTTGAGGGATCTTCATGTTTTTCCCTCCTCATTTCTTTGATGCCCTTGCTTCTGCCCTGCAGATTTGGAAAGAGAAGTTTTGAGAACCTATTTTCTCCAAAAAAAAAAAGATTTTTTTTTATCTCTCTTTCAGATCTTCTCCTCCCCATGAGAATACTCCATAATGAAGAACACAGGCTGAGCCAATATTAGAGCTTTGATAGCACTGTAATATCCCGGAATTGGGAATTTCTACAACAATAAGAATATCCTAAGATATTCTAAAGTTGGAGCTACAGAAATAAATCAACTCATAAGAGTGTATGTAACACCCTTCCATCATATTACAACCACAGCAGCAAACTATGCCTTCATACAATATCACCAAGCAGGGAAAAGCAACAATATTGACCCCAAAAACGTTATTTTCTGAAGATTGAGCTATAACAGTGAAAAATAATGGTTGTGTCCCTTAGAATATGTAATAAGGGCCTTAAATGAAAAATATTTTCAGAAACAAATGTCTTTTTCCTAATTAAACAGGCCTCCCATGCTCAAACAACTTAAAAATTGATGAAACCCCAAGACTACAACACACAGAATTTACTGCTTAAGAGATTGCGCAGTTTATTATAGGGATATGCTTAGAAAATGGAGAGACAAGTCAGATATTCTATTATATTACTCAATGAGGCATAAAAACAAAGATCTAGGCTCTTTTTACATAGATCCAAGATGACCCGGCAAGAGTTTCTTGACAGAAATGATATACAAGAAAGAACTGATGCAGATCTATGGCTGAATCACACTGTGTAGTTGAAGCTCTACATAAAAATGGTTTAACATGCAAATAAATGGTTGTAGACTCTTTCTCTAGCTCTCTGGAGAAAAGGTTGATCCTTCTCTTGGGAAACTAGCTCACAAAAGTGGGGTTTTGACCCCTCCCACTGCACACTTTAAGAAATAACGCAGTTTTCTGAAGGAACTATGTTTTTTCTGAAGGTAAATGATTGGTACCACACCTGGTAGTGGAAAATGCAGCTCTAAAATCTCCTCTTATATTTCTTAGACAAGATCTCCAAGAAAGAGTAGGGAATCCCCACCCGAGAAAACCCTTGCACTAAGCAATGCAGCAAACTTAGCTAAACATCCAAAGTATGTAGGAAGTCTAAATAGACCACATAAAATATAATCACCAATATTCTCATATGGTTGCCATCTCCTCCATTATATAGTTGATGAGCTTCCTCACCAGGGTCCCACCCCACTATGAGGTTGCTTCCATGCAAAGGCTCCTCCACCACAATTACGATGTCTCTATGTGCCTTGCTCATCCTTTTACAGTGCTGTTTGATTTAGTCAACCTTGACTGGATCTTCATGCCCTTTCTCTTTTCACACTCAAGGTGTCTTCATTTTGTCTAGCTAGATTGATCTCCATTCACATTAGGTTGTCTTCATTTTAGGATCCACTCCTTATATAAAATGTTGTTGACTTGGTCAAACTTGAATTTTTCCACACACTTTAGACCTTGTTCACGCATGTGGATGATTGATCTAGTTATTACATTATCCATTTTCACATTATGAGGGTTTTTTATTCATACTTAAGAAACTTATGAGACTCCTTGCCCATTTATTCATCTATCTAGATTTTAAAAGAAAAATTAATATTCCTATTAGCTGCATGCTAATTTAGGGATATTACACACTATTAAATAGCTACGCAAAGAAAACCGACTCACCCCTGGAAGTTAAGGATGTAAACACACTCTACAAGTACAAGAAACAAACTCGTAGGGAAATGCGGCTCACAACACAAATCGAGGATTACTAAATGGAGCAAGTTATTTTGGATCTAGGGTCGAACGCGAACGTGCTGCCTAAGAAAACTTGGCAGCACGTGGGAGAACCCAAGTTGGAATGGTCCACTATCCAGCTGCGCATGGCCAATTAGCAGAAGATCATACCGTTAGGAAGGTTATCACAGATTGTAGTGGATATTGCAGGAGTTAAGGTCTGGGCCAACTTTGAGGTCATTCAGATTGTGGAAGATGCGGAACCTTACCCTGCACTCCTAGGGTTAGATTGGGCCATCGATATGGGCGGTATTATCAACTTGAAGAAGAGAAGCATGGTCTTTGAGAACGGAGGGATACAAGTGATAGTCCCTTCAGATCCCGCAGAAGGAGAAAGGTATACGGAGACGGTGCGTATCAACGAGGAGGTAGATCACATCTACAAGTTAACTACATAGGATGAAGACTGGATCAACCCTACAGCTGATAGTATGCTCTGCTGGGAAAAGGATAGCGATTGTTTTTCTGACTCCGACAAAGAACTGGAATAGTGGAAAAACTGGTTACACGACATATCCGCACTGCAATGTCTCAGAATTACAAGGTATTTTCGATGTATATCCTCAGAGGTAAGAGATCTGCCCTGCTTTGATGGTTCTGGTAGCATTAAGGAATTTTTGTAAGCATTTGAAGCTGAAGTTCCAAAGGAACGAAGGTTATGGCCTCTCTATCTCACCCTATGTGCAGCACCTGCGAATTGGTGGTATGAGCATAAGGTAGCATTCCAGGAATGGGGGGCATGTCAGACTATGTTACTTCTTTGCTTCGACCCTCTGGTTCACTTACACAGGGAACAACCCAGACTGATAATCTGAAGCCACGCATATGTGCACGAGATAACTACCGCTGGTGGGAAAGGGTGTGTGAATGATAGGCGCATATCCTATAGAAACTCTCTCAATATGGTGGATACTCTAGAAGTTGCGGATTTGGAAACACCTACCACTACGAAACAACTACACTCACTCCTCCACTTCACAGGCCACTACAGAAAAACCAAGCAAGAGTATGCATTGATCACAACACCTCTGAAAGATCTGCTTCGCAAGGCCATTTCATTTCGCAGGGACACTAAGTGTCAAGGGAGCTTCAAACTAGTAAAGAAAACAATAGGCGCACTCAAAACACAAATGGAATGTTGGCTGGACCACCGTGTGCACAAGAGGCCCGTTGAACGTACACAGGTGCGCTAAGAGCGCAGGTGTGCATTGAGCGCACCAGAGCTGTGAAAACTAGCCATTGGGACAGTCAAATCGAGTAAAACGCAATATATACCATTGAATGGAGCGGGTGACTGGCATTTAATGAGGCGATTGCGGGAGATTTTTTACCGTTTACATGATGGTAAGTTCCAAGTGCATCTTTCCCAACCACTAACTGCTTGCGTTAAGTATAAAAAGGGTCGACCAGACCAGACAAGGGTTCTGTATCAGTTGTATATCTTGTACTTGGCATATCTTACTGTGACGATCTGGTGCTGCAAGACGCTTTTTGTTTATAGTGTCTCCTTCATGTCTGAGCAACCTACCCCCTCGGACAGTAGCAACTCAGAGTTTGTTTTTTGCGCCAGGATGACGGCTAGGAACCCCGCTAAGCCTTCTGAACCAATGACCTCAGTGGAACAGGGGATTGAGGAAGTGGTGGAAATTGAGTCTAAGGCGAAATATATTCTCTCCACATCGAGCCCAACCATGAGGAAAGGGAAAGCAAAGGCACAGAGCTCCAGAAAGCCCCCGAAGCCCATGAAATGGGCTGCAGGAAAGCCGCGAACATCCCCTCGAACCGCAAAATCCTCGCATGCATCTCGGGAGGAAGCACAAACCGTCGAGCCAATTCACTCGTTACCTCCCTTTGTTCTATATAGGTAGACACCAAGTGGAAAAAATAGAGGTAGTTCTATATATTAAATGAAGGAGGATTACAATCATCATATTCATAAAGCCTCCATTAGTCCTTCAACTCCAAGCTCTCCCTCTTCAATCTCCCTAGTGAAAAAATTCTTGAGAAAATAGTTCTTAATGAACAATGCAAACAATAAGACCTCAAACTGCATTCCTCACACCTTCAACCCATCGACCTTTGACAATGAGCCCTTGCCTCCAATTTATAGGAATTTGGGAAGACAAACCTTGTCATTCTTCTTGATTACTTCGAATATCAAAAAATCCATGATGTTTCCATGCTTTATTGCTTTTTCCCTCTTTGGATGAATTATTGTGGTTTAGCAATGTCCAATCAGAGGATTGAACTACAAGTTTCCATCTTTTTAGACTAACTATTTGAGAAAAAGCCGAAAATGTCAGTCAGTTAACTCGGAATCTGCCCTTCACACTTCATGGAACACGGGTAACACTGCCCTTTACGAAATAAAGGGCATTAACCTAGGCATTAACACTCCCTATAGGAAGCTAGAAGGAGTTATAACTCAGCCTGATAGTTTCTGGGGTGTGTTACCATGGAAAAATAGGTCTTTGTCTCAGGAAATTTCTTCCATCAATGTGTCCTTCTCCTCTGAGTTTCCGAGGAGGTCATTTTTTTGTATAACAGATGCTCCCTAAAGTGCGAGGTCAGAGATGAAGATGATGGTCAAAATACTTTATATTTAGAGAGAGAGAGAGAGAGGGGAGTTGCAAGACTGTGGAAAGCCTGAAACAAGAAACATATGTCAAAAATATATAAATTTTTCCTGAGTTGGGCATTCCCATACTCAGTAGTTGTATCCGAGTGATTTCTCGAGGAAGAGATATGACTAGTATGTCCACTGATAAGCACAATGTGGAAGTTTGTGTCATGACAGGATCAATCTAACGAGTTGTCTCTGAAAACAATATACACAACTTGGGAGAGGAAACAAAGATTAGAGATGTAAGCCTCTACCCAAGGTATTGGTTGCCACTTCTCTAACCTACATATTTATACACATGTGAATAAAGGATTTGTATTCAAACATGTGAGAAATCGTCTGATTACCAGTAAAAGATGAAAATTGTTAACAGATACGAGGATGACCATCAATAAGGATGATGGTCTGAAAGATGCCTAGTACAATCTAGGGAGTGTCAAAAATGGTTTTTATGTCGAACACTCGTGGAATCATTCGACTGGGAGCCAATGATGAAAACCCCCAATCAAACATAAGGTAAATTTCCACTGAGGTCTACAAGTTCCAGGGTACTGATATGTTTCTGGGTCGCTTACCTATATAATATTATGAATTCAATATGAAGGGATATGTCAAAAGGTAGGAAATAAGGTGTCCTACATCAGTTGACACAAAAACAGGACAAAGATGATTTTGTTTTGAAGATAGTGTAGAGAAATGGTGCAAAAAGATGGAGGGAAATTTGTTGGCATATGACGGATGGGTTTATATAGGAATTAGAAGATACCTAGATCTCTTGAACAATAGAAGGCACAACACATAGGGTACCAGACAACTTAGACTCAAGAACACCAAAGAGTGTTTAAGATGCAAAGATGCTAGAACATCAGAGTATGAAGGCTAAACTCATAGGATGGTAGGGTTCAGCGAGAAGCTGATAAAGAGGATCTTGCTGATGGGTTCCATGTTCAAGGTATTGGTTCCAAAACATCCTTCAGAGTATAGAGAGTGATTCTTTGTTCTGCCCAAGTTTTTCCCCATATAATTAGGTTTAACGAGTCCAAAAGGGTAAACTCGATGATTTTTTCATGTTTAGGGAGCTTGAAAGAGATCGTAAAAGACAATTCCAAGGGGGGTACCTTTGTAATAGTTGATGAACGAGTGCGACAAAGGGTTAATATTATGTCCGACACAGTTCCTTTTCCGTAAGGTAGTCCATTGAGTTTGGATAAAGTGATAAACCTATGCTCAATGGGCATCTACCTCATTTTTTTATGAGTACGAGGAGACAAAGTAAATTCAATATTATTCTTGCAAATTTAACGATTCAAAAGAAGAAAAACTCGATCTTCCTCATGAAATTTTAACGAGTCCAACGAATAAAGACTTTGTGTCTTTTTTCGGTTTTTAAAGAGCTAGAAAATGATAGAAAAAGAATGGCTCATAATCTTCTTCATGGGAGTTTAACAAGCCTGAAGAATGAAACTCGGGGTTTTTTCGATTAAAGAGCTGGAAAAGTTACCAAAAAAGAGTATGCATATTTCTCCTTCATAAGAGTTTTAATGAGCCTGAAGAAGTAGCTCAGAGTTTTTTCAGTTTTATGAGCAATAAAAAGTCCCTAAAAAGAAGGCTTGCACGTTTTTTCAGTTTTACGAGATAGAAAAAATCAGTAAAAAGAAGGCTCGAGGTTTTTTTCAGTTTTACGAGCTAGAAAAAGTCCCTAAAAAGAAGGCTCAAGGGCTTTTTCAGTTTTACAAGCTATAAAAATTCCCTAAAAAGAAGGCTCTAAGCTTCTTTGTGTAAGTTTAACGAGCCTGAAGAAGTAAACTCGAGGTATTTCTAATTAAAAAGCAAGAAAAATACCATAAAAATAATGCTCTTTCTTCTCCGTGGTAGTTTAACGAGCCCGAAGAAGGGAACTCAAGGTTTTTCAGTTTAATGAGTGAGAAAAATACAATAAAAAGAATGCTCAAAACTTCTTGATCTCATGATCATTAATAGGAGGGTCTATGTTGGTAATTTCCTCATAAGACCAAGTGAAAACATCACGGAATTCCTTAAAAAGGGATGTGAAGCGTGAAATTTCCTTAGGATTGCAATCTTATCCAATCTAAATGTTTTCCATGATGTCTATTTTGATCGAGATGTTTATGAGCATAGTCTTTGAAATATTTCCCAAGTTTCCTTCCACATCGATAGTTTAAACAATCATGTAAGTGGATGGAACAATATTAGGTGGGTCAAAATGCATGATTTGTATAGTTGTCGCATCTAAATCAAATATCGAAGCGTGTTGATGAAAATCATCCCAAGGTCACTCTTCTACATAAATCATCTCTCAAATAGCTTCATCTGAAGGTAGTACTTCGTCGAGGAGATATTTATAAGGGGCTATGATGGGAGCGAGGATGCTACTATCGGTCGAAACCAAAGAATGGAGGGATCAGATGCAGATTGGATGGCTTGATAAGCCAAGTCAGTTATTAAAAGTGACATATTTTCTCCATAGGAATAAATGTCTGAAGGGGTCAGTAGGATCCAAGGATCGATAGAGCCATCTGAGATGGTGGATATCATCGAAACTATTTATGGAGCCTTAGGCGACAAGAGATGAAAACAACCCATAAGGGAAGAGGCCTTCATAATATCAGTGCCAATATTAACATAAGAGTAAGGAAATCCTCCTACTAGGATTACGGTGCTACTAGAGAACATGGAATAATTCAAGGTGCAGAAGGATGGTTGGTCCACTCTAACTATTTTCCCATCTAGAGGAAACAGGATGAGTCGTAAAACAGAAGAGGCAATGGCAATCATGGCATAAGACCAACTATGGCCCAATAGGAGATTATAGTCGAGACGACGATCTATGACTTCAATGTCCTCTGCTATCATTTTCCCACTAAGATTAATGGGGTATCTAGCAAGGAAGCCTTTTTGGAAGAATGTGTGGTCGTTGAAAGCTTTAAGGGGGTTCAATGGTGGAGATACAATAGGATAACCCAAAGTAAGCCAGCACGCATTTGACATTATGCAAATCGAAGCGCCTTCGTCAATGGCAGTGTGATGGATAGGCCTACCCTTCGACACAACTTTCACTTGGAAGGCGAGTTGATGAGAAAGGCAAGGTTTTCATTTTTCCATGTCAAAGATATCTATCATATAATCTTGAGTTTCAATTTCACCAATGGCTAAAAGCATAGATTTCCTTTTCGTTGGACGGGTTTGCAACACTTCGAGAGCAGACATAGATGACAGTGCTTGTGCCAAGTCTTATACAATGTTGTAGTTCTGGGAATCACGTGCATAAGTATTATGAGTCATGCGATGAAGGGTCCCTTTGGGGGAACGAATGACATGGTCAACAACAGGTCTTTCGATATGAATATCGTTGGGCGGCAGTGGCTTTGAACTCGAGGCAGCGTATTGAGCACCAGTGACAAGAGTTCCATAAGTATTGGCTCAAGTTTGGAGACCAATTGTCTCCAAGCCATAAATGGAAGATGGTCCATCGCCAGAAGGATTAGAACCAACATTTCCCCCTTTCAGGGGTTGTGTTGGGTTTGCAACAAGATGTTTCTGCTGATGTACATTAATGAAAGGGTTGTGTAGGATAGCATGGGTCCTCTAAATATCCTTTTGTGTAATAAATTCCTTGCATTCATGAAGGCGATGACATTTATATGTCAAGTGGTCCTCGGCACAAATTTTTAAAGGGAATCTGGTATTTTTATCTTTCCCTTTGCCAGTTTTAGTAGTAGTTCTCTGATTTGGATTATTCTGGGTATCAGGTTGCTCCTCAGAAGGAGAGGTCTTTTTCTTGTTCTTCTTATTCTTACCGCTGAGTTTTTGTGTATACTGCACAACTTTTACCATAGCAGGCGGAAGAGAAGCTGATTGGGTAGCGATGGTGGTAGCTGAAGATAGCTGGGAAGCTTTCCTGCTGAGTTTTTTTACAATAGCCCCAGAGGTTGTGCCAATTAGACCATTGGATTGTGCTCTAGGTTGCTAAGTAGTGGGAGAATTACAGTTTCTATGGGCATGGGGGAGTAAATCATTCAGTGTGCCATATTGTGAATAGATCAAGTCTATATTTTGTGCACGAAAAATGGATTGGTCTTTCGTGATAGAACCAGCTAAGGAAACATCCTTAGCAATAAGAGGAAGGAGTGACTTGTAGAACCAATCTACTAATAGATTATCCGGAATTGGGGCCTTGACAAGCCTCAGCCTATGCCTCAATTCATGGATGTGATTGGAGATGTGGGTGGTGGTGTCTTGGTCAATGTGGTGAGAAGTTCCATTCTGGTTTCGTAGCAAATAGGGAGCTTAAAGTGTGACAAATTCCATTGCTAAGGCACCAAATGTGTTAACTGATGCACATGGTAACTCGATGTACGACATGGCATCATTTCCTATCAGGGTGCGGGGGAATATTTTGAGCCAGATATTGTCATCCACCATGGAATTAGAGACAGACCATAGATGATAGGTGGTGACATGTGTGGTCGGGTCATCCCCTTGTTTCCCATCAAACGTAGGCATATATGAAGGAATATTATGCGGTATAGGAGGCCAAAGTTGGTTGTGGTTGATGGGATCATTGGTCAATTTATACATATCAAAGATTTCTAAAGTGGCCAAAAATGGAAATTGTGTGGTTGCTCGAATTTGACCAAGGAGGTGTTGGATGACCAATAGGACCGTAGGGTCCTCCCATCAAAGTGTTCCCAACGGGATATGTAAGACTCGTTGGATAATAATTTTTTGGTAGCGATGGTGTAGGGATGTAAGGTGGTTGTCCATAAGGGTTGTTAAGTTGTGGGACAAAAGGCTGTTTTCCCCTAGTATATAGTTCCCCCCTTGCCCCAATTGGCATTGGGGAAGGGTTTCCCAAATAAATGTGACAATGTTCGATTGTGGAATAATTTTGGTAGCATAATTTACATTTGGTATAGAACCTACACCAAAGGGTTGACCACTAAGAGAAATTGAATTAAAAATGGATGGACTTGATTGTCCCATAGATTGGAGGGGTACTGAGTGCCCCCTGATATATATGTATTGGTAACACTTTCCCCTAGCATCAAGGCCAAGGGGTTCGAACTCAAGAAGGGATTCCAACTGAAAGGGTTACTGAAAGGAACCAACGTATCCACGCTAGTAAAAACAGTAGCCAAAATTATAGGAGCATACATGAAAGGAGTAGAGGCTGGAAGGTTCGGAACTCCACTCACAGGAGGTGTAACCAAGTTGTTGGGACCAAGCATATTATGTCTACTAGTGTGTCATGACAGCTTTGAAGAACTAAAAACAGGTGGGGGAGGTGGAGGTGGAACTAAGTTGGCCACCAAAGCCAACAACCCTTTGGTCATCGGTTGTACATTGGATGTGGTTGTAGACGAAGACATCATAGGTATTGATGCTACCTAAACCAACACATGCCTAAGAGGGTCAGTGAGAGGAGGATGATAAGGAGGTACAAATTCTTCAATGAAAGGATCCTTAGGAAATATAGTATCCAGGGAAGCGACGTCTGAAACAGGGTTTGACACTCGAGACTATTCTTCCGAAGAAGAATCTGGGTCACCGAGACTTGAAAAATCCTATAGGTTTAATGGAGGAAGACCTCTTTTCCGCCTAGACAGATGACGAGAGTCGAAGGATTCCATGATGACAATAAATTTTGTCAAAATTTTAAATTGTTGTATTTTTTAGTCTCATTGATAATTAAACCAACACCTAAAAATTAAAAAAAAACTCTAAATGTCAATCAACAAGAAGCCAAAGGGGAAAGACCCTATCTGAGAAATAATGCTCATTGGAGATGAAACCCAATATCACAATAGCAAACAAAGAGAGTGGGTCATATGTACAATTACAGTTACTCTTGAGCTTCGCCCAAACTTGAGATAATGGGGCCAAGTACTCTCGTTAAGATGAGCACCCTCACAAAAACCGAAGACAGATTAGGTCCATCTATGTCAGGTATCGAGGCAACCCACCATAGTCACCATGTGTTTGTCCCTAAATTATGTCCAATGTGGATACCTCAAATCACAGACACTACTGGGGGGGGGGGGGGTTCACAGTCATGGATAGCACGTTGTATGGGCATAACAACTGGATCACCAATCTAATTTCGACATCCCCGAAGGGAACCCAAATACACAGAATGCCCACTAGTTATGCAATCGAAGGCGGCTACCTTCTCACACACACCAATTTTGTCTCATTTTTAACTCCTTTGTGAGGGGAGCGGTCCTGGATAGTATGAGTGAAGCAGGATTTTCACTGTTTAATGAAACTAGTGTAAAGTTTTGGAATATTGGGCAGTTTTCTCACACTACCTAACCCAAGATCCTAGCCTCAACTAATCTTTGTGTAATCTCATAAAAGAGTTATTGATTAATTTTACTAAGCGCTTTATTTTTAGTGTACGTGAATTTAAGTGTTCAGAGGGGGATTGGACGTTTGGAATTTATTTGAATCCAACACAAACCATACAGAAAATGTTTTTCAATTCAGTTCGATGAAAGAGTTATTCTATAAGGAGAAATTAATTTATACATCCCTACAACAACACACATCCAAAAATTCAGTTCAAACTATTAAATAAACATATACCAATGCTCTCTAACAACTAACTAACCCAATATATTTACATAATGAAATTAGCTATATAAAAAAATAAAAATAAAAATAAAAATTTTTTAAAAAAATGAAAAGGAAAAAAAAAAGTATGTTTCTTTTTCTTTTTCTTTTTCAGAAAGAAAATGAAGCTAGGCTAACTTTCAAAAAAGAAAAACTAGTATGCAGACAAGAAGCCAAGCATAGTGTTTCTGTTGCAGGAACCAGTAAATGACAGTCACCAACCTAACAACCAAGGAAATCATAGCAGTGAGTGAAATAGCAAAGTTTTGGCCCGGTAACACTCTCCAACAAAGCATACAGTGTGTTAATAGCTTGACTAACACATTTTTCACAAGCAGGAATGACATTTAATGCTCTAGGGTGCACAAGTATGGTATGTTACAGAGGCTAGATTGAATAATATGGTCAACCAAGGCCTGATCTGAAAATTGTGAGAAACTGAGATGGTTTTGGAGCACACATATTAGTCAGAAAGGGATGTGAGAAGAATGATAAATCATAGAAGGAGAGAATCAAGAGTTTGAAATCAAAGTCATAAACTAAGGATTAGTCCCCAGTGGAGCCGCCAATTTTGATTAAGGGTAAAATTAATGGGTGGCATTTGATGTAAGTTCACTCTCGAGTCTTTCGGGGACCCAAGGTAGACAGTCAGATTAGTTGCAACATTCACAAAGACAACATATACATGTTCATGCAAGTAATTGATTGAAACGATGAAGTAGATAAGGACTGCCTAAACGTATAGTGCAAATCTGTTGGAGAGCTCAAGGAAGTGTGGTAGAAGCCCACCTCACTTGCTCCAAGATCAGATCCTACAAGCAAACAAAGAAATTAGTAATCTTCACAGTGTTATCAAGCTAAAGCAATAAAAGACAAGCATATAAATAAACATGAAATAATATGATTCTAGGCCACTTATAACATGTATCTTAAACATGTAATCAAATAGATGCAATCATAAGACACCAAGTGGAAAAAATAGAGGCAATTATATATATTAAATGAAGGAGGATTACCACCATTTGCTTGATCAAGCCTCCCTTTGTCCTTCAACCCTAACATCTCTCTCTTCAATCTCCCTAGTGCAATAATTCTTGAGCAAATAGTTCTCAATGAACTATGCAAACAATAAGGCCTCACACTAACAAAATTTCATTCCTCGCACCTTCAACCCATCGAACTTTGACAATGAGCCCTTGCCTCCAATTTATAGGAATTTGGGAGGATAAACCTTCAAATTATTCTTCATCAGTTCGAATAGGGAAAAATCCATGATGTTTCCATGCTTTTATTGCTTTTCCCTCTTTGTATGAATTAGTTTGGTTTAGCAATGTATAATCAGAGGACTGAATTGTAGGTTTCCATATTTTTAGACTGACTCTTTGAGAAAAAGTCAGAAATGTTAGTCAGTTAACTCGGAATCCACCCCTCAAACATCATGGAACACGGGTAATTCTTCCCTTTAGGCCAAACAGGGAGTTAACCTAAGCATTAATGCTCCCTACAAGAAGCTAGGAGGAGTTGTAACTTAGTCTGGTAGTTTCTGGGGTGTGTTACCATGGAAAAATAGGTCTTTGTCTTAGGCAATTTCTTCCATCAAAGTTTCCTTCTCCTCTGAGTTTCTGCGGAGGTAATTTTGTTCTATAATAACATGTAGATATTATTATATTAATTTATCATGTAAATTGATGTAAATTATAATCATGACTAAAATAAGGGAGAGGAAACAAATTTTGAGCTTGGGAGTAGAATCCGCTTGGGAATTGCTTGTTGAAATAGACAAAATTTTGAATTTACAATTTTTCTCCACCTATATCCATGTTGCATTGAAAAAAAGTTGTACAATCATTAGAATTGGTGTATGAGCACCTGATAAAAGAATGAACTATTCTTCTAGGACAAGAGCACTAGTCAACACACAAGAGGAAATCAGGGAAGGCATTCAAAGGATAGGAGAAACTCTCGCAAGTAGATAATTTAGATAAACAAGAGGAGAAAAAGCATGCATGCTGAGGGAAAAGTATACCAAAGCACATTGGTTGCACTACAATGAGAAAAACTACACATTAGCAGTGTGTGGAAAGCATTGGAAGGAGCTCACCATAAGCTCAGGCTCAGGAGCTAGCTGTGGGATATTATAGAAAGGTGAAGTTGTGGTGATTAAGAAGGTAGAGTAATAATATAATCTAAACTCCTACTTAGTACATGGAGACACTTGGCACCATGGTACTTCTATTGGTATCTTCATAGGTGGAGACCTAAAGGTGGGCTCCCATGAAACCTATTAGGTTGAGGCATGGTGTGCTCTATATTCTTGTCAGATTGTAGGTGGAGGCACTATGGGATATGGATTCCTGTAGTGTAAATTAGGTGGAGATGTTGTGGGCTCTGGATTCCTGCAGTGACTTTTGGGTGGAGCACTGCATGCTTTGGATTCCCAAAATTGGTTGTTTGGGTGGAGACATTATGCTCTCTAAACTCTTGTTTGACAAATGGAGACATTGTGTGCTTTGGATTCCCATGTGTCGTGAATTTATTGGCATGAAGTACCCTTGAGCACTTAACTCCTCAAACTCTGAATGTAGCTCAAGTGTAGTTAATTATAAGAAAGGATAACAATGCATTTGGCATGTGGTTGGGAGGATATTTCAAGTCACTCTCTCAATTTCCAGTCTTCAGCTACTAAGATAAGTTGCTTACTTGTATCTTGTACAATTTTTTGCATTATGAATGATGAATAATGTTATTACATGATAATGGGTGCATCAACACTATCAATAACGACATGTAAATTTCCTACGTGTTGCAATGTTATGGTTTATAAATGTTTCCATTGTTGTAAGGCAACTACATATCCTTGTGATGGTGATATACTCCTAAACGAAAAGGTTACTTACATGCTTATGTTTGATTTCTTGACATGACCAGCTATTTGTTCTTGTGTGTGATTATATGTTATATGATATGTGTGAATATATTTAACTATTTTGGTGTGTGTTTGTAACTCCATGAGTTGTACGCTATAATGGAGGGGGAGTCTCTATTTCTTAGAACTAATGTGCTATGTTATTAAAGTGTCTCTAATGACATGCTAAGAGATTTTGTGAGCTTTTGTTATTTATGATGGGCCATTTCTTTCTTTATATTCATGATCCAATACAAGGCATCCCATGTGTCAAGAATGGCTATGCAAGGATAACGAGGTCCACGAGACTTCGAGCCTAGGTTCATAGAGAATATGCCTATATTTGAGTCAAATGAGCCTTGATAGTTTATAATGGAATGACTATAAAGCTACGAAAGTGCAGAGATGATAGGAAAATTATTGTTACTTAATAAGAAATTTCACATCACACCATTCCAGGGATTGCATAAGGTTCCATTGGGGGTTAGTGTGGTTAATAGAAGGCACTATATGTGAAAATTCTCATCACCTACCACCAAATTTGTCGTCGCACCGTGAAGGTATGACAATGGTTTCATCCAAGTTGGGAACATCATTTTTATTGAAAAATGGAATGATAGAAACCATCTCCATCCATAAATAGGGAAGCATCACTTGCATGGAGTTTTAGGACTGGGTGGGACACCTAACTCAAGCTGAGGTGGTGGATTCCATGTGGGACACAGATGACATGTACTCGTGTCATGGCTAATATGTTGACATGTCACGCTGACAATGTGACACATGGAATTTAGAAATGGCTCTTTGGATGACTGGAGGGGTTGGTTTTGGATGACATATAACACCGTCAAGGAATACCACATGGTAGGATGATTTTAGCATGATGTTAACATGACATCAACACATTGCAGTAGGAGGAAGTGATGTGGAGGCTATACTAACATGGAACTTAGGTGACACATAGAATGTTTGTGTTACCACTTAGTTTGGGGATGCATACAATATTGACATGGTGATACTCATTGTTGGGGGCCACATCACCATGGATCTCGGAATCACAGAGGAATTTCTCATGTCATTTCATGGTGGGTCGCTGAGTTAACAAAATCTGCAAGTAGATGGAAGGGCGCGGGATGGAGATTATCTCAACTACCTAGTGGAAATATTTACTTCGCACCACGTATGTCAAGAAAGAGTACAATGAGAGATAGGGGCATGGTCTTATGGGATCACTAGATGGGTAATCTCTCAATTAGTTGATAGTACAATAAGTCCATCATAGCATAGTGTTTTAGGATAAATAATTATTAAAAGGTTGGAGCGATGGCATAATGGTGTTGTGGAATTATGACACTGCGGGTGCAACATTGGACGTTGTGTGAGGTGATCATGCCACGTGGCTAATCCTTGCTAATGTGGAAAGGTTAAGGGGCCCGGAATTTAAATGGGAATAGATTTTTATCTCGGCACCAGATCAAGAAAAAATTTCTATCGCGAGAAATACCTTGATGAGTCAAATGCAATGTTATTGTCCAAAGTTAATTCCACTAACTTTAAGGAAAGGATAAATTTTGTAACCCTGTATCTGTGATGAGACAATACAGGTTGGTTTAATTAAAAGTAACACCTCCCATCTCACCAAGATTAATCCAAGGGGGTGGGAGGTATCATTACAGAGTGGTGACAGAGTGCCTAGGTTCAACACTCTAGCTGAATGGGCCTAGGAGGATAAATTATAGAGCTTTGTTACATTGTAGAATTTCTAGTGATTGTTTGTTGTGTAAATTGTGATGCTTGTATCATTCTGATTATGAATTGCATACTAACTTGAAATATAGTGTTTCAAATGGCCTCACATCCATATGCTTATGGCAGATTTTCCAAGGTGATAATGAGCATGTTTTACTTGTATTACGGATTGGCTAACAATTAGGTGTGTATGAAAACACATAAGAAGATACGAGTTATGATCAATAAGATGGAGAAATATGATGTTGATAAATTCCATCCGCATCAATAAGAATATTTGTTATAAACATATTTTCCACTCCACTATCATTGAGATAAACCCAAGTTCAACTTAACTTAATTGCTAGCTAGAATTAATCTCATTTCACCTTTAATTTTACTAATGTGGGATTTATTCCATATTAAAAGGGTGGAATTACATAATTGAGTAATTTCTCATAAATATCTTGTCTAAATTTTGAAATTATGAGATAATAATTATTTCATAATTGAGGAAAAGCTCATAATTGAGAAAAACGTTTTAGATTTTGTATTCTAAAGGAGATCAATTTGATCCACTTGTGTATGAGTTGGTTATGGGTCCATTATTGTAGAAGTTTCCTAACCTGTCAAACCCCTAGGTCTCTAAATACATTTTTATGAAGCATATAATTGGTCCAAGTGGATGTTGGTGGTCACCCACCTATTCCACTTGGAGCCCCAACATTGTTTCCTTTCAATTTCCTTAATTCTAACACAACTTTCTATTTTTGGAATTTTTTCGAGTCCTAAAATTCTTGAGCCATTTTGAGGTCCTAAATATGTTTTCTAAGAAAACAGAGAGACTAAAAAAGTATTAGATTGTGTTTCATAGATAATTTTCTTGCCTTCTCATGGACATATTTGAAACGAGATGTTATGATAGCCAAACAAAGATCATATGCCAAAGTTGCGACCTCGGGAATTTGGCGATCCAACTTACCCCAACGGGGCCCAAAACTGTTGGCGCTTCATATCCTAAGGTTAGAGTTTTACGCTTATTATTTATGATAAAAATGCCTCTGAACCTCATTGTAACAAAGTTTAGAAGTCATGTAGTTGTCACATCTCTTTTCAGAGATAAGCTACCATCACCCGAGATATTTTGTTTCATTATACATGTAAAACACTTCAACACTTGTTATTAATCAACTGAATTTTTACTCGTTCATTGAGTCTCAATGATCTGTTTAAATATTTGTTTCCACTGGAGCTCTCACGTCAGATAATCTTATGAAACCGATATATCGCCCATCTAATATTGTTGTTGAAAAGTCAACACACATTCCTAATGTGCGGATTTCCCATAGAGGTGTTAAATTGATAGAGTTGGATGTGATTACAGGAGAAGATAAGGAGATTCGATAGAAATGTGTGTCTATCAACTAGAATTTAACGCCTCTGGTTGTTATCTCCATACATTGTTCACAAAGGTGGCGGCCATGGGAGAAGTGATTGGTATTTAGTTCGAAGAATTATTAATAAATATCAAATATAATTTTTTTAACAAAGAAAAATATAGTCTTTCTTCAATTTAAAATAAATGATTGAAAAAACTAGTAGAGTTGTTAAAAAAAAATTAATGGATTTTTTTGGGGGGGGAGCGGGGGATTAGTTTTAGAGATTCGGTGAAACCAGAACATTTTTTGGATAACTTATTTACTTTATAGGTGACTCCAAACAAACTAAACTAAACAAATACCAACCTCGTGATACTAAAACAAGTAAAATATTATTTAACGTGGATATGATTATTATTTTTAACTCTTATAAAATTAGTATAGATCCATATTTTTAATATACTTATTTTAATTTTGTCCATGGGGATTTTGATCTAAATGGGAATATTAGTTATGCTATGCTAAGATCTTGTTCATAATATAAATATTTGTAACTAAGGTTTGTCCTTCAAATGGAAAGTAGAAGTAGGTGGTTTTATGTATTTTTGTTAATTTATGTTCATGAATTATTTTACATGAAATCAAACATAAAATGGAAGAATGTAATCAACAGTCTTACACCAACCATTGTTTAAGGAGTTCACCCCTCTTGGGCTACATCTCCTTGGATAAGCTCTAATGGCATGATCCCTTCTCATTATGCTCAATGATTTGTAAAGAGGAGTACAAAAAATGTTGAGCAAAGGAATGATTAGTTTCTCCTACAAAGAAACATATTGCTGCAAGAACATCATCCCATGAGCATGCTAACTTTCATTCAAGCATGTAAACAATCAGAAATAATAGGCATCTACATCAAGATCCTAAACTCCAACTTCAAAGAGCTACAATTTCACCACAAAACACCTTGTAGTACATGAACAAATATCTCCTTCAAAGATATAAAGAGGAAAGAAGAATGAGAAGTTACAGCTTTGATGAATTTGTTGTTTTAGAAAGAATATGAATAGTAGACAACACCTGCAAGGCCATCTTCATCATCAAACTTCTCCATAAGTTGTTCAACACCATCGTTGATCATGGCACCCTTGGGCTTCAACCTGAAAAAATGCCTATATAGAGTGCTCTATGGATCCTGAGGTCTATTCCATTGAGTTCAAAATAGTCAAAAATGGTACCTTACCCTCTTTTTTCATCAAATTTGGTCGAAAATTGAAGAAGTTATGAACTCTCCTAGTTTTCCCACATTTCACTCCACAAATTCCAGAAAAACTGGGCCGATCCTACAAACCTGCCCAGAATTTGGAAAATTGTCCTACAATTTCACCGACCGACGGCACAAATTGTGGGACAGTTAATTTTTTTAATAACGCCCATAATATGAATTAGGCATTAATTAATCTGAGATTATAAATTAATGGCGCAATTATGGTTTGGCGCCTCCTGCGCTTGGCCCTCGGTCCGAGGTAATGTCATATGTCAATTTTTTTTGGGGGTTAGACCCCTCTCCCCCTAATGGTGTTGACGACAAAGTTTAAATAGATGCAACATTGTATAAGGTTAAGAAACAATGCATAGAGGAGTTGGTATGTGTGCGAGTTTGTTCGGCGGAGGTCTTGTGTTCGACCCTCGCATGATCACTTTGTTCCATAACCCAAAAATTAACATACCATGAGGGGGACATGCAGTGTCCCCAGGCTTAGCCATGTTCCTCCTCCTCATTGGTCTTCCATCAACCAGTAAAATAATTCCAAAACACACCACTACACACCAACCACGCCATGCCACTTGGTAACCCATTATTCAACAGTGAAATGCGTTAACTGGTCAACCTACCATGTCACCCTACCACATAGGCATACCTAGTAAATAGTATAGACTGCTAACTGGATTTGTCTGCACAATTTTTTTTGAAAAATTTTCATGTTTAGGAAAATAGACAGAACATGTTATGGAGGCCATAAGGATTCCATTTTGCATGAAACGAGTTGCGTCATATTCATAACGACGAGATCTACACGATTGTTCAGGTTCCACGTTGATCCAAAAACTTTGATTTTTTAGAAAAACATTATCTTTTAATCACTCTTCCCCACTGAAAATCTTTTGGACCCCAAAATCTCACTTTTCGTCATTCAGCTTTTGAAGTTTCATTCCCTCCATTCTTCCAAACTCGGTCAAATCAACGCTTTTCATTCCTTGAAATATACTTATCTAGGCACTTTTTCAAATTGATCTTCAAATACAAATTGTTTGAATTCTAGTTCAATGTTATTCTTTTCTTTTCCATGTTTTTATGTTCATGCACAACAACATCATTCCCGAGAAGAATTCTCAAGGTGATCTTCTGCAAAATCCTCATCAAGGATAAGACCCCAAAAAGAAACTACGACAATTGAACCAACAAGTTCCACATAGTGAATGCTTGCAACTGAGTTCCTAACAAATTAGTATCCTACTACATGTGCTGCTACTACTCATACAACAGTTTGTAAATTCTTTCTAAAAACATAAATAGAAATGCATTTTTACAACATGGAAATAACTTGACATCCAAATTTTCCATTAAAAATGACTATTCACAAGCCAAACTTAGCATGATAATGCTAAAAGAAAAACATTGTTGCATTTAAAGTGATTTATTTATGAACATAACTTTTACGAATTTCCCAACTATGGGTATATGCTTCTAGTGCAAAACAAAGTTTTACAAACTTCAGTTGGACAAAGAGTCCACCCATTTCTTACCCAACCAGGTAAATTAACCCTCTATTTGAACTTCTTCTCCTTCTGGAGCTGCATTAAGTATGGCTACATCTTGCCCCACTCTTGCCATGGTTGCTTCCTCTTCAGATACTTGCACAACTTGCTTGACCTTGCCAGGATGAAGATGTGGAAACAGTCTCCAATATTTTTCAACCTAATGTCCATTGATTTTGTAGTGAGTACAAAATTTATTTTGAGCTCCTCTTGGCTCACATGCCTCAAACTTTGGATTAAATTTTCCCTTCTCGGGCTTATTTCCAATAGACATGTACATCCTCTTGAGAATTTCTTCCCTCTTTTCACACTTATCTCCACTATGGTTAGATGAAAGGAAAAAAGTACATGGAAATACATTCTTGAACAAGTTATTCAAATTTTCATTTTGTTTTCCATATTGAAAAATATTTGATACAACATGATGTTTATACCTCTTTATCTAGTTTTTTGACTTGCTCTTATTGCATGAATAATTTTCACGAGGAGTAGAAATTTCATAGTGAGAAGAACTTGATTTCTTTTCTTCTTCATCTTTTCCATCTCTATCTAGAGATACCTTCAAGTCTTCTTTTTTCTTGAAGAACCAAGCAGGTACTAGTTCTGGTTGCAAATTCCAACACCTTTACTCCTCATGTCCTCCTTTGTGACGAAAGGTACATGATACACAATAACTATCATCAGAAGACCATTTTTCTGCCCCAACATATCCCAAGCCTTCATACTTAGGTCTCTCCTTAGATTTTATTGGATTCTTGATGCCTTTTTTTTTCACACGAAGGCCTCCTCCCTTGTAACTGATTTTATACAAGAGCTTTGATCCAATCCCATTACCATACTTTTCAAAAGTTGAAAATGAATTTTCTTCAACACTTTTATGAAAATAAGAAGCATGCAAATGCTTACCAATGGTTCCATCTTTTGCTTGAGGTACAAAGATATTTTCAAACTCCCTTTTGATCTTGGACGTGTCCACTTGGACTCTTTGGTTCTCTTCTTCAGCTACCCAAACATAGGTATTGATTGAACCTCATCCTCTACATCATGTGGACAAAAGGCACAAACTTTTCCATCATCTTTTTCTGAAGGAATTTCTACACATGCATATTTCATAAAGGTTGTAGAAAAACATGAAGTTTGGGGAGAGGATGGTGGCTTCACACCATTCTTGTCTCCCTCTTCCCTTGAATAACATTCTTCACTTGAGGTGGTTTAGAGCTTTCACCATGCAACTTGGTGTTCCTCACTTCATATAGGAACTTCACCATATCTTCCATGTCTATAAAAGCCTTTCTGAGAGCTTTTACATCTTTTGACATCTTGGTAGAATCTCCTCCTTGGAACATACTTTTTTTGAAGCCTCAATTTGGAACTTGAGGTAGAACTGGTGGTAGAGACTTGATCTCCTTTATAAAATATTTCTCCTCACTTGAGCTTCAAAATTGTAATACTCCTAAATTAGCTTGCAGCTAATTGGAATATTAAAGTTTTGTGTTGTCACTTAGATAGGTGAATAAGTGGGTAGGGAGATCCATAAATCTCTTTATGAAGAATAAAAGCACTTCTCATGTGAAAGTGGATCATTATTTCAGCTTAATAAAACACCCTAAGGTGTGAACAGGGGCTAGATCATGTGGACTGGGTCAATGTTGACCAGATCAACAGCGTTGTTATGGAGATCATGGAGGATTAATGGGGGACATCGCAGTCATTTAGGAGGAGTGTATGCATGAGAATAGCTCCATTATTAAGTGGGACCCACGGCAAGGAAGCTCACCAAGCATAAAATGAAGAGGTGTTAGTCATCAGTAATTTTTGTTGTTTTAAAGATGACTAAGTACTTATCCTAGATTTCTAAAAACAAGATTTATGAATATTGTGAGTTTTAGAAATCTCACTGCCTTCATTATCCTAAATCAACCTGTTTTACTATACATTTCCTCTCTTCCTTCTAAATTTTACCTTACTTCTCCAAAGGGACTCACCATAGGCTGGTTTATCTTGTTTTTCACTCTCCCTACCCACATTCTCATTCACTCCTTTCCCCCCTCTGAAAAACCCATTTTTCCCTTCATAACCCTCCACAAAGGAAACCTGTATTCCTCATTTTCCTTTGTATATATTAAACAATGTAGAATTCCCTCTTTTACATTGTTTAAAATCCAAATATTAAGTCTATCGAGTCTTTTTGTTTTACAAATAAAACCCTATTTTATTTTAAGCCCGACCTTATGTTATAAAGGCCTAAGCCTCTTTTCCTCTAGCCCCAAACCCCCTCACGCTCATATAACCCCAACTCTGCCTACCTTATAAACCCCTCCGATATATAATTTTCACCTCCGCCCTTTCTATTATAAATCCCCCCGTAAACCTTATAAAAAGGCCTCATTCACCTTTATTATATTAACCCTGGGCCCCGCTCTTCACCATACCTTGCGCCCATTCAAAACTTTCCACCTATCCCCACTCCAACTGACTTGACCACCTGCTTGCCCCCAAGGCATGCGATGACCGTCGATCTCTCTCCCCTAGATCTGACGATCCCTGGCGCATATCTCAAATATAATTGTGCCAACGTTAACGTCTTATTACCTGCACGAAATGTGCAGTTTCGCCCTGCCACATGGAGATCACCCAATGGAATCGCACCACCACCCCCGAAAACCACTTAACACCCTTCTACCATGCGATAAACCGCCTCTGGTTTCCCTAAACCGCTTATCCCTCTGCGCCAAATTTCAAAACCTCCCACCTCCGTTTGAATTTTTGTTGGCTCCACCTTTGAAACCATGCCTCCTCCGACCATTTCCTCCTCTGTAAATACCCCCCGACAGCCCAAGACCCCCGAAAAATGGAGTAAACCCTCTCCCGCATGGTTTTTAGGTTAATTATTTGTGTTTTGTGCAGGTTTAATGGCGAAAGTGTACACCAAAGCATTCTGATGGCCCAAGAACGATGACTAAAAATCTGGGTGACGATCTAGAGATTTGAATCAACCTTAGAAGGACCAATGGCCCTGTTTCAAAGTCAAATCGATGAAGCATGATCATCGATGATCAATTAAAACCCTCCTTCAACGAAAGAATGCACACCTGCACACAAAGACAAGCAAAGAAACAGAGAAGCAGTGAAGAAAACCAGTCAGTGGACTGTCATATGGAAAAGGACGAAATTAGAAAGGCTAATCACTGATCAAAAGAAAAAACAAAGGATTAGCCAGCAAAGCAGAGTATAAAGAAAATAAAGGCAGAAATTTAAAAGGTTAATGGATAAAGACAAAGGATCAAAAATATTAATCAAGGGATTAAAGAACAGACAGAGATAAAAAAGTTTATAGAGAAAAACAATAGAAGCAGACAGTAAAAGGTTAAACGGAGTTTAAAAGCTTAAATATAGAGTTTAAAGAAAAAACAGGAGGAAGATTAACCCAAAAGCACATTCGAATTAACTGCACCTACAGGCAGTTACTTCTTTCAAAGATATTTTTCCACCTACTGATTTTTTTCCTTCAATAAAGCATCAAATAGTTATTGCACTCAGTCAGAGATCAGCAGTTATTGTAAAGTTATTAATAGGCCTTAAAGTCAAAAATTTCACATATATTCTCTCAGAAGTTAATATAGGAGTTATTATTCCAGAGAAGCATCTTCAGATATTTTTGTCTTTGGCCTTGCATGGTCTTCAAGGTAAAAAAAACATTAACTCTATAATAAATGAAATCCAAACCCTAACTTAGCTTCACCTTCTCATTTGCAGATAAATATTTCATTTGAGCTCATTATCTTGTTGTAATTTGATGATTTTTTAGAGCAATATGGTTTTTATGAGTTTGGAGAAGAAATTGGTGTTGTGAAGTTTCTGAATGGCTTGCTTTGATTGATGATGAAGGAGGGTTGCTTGTAGGATCCCTGAGCATGATTAATGGTGATGTGCCTCTATTTAGTTCTTGTTTTCTTGTTTATCATTATGTTCATCTTTCTATGTTGCAATAGAACAGAAAATTATAGGCTAAGAAATGTTGTTTGAGACACCTTAGTCCTTCCTGGTTTCTATTGCCTTGATGTTTTCCTTTGTTGGGTTTGTTTAAGGAATTCTTAGTTGCTCCTTAGACCCACCTATGCTTGTTTATTCCATGAATGGTTCAATATAGTAGTTTTCAAATATGTTTTATGGTTAGCCCTGCCTATTTGATGCTATTTAAACTCTATTTTGGAATCTCTCTTTGAATTATTACTTGTTAGGTTTTAACCAAAGAGGCCATGTTTTGATCATGCCCTTTGTCCATGCTTTAGAAGTTGCCTTAAAGTTCTTAATAGCTTGATCTCAGATGTTTAGGATTTCCCTCTTCTTGGATTAAAGTTATTTTTTATCTTGAATGTTTTCTAACCTTGAAGGTGAAATCACTAGAAGTTAAATGAGTTTCTTGCCTTCTATATTTCATTGGAATTGTTCATCTTGAATGCTAGTTTGCTTAAAGTGTAATCTAAGAGCTATTGGTGTTCCTTATCTTATGATTATGTCCTTATGTTGATTAGTACTTAAGACCATCTTGTTTAAAAGTATTTGTTTAAGGATTATTCACTGCCCTTACACACCTGCTATGCTCACAAACTTAATGTTCATTTCATTTCACACATACCTTTAAAGATCCATTTTACTATGCTATATTTTCCCTGTTATACATCATGTTTCATTGTTGAGATATCCTTGACTTTCATTGTCTCCATATCTCAATTATTTAAAGACCTCTCACTCCACCTATTCTATCTGTTTCATCTTACCCAACCAAAACAAACAACAAACCCTACACTTGACAACTAGCCTAAATTCAACCATCTAAAGCAAACAAGTTCATATCCTTTGCATACAAATAGAGAGAGCCCTCTCCGATTCCAAGGAGGCTAGGTTCTAGGACTCCAAAGACTGGTGTGATGTTACCCTATGCATTTGGTCTACCAATCTACTAAATCACGGAACACCAACATAATGGCGATCACGGTGGGACATTCTGAGTAAGTAACAAGCTTATACATCCTTAGAAAATTTAGAAGCCCTTGTCAAACAATATCCTGTGATTTGTAACCACCTCATCACTATCACTAACATAATGGTGATCATGATGGGACCTTTAATTCAGTGACAATCTAAGTATCCCTTAGGATTTAAGAAACCCCTATCAAATCATAGTGAACTAAAACTGTCAGCCAAAGAGTAGAATCTGGTTGTTTCACCATCCTATCAAAATCATGACTCGGTTGTAGGACACTCTTACAAACCCTATGGATACATAAAGGAACTCAGAAAACCCCAAAAACATCCCTAGATTGGTTTTTTGTCAGTATTGGTGGTGGACCATACACACATATCTTCAAAAAAACTAAAAATATCCACCTGGTGACTCCACTAGCCTCCATTAGGCCTATTACTTCACTAGTTCTCATTAGACTTCCCTAGGATTGTGTCAAATCATCCCTGAGAAGTTTAGAATCCTAGTCACATACTGTGTGAGTTTACCAAACATTAAGAGAGGCCAGCCTTCCGAAAACAGTCCTAAAACTTTCATCCTCTCTACATTTTGAGTTTGAAATCTGGCTTCACAAAGGATCAGTACCAGATCTCATCCGGACCCAAACCCTCCTACCATAGTTGATGACCCAGAAAATATTTTGTGGAAAAATTCTAAAACTGGAAACTTAACTACTGTTAGGACCATTCATAGAGCAAGCTCTGTACCTGAACATATTACAGCCTTGCAAGATCCCCAGTTTGACTTGCACCATACAAGGAACCTATTCAGAACTAAGTCACATAGTGATATTGACCAGAATGACCTTAAGCCCTTATCTTTGCAGTAGAGTTCTAGTAGAGAAGCCTCTCCTTCCACTCCTCCTGACTTTCAGCTTCTCCATCACTTTAGCTCTTTCCATCCCAAATCTGCTCAGAATCAGCTTGCTGGCCCAAGTACCTATACTACCCCCCTCCACACATCCACTATTAAAAACACTCCATTTCATCCCACATTCCCTCTCACAAAACCTCCTCTTGTAAATCCTCCATTTTCTCGCATCATGGCAGCATGGTATGCCCCTTGGTACTACCACAACCTCTGGTTCCTTTACCAAATGACTATCAATCCAGTATTCCCCACTTTACCGGAACTGAATCTACCACTCCCCAATAGCATGTAGATAGGATGAATGATGCCTTTGACTACATGGAAATAGAAGGAGAGACCATTAAGATGAGGATCTTTGCCCAAATCCTAGGAGGAGAAGCCAAAACATGGTTCAAAAGCTTGATTCCTAACAACATACATGATCTCCCTTCTCTCTACCAAATATTCATAAACAAATGGGAAATTAAAAAGAACCCTCTCCAAATCCTCTCAGAATATAGAAATTTTAAGAGAAATATAGGGGAAAGTGTCCAAGATTACTGCACTAGGTTCAATAATGTTTATAATGCACTTCCACCAAACATGAAACCCCCACTAGGCTTAGCCTCAGCAAAATTTCCAGAAGGTTTTGACCCAGACATGGCCTATCAGCTGAGAGAAAGAGACCCCTTAATTTTAGAAGACATGCAGAGAGGAGCTGTAATTGTAGACGAAAATTTGATTGAAAAAAGAGCTAGGTTAAGGTCAGAAAAAAAATTTACATACAATGATGAAGCTGTGGCCTCAACCTCATCATCTAATGCCAAAATTTTTAACTTAGTGAGGGTAATGGAAATAATTATGGAAAGGATAAAATTAACTGAAAGAGCACCTCCTAGGGATAACCAAGCAAATCCCCAAAACAGAAATAGGAATCCAAATTTTAGAAGAGACCCTCCCCAAAACAGATAAAGAGACAATGACCAACAAATTAGGCCTCCTTTCCAGGACAACTATGTAGATGAAGAAGAAAGAGAGACTGAAAGGTTGGAAGAAAATCATGTAAATCTGAGAGGATCTGACAGTGAGGGTAATGTTTTTCTCACTGAAGAAGAACAAGGATTCTTTTCCTCAGACCAAACTGAAACCAACAATGAGGATTCTGAAGATTACCAATTAGGATTTGAAAATGCCATAATGGAAGTCCACATGCAATATGATCTTAGGAGAAAAAAGAACCAAGAAACCTCTAAGAATAACAACACAGACAATGATGTTAGGAAAACCTCATAAAATCCTCCTAAAAAGACATCAAACAATATCAACACCATGGCTAAAAAAATTGATCTGAACAAATACAAAATCAGCCAACAAAGTGTTGACCCAAGCTGCCCTAGTACTTCTACTAGTGGCCCTCGAAAACTTATTCAAAATGACAGTCCTAATAAAACTCAGCAAATCAAAATTGCTAAAAAGACTATGTGTGACAAAACAGATGTAAATATGTCAAAAACACTAGCACCTTTCAGCCTTGAGGGAGAAATTTTCAAGATCCAAATTAGCATACCCCTCGTTGAACTAGTAACCCAGGATGTATATAAAAATCAAGTCTTGAAAGCTTTGAATATAGGAAATGATACTGATACTCTAAACCTGACTGATGATAAACCAGAACTATTGTTTGGTCCTGAATTAGAAGGAAAATACCAAGAAGGAATTGTCCCTCCATTCTATGTTAGCTTGAACATACATGATAAAATCTTGCACAATGCCATGCTGGACTCTGGTGCCTCTCACAACCTCATACCAAAAGTAGTGATGGAGAGATTATACCTAGAAATTACTAAACCTTACAAAGACCTATATTTTTTTTATTCAAGTAGAGTCAAATGTCTGGGTCTAATCAAGGATTTATGTGTCAATCTGGCGCAAATCCCTGCTAAGGGTCTAGTCATGGACATAGTAGTTGCTGACATTTCCCCAAAGTATGGCATACTTTTATCCAGATCATGGGGAGCCAAACTTAAAGGGAACTTCAAATGGACATGTCTTATGCTACCATCCCAGTCTTTAACCAAACAAGGAGATTGTACCAGGAATCTCATATGAAATATATGGTAAGCAGTCTAGATAGGCCAAACAACACTCCTGTTTATCCCATTCATTCAGATCTTGATTCATTTATCTTGTATAACGAAGATGAAATCAGAAAACAAGAAAATGAAGATAAGAAAGATTTAAACCCTCCAGAACAGTCAAGTCTATCCTCAAATGAAGAACATAACAGCTCAAACTCTAGTAGCCTTGAACAACAACATGATAGTAAGTATGAAATGGAAACAATTTGGAACTTGAGCTTTGATGGCTCTTGTGGCAAAGCTGGTTCTGGAGCTGGTATTTGGATACATAATACCAATGAACGCCATTCCTACAAACTTGATTTCCAATGCACTAACAACATTGCAGAATATGAGGCTCTCCTCCTTGGTTTGCATTTGCTCAAAGACTTAGGAGCTAAGAAAATCTCTGCCACAGGAGATTCAGAACTGATTATTAAACAAATCAAAGGTAAATATTCAGCAAAAAATCCAAGATTGAGAGACTATAGAAATTTTTCCCTAGATCTCCTCAAAACCTTTGAGAAATATCAGCTCACTTTCATCCCTAGAGCCCAAAATTGCCTTGCCAATGAGCTTGCCTTTGCTGCTAGAAATTGCCAAATACCCCCTGCAACTGAAAAATATACTGTGAAAGTCAAAAACTGGCCTATAGTACCTGACAACATAAACCATTGGCAAGTGTTTGAGAGTGATGAACAAATTGATGACTTTCTGCAATCTAGAAATGAATTTGCAAGAACAAGATCAAGCCTAGAGCATGATGAAGGTGTTTTTGCTTATGAACAGGCCCATAAAACAGAGTTGTCCTCTACTACTGATATAAATCTACTTGCAAATCCTTTTGAGGCAGAATTGTTTGAGGATCTAGACCAAAGGGACCTTGAGGTTTTACAATGTAAAAATGATACATTACCAAGGGGCCTTACATCATTAGAAGAGTTGTTCAAATTTAATGATGTGGCTAAAAAACAAAAGATAGAGCCTACAGAAACTAATGTGGAATAATATAACATAGGCAACATGATGGAACCCAAAATGATAAGACTCTCCAAAACTCTTCCTCCTCACATAAAACAGAAATATATTGAGCTTTTTCAAGAGTTTAAAGATGTGTTTGCATGGGGGTATGAGGATTTGAAATCATATGACACAAGCATTATTCAACACAAAATTCCTCTTAAGGAAAATTAGAAACCTTTCAAACAAAAATTGAGGAGAATAAACCCTGTCTTACTACCTTTAGTTGAGAAAGAGATTAAAAATATGTATGATGTCGAGATCATAGTTCCCCTTAGATACTCAGAGTGGGTTTCTAACCTTGTGTCAGTTAGGAAGAAGACCAGGGAAATTAGGCTTTGCATTGACTTTAGAAATTTTAACAAAGCCTCCCCAAAAGATAACTACCCCTAGCCTAAAATGGATCACATACTTCAAAAGGTAGTTGGCTCTAAGAGAATCTCACTGCTTGATGGATTTTCCGGCTACAACCAGGTGCTAGTACTCTCAAGTGATCAACACAAAACTACCTTTACCACACCTTGGGGTACATTCATGTATGTCAAAATTCCATTTGGGTTGATGAATGCAGGGGATACTTTCCAAAGAGCCATGGACATAGCTTTTTCAGAGGACATAGGCTACTTCATAGTCATTTACCTTGATGACATCATTGTTTACTCTAATATTGATGAACAACACTTAATCCACTTGAGAAATGTTTTTGAAAAATGTAGGAAATATGGCCTATCCTTGAATCCCAAGAAAACATTGTTTGGTCTCCAGGAAGGAAAACTCCTAGGCCACATTATCTCTGAAGAAGGAATCAAAATAGACCCCAAAAGGATTGAAGGAATATTGCAAATCAACCATCCTAGAAACATCAAGGAGTTGCAATCCTTCATTGGGAAAATCAACTTCTTAAGGAGGTTCATCCCCAACCTTGCTGAACTCTTGAGGAATATTATAAACATGCTTAAAAATGAGATAGAAGTTAAGTGGACCTTGGAAGCTAAATAATATTTTGAACTATTTAAACTAGCACTTACCCAAACACCGGTTTTTATCAGTCCTGATTTTACCAAAGACTTCTACATTTTCTCATTTGCATCTGAACATGTCGTTGTTGCAGTGTTATTGCAAAAGAACATGATGGGGCAAGAACAACCCATAGCCTTCTTCAGCAAAGCCCTTAGAGATGCTCCTCTAAAGTAAAACATAATGGAGAAACAAGCCTTTGCCTTGATTAAAGCATTGAAATACTTTAGAATTTATATCTTACATTCTCATATCATCGCTTTTGTTCCACACACAGTTATCAAAGACATTTTGAATCAAGACCCTGATGGTAAAAGGGGAAAGTGGATTGCTATTATCTTAGAATATGACTTAGAAATCAAGCCCACTAAATTGATTAAAGGACAAGGACTTGCAAAACTTATGCAAAATCAAATTTCCAAGCATTAGATATGAATATGGTTGATACTTTAGAAAAACAAGAAAAGTGCACAGCTCCCCATATTGAAGAAGTATTTCTAAATTCATCTTGGTATGTCGATATCCTATATGTACATTTCTATCTTAATGCTCCTCCTACATTATCAAAGACAAAAGCTAGTTTCCTGAAACAAAAAGATTTAAATGTCTGCATCTTATATGGAGTGTTATATTGGAAGAATTTTGTAGGCATACTACTTAAATGTTTGCTTGAGGATGATGCAGGTAAAATCATGCATGAGATGCATGAAGGAGAATGCGGAGGCCATCTTTACTGGAAAACCATAGCTAATAAAATCCTCAGAGCTGGCTACTATTGGCCCACCCTTTTCCTTGACACCCACAAACTGATCATGACTTGCCATAAGTGCCAATTTTTTTATGGCAAGAGAAAATTCTTACCTTTTCCTTTGCATCCCATTACTATTGAGGCTCCTTTTCAACAATGGGGTTTAGATTTCATTGGAGATATTCACCCCACCTCATCATCCTAACACAAGTGGATCCTTACTGCTACTGATTACTTCACCAAGTGGATAGAAGCCATCCCCTCTAGGAATGCCACCGACTCAGTCATTATCAAATTTCTTGAGACAAACATCCTGTTTATATTTGGTTTCCCCAAAAAAGATCATCACAGATAATGTTGCTTCCTTTACATCCAAAAGAATGGTTGACTTTTGTTATAAATATCACATCACATTAGTACATTCCACAGCTTATTGCCCTCAAGTTAATGGGTTAGCTGAGTCCTCTAACAAAATCTTGATCAATATCATCAAGAAGATTCTGGAACAAAATAAAAAAAAAATGGCATAGCAAGCTAGTACATGCATTATGGGCTGATAGACTAACCACCAAGAAATCAATCGATATGTCTCCCTATCAACTAGTGTATGGCATGGATGCCATTTTCACAACATCCTTAGGAGTACCGGTGATGAATCTTCTCTAAGAAGTGCAATCAGAATAAAATGGCATGCAAAGGAGGCTCAACCAAACCATTCATTTGCAGCAGACAAGAGAGGAGATTTACAAAAGGACACAAACAGTGCAAGAAAATATAAATAAAATCTTTGACAGAAGGACCAAGGCTAATGATTTCCAGAGTGGGGATAAAGTGCTGAAATGGGACTCAAGGAGGGAAGACAAAGGTAAACATGGTAAGTTTGAAAATTTGTGGAAAGGACCATACATCATCAGTTCAGCTAGAGGTAACAATGCTTTATTTTTACAAGAGCTGGATGGAGGAGAGATTTTTGGAGGTCTTGTCAATGGCAGGACACTCAAGCACTATTTTTATTAAAATTACTAGTTTGAGGCCTCATTCATTGTACATAGCATTGTTTGATGAAAAACATGAAAGAACGAAAAATCAAAAACAGGAAAATAGAAAAAGAGGACAGATTTTAAAATAAAAGGTACAACCCCATACCAAAAAAGAGTACTTTCTGAAGGTGTGCAAGTCCAAATGCTACTACTTTGGAATACAAAGTCTTGTTTAGTCATACAACCTAATCATGACTGAGTAAGTTTTAAATTCTGCTGATAGGATATTGAATGAATATTTTCCAAATTGCCTAAACTTGGCTTATCAGTAGATTAGATTAGGAAAAGAGATAATGGTTTCAAAATGATCAAAATCTGAACCAAAGAGAAGAGAGGGATGCATAAAAAATTTCATATTACAACCCTCAATGTTTTTGTTCTACGAATAAATTTTGTGTGCAAAACTTGTACATCATGTCACAGCTCATAACAAATCAGACTGCCTAATCCTGATTTGGTTATGTTTTCAATTTTCTGTTTTAGAGTAGAGAATGAAAATCCATCAAAATGTTTAAACTTGATAGATAGTTAGATTAGTTATAGAAATAAATGAGTTCATCATCTTAATCTAAACTCTTGAATGATATAAGTGTAGAAATAGATAGTTTCATGTTTTCAAAAGAAAAAAATATGTTAAGGTTCTGCAAGTATAAATGCACCCAATGAAGAAAAAATGCTAGGAAAGTAGGTTGTGTAGGTAAGGATGAGTTTGAAGTGATCATGTTTCTCAGACTCTTAAATATCATAACTTCAAGAGAAACACCAACAAATGAAAAGAAGAAAAATATGCCCAATGGATGAGGCACTGGTCTTCATAAACCCAAAGATTTGATATCTGCAAGTTCTGAACACCTCCTGAAAAGGAGCTGCCCTCCCCAAGTGGAGCCACTGTTAGTCATCAGTAATTTTTGTTGTTTTAAAGATGACTAAGTAATTATCCTAGATTTCTAAAAACAAGATTTATGAATATTGTGAGCTTTAGAAATCTCACTGCCTTCATTATCCTAAATCAACCTGTTTCACTATATATTTCCTCTTTGCCTTCTAAATTTTACCTTACTACTCCAAAGGGACTCACCATAGGCTAGTTTATCTTGTTTTTCACTCTCCCTACCCACATTCTCATTCACTCCTTTTCCCCCCTCTGAAAAACCCATTTTTCCCTTCATAACCCTCCATAAAGGAAACCTCTATTCCTCATTTTCCTTTGTATGTATTAAACAATGTAAAAGGCCCTCTTTTACATTGTTTAAAATCCAAATATTAAGCCTATCGGGTCTTTTTGTTTTACAAATAAAACCTTGTTTTATTTTAAGCCTGACCTTATGTTATAAAGGCCTAAGCCCCTTTTCCTCTAGCCCCAAACCCCCTCGCGCTCATATAACCCTGACTCCGCCTACCTTATAAACCCCTCTGATATATAATTTTCACCTCCGCCCTTTTTATTATAAATCCCCCCCATAAACCTTATAAAAAGGCCTCATTCACCTTTATTATATTAACCCTGGGCCCCGCTCTTCACCATACCTTGCGCCCATTCAAAAACTTCCACCTTTCCCCACTCCCGCTGACTTGACCACCTTCTCACCACCCCCAAGGCATGCGACGACCGTCGATCTCTCTCCCCTAGATCTGACGATCCCTGACACATATCACAAATATAATTGTGTCGGTTTTAACGTCTTATGACCTGCGCAAAATGGGCGGTTTCGCCCTGCCATGTGGCGATCACCCAATGGTATCGCACCACCACCCCCAAAAACCACTTACCACCCCTCTACCGCACGATAAACTGCCTTCGGTTTTCCTAAACCTCTTATCCCTCCACGCTAAATTTCAAAACCTCCCGCCTCCATTTAAATTTCTATTGGTTCCACCTTTGGAACCATGCCTCCTCTGTAAACGCCCCTCGACAACCCAAGACCCCCAAAAAATGCATTAAAACCTCTCCCACATGGTTTTTAGGTTAATTAATTGTGTTTTTTGCAAGTTTAATGGCGGAGGTGTCCACCAAAACATTCTGATGGCCCAAGAACGATGAATGAAAATATGGGTGATGATCCAGAGATTTGAATCAACCTTATAAGGACTAAGGGCCCTGTGTCAAAGTCAAATCTATGAAGCATGATCATCGATGATCAATTAAAACCCTCCTTCAACGAAATAATGCACACCTGCACACAAAGACAAGCAAAGAAATAGAGAAGCAGTGAAGAAAAATAGTCAATGGACCGCCATATGGAAAAGGACGAAATTAGAAAGGCTAATCACTGATCAAAAGAAAAAACAAAGTATTAGCCAGCAAAGAGGAGTATAAATAAAATAAAGGCAGACAGTTAAAAGGTTAATGGGTAAAGACAAAAGATCACAAAGATTAATCAAGGGATTAAAGAACATAGAGAGATAAAACAGTTTAAAGAGAAAAACAATAGAAGCAGACAGTAAAAGTTTAAACAAAGTTTAAAATCCTAAATATAGAGTTTAAAGACAAAACAAGAGGCAGATTAACCCAAAATCACATTTGAATTAACTGCACCTATAGGCAGTTACTTCTTTCAAAGATATTTTGCCACCTATTGCTTTGTTTCCTTCAATAAAGCATCAAACAGTTATTGCACTCAGTCAGAGATATTTTCTATCTACCAGCAGTTATTGTAAAGTTATTAATAGGCCTTAAAGTAAAACATTTCACATTTATTCTCTCAGAAGTTAAGATAGGAGTTATTATTCCAGAGAAGCATCTTCAAATATTTTTGTCTTGGGCCTTGCATGGTCTTCAAGGTAAAAAACTCATTAACTCTGTAATAAATGACACCCAAACCCTAACTTATATTCACCTCCTCATTTGCAGATAAATACTTCATTTGAGCTCATTATCTTGTTGGCATTTGATGAGTTTTGAGAGCAATACATGGTTTTTATGAGTTTGGAGAAGAAATTGGTGTTGTGAAGTTTCTGAATGGCTTGCTTTGATTGATGACGAAGGAGGATTTCTTGCAAGATCCCTGAGCATGGTTAATGGTGATGTGTCTCTATTTAGTTCTTTTTTTCTTGTTTATCATTATGTTCATCTTTCTATGTTGCAATAGAACAGAAAATTATAGGCTAAGAAATGTTGTTTGAGACACCTTAGTCCTTCTTGCTTTCTATTGCCTTAATGTTTTCCTCTGGTGGGTTTGTTTAAGGAATTCTTAGTTGCTCCTTAGACCCACCTATGCTTTTTTATTCCATGAATGTTTCAATATTGTATTTTTAAAATATGTTTTATGGTTAACCTTTCCTATTTGATGTTATTTAAACTTTGTTTTGGAATATCTCTTTGAAGTATTACTTGTTAGGTTTTAACCAAAGAGGCCATGTTTTGATCATGCCCTTTGTCTGTGCTTGAGAAGTTGCCTTAAAGTTATTTATAGCTTGATCTCAGATGTTTAGGAGTTCCCTCTTATTGGATTAAATTTATTTGTTATCTTGAATGTTTTCTAACCTTGAAGGTGAAATCACTAGAAGTTAAATGAGTTTCTCGCCTTCTATATTTCATTGGAATTGTTCATCTTGAATGCTAGTTTTCTTAAAGTGTAATCTAAGAGCTATTGGTTTTCCCTGTCTTATGATTATGTCCTTATGTTGATCAGTACATAAAGACCATCTTGTTTAAAATTATTTGTTTAAGGATTATTCACTGCCCTTACACACCTGCTATGCTCACAAACTTAATGTTCATTTCATTTCACACATACCTTTAAAGATCCATTTGACTATGCTATATTTGCCCTGTTATGCATCCTATTTCATTGTTGAGATATCCATGACTTTCATTGACTCCATAGCCCAATTATTTGAAGACCTCTCACTCCACCTATTCTATCTGTTTCATCTTACCCAACCAAAACAAACAACAAACCCTACACTTAACAACTAGCCTAAAATCAACCATCTAAATCAAATAAGTTCACATCCTTTGCATAAAAATAAAAAGAGCCCTCTCTAAGACCAGGAAGGCTAGGTCCTAGGACTCCAAAGACTAGTCTAATGTCACCCTATGCATTTGGTCTACCAATCTGCTAAATCAAGGGACACCAACAAGAGGATGGAAGCATTGGAGCACATGGATTTGTGTTATTGATTTTGATCGTTTTAGATCTGGATTTGTCATGTGACATTTCTGTGAATGCTTTTTCTATTTAGCAGGGTTTGTTGTGTTGTTTAGCACAAGGGTGTTTCAGAGCAAAAATCCCATCCTCATCCTTGGGGGACTTAGAGTTCCTAAGCAGGAGAGGTTATCTTGAGCTGCATTACCACTATGTGGCATTTGGCCAAGCTTCAGTCTCATATACAGCGCAGTCTATTCCAGATATGTGTTTTTTTGCAGGGGTGTAGCAGTGGAGGAGAGATATCTCCAATTTGTAAGCTAGATTTCCATTAGAGGGATCATCCTTTCATCTGGAATCTTGTGAGGAAGTTCTCAGGGCCTCATTTCATATTTTGGAACTAGGACAAGTAGCTATCATCAGCTACAATGCAATTTCCCTCAAGGAGTGCATTATTTTGGAGAGCAGCTGCAGTAGTGGGTTTATTGCTCTATTTGGAGTGTTTGGGTTTCCTGTGTAGGGATCAGCCATTCATTTAGGAGATCTGTTGGATGAGGATCAACCACCTTGTATATCATATCAGCCATCTCCCATCAGCGATTCAGTTGCAAATATTATTCAGCCCTAGGGCCAAATCTGTTATATTTTGTATAGTGTGTATTTCTGGAAACCTTTTCTGGGTTGTCCTGGAAATCTGTTTGGGGGCTTGAATATATATTCCTTGCACTATTAGGGAATTGTAGTAGCATATACATGCATTTCCACTTTCAGCTGTAGTATCCCCTCATAGACAGCGTAGTTTTGACATTCCAGCTTTTATTGTATTATCAACATTTCATATCTAGGTGTATGCTTTCATGGGAGGCTTGTTTGCCCAACTTGCGTGATATTTTCCTCAAGAATATGTACCTATTTTTCTGTTATAATCATAATGGAATGGATCTATGGTTGTCTCATGTATTAATCTATTGATATTTCTGCATATTTCCATGTTTATGCGTTATATTGCTGCTTTTCCCATTTGAGAATATTACAGTGGTATCAGAGCATAATCTTGGCTCAGCCTGTGTACTTCATCCATTATTTCATCTAAGGAGGCTTCTCATAGGAAGGAGAATATCTGCAAAAGAGATGAAGGAAAAACTCCATTACCAGGTGAAATGGAAGGGAAGGATTTCTCAAGACTTCTTCTTTAAACTATGTAGGGCATTAATAAAGACATCAAAGAGATGAGGATGGAGAGATATAGAGATTAGCCAAGAGATATTGTACATGAAGAAAGCACCATATTTTCAAATTATGGGTGTGAGAATTCAACTACACCATCAGATCTACAACGTAGTACCATTCCTACATTCTTGGCAAGAGAAGAAAAGGGAGAAGAAACACCAAGGAGGAGACTCTTGGTGACGACTATGAATCTCAGTCTAGAAGATTCAAAGAGCATCTCAACTTCCAAGGGTTTTTTCAAATCAAAGAATATAGAAGACCCAGTAACCACAATAGAAGAACAAGGTGCATGCAACACACTTTGCGTAGATTCTTTCTACCTACTTTTGATGGGTCACCCAAGAGCACAGCCAAGGCTTGGGTAAAAAAGCTAGACACATATTTTTAGCTGCATCAAGTTTCAGAAGAGGAAGCCATTAGAGTAGCAGCGCTTCATATTGAAGGTAAGGCTTATGCCTGGTGGTTTGTTTAGTCAATTCAGTGTCCTAAATTGATAGCATAAATTATCGACCAGGGCTTGTAAACTAATGAGGTATACTTGCACTATATGTGCCTAAATATCCTTATTCTTATTTCATTGTTTTCAGTATTTTGCTGATATTTTTGAGTTTTGTCATGTTTGAGTTTTAGTATGCTACTCTATGTTCAAAAGATGACATCAAATCTATGTCAGAAAGTAAAGAAAAAGGAACCTTAAACTCAAAACAGAGTGTAGTTGTAAATTTTGTCCCTAATTAGGAAAATGATGAAAAATAGAGTATTCTAATCCATGGATGTTCTAACTTGCAAATGAACATGAAATGTAACTCAAGACATTATATTTCAACCTGATCCTTTGAGTTAGAGGTTTTTTGGAATAATTTGTGAAAGAGATTGAACTTCAATGTGATGAGGATCTTCATAAAAACAGAAAGCAACTTATAATATTATAGTGCAATCTTATTCATATGATAGAGATATTTTGGAATAGCTTGAGAAGAAAATTGCTATAGTATGCTAAGTATCTCCTATGAATACTTGAAACTACTTATGACATTATAACTAGGTCTCGTTCATCAGCTAGAGATTTATTGGAAGAGTTTATTGAAGGAGATTAGATATAATGTAATAATGATCTTCTAAACAACAAGTAACCTAAAATATTACAATTAGGTCCTTTCTGTGATTTAGAGATTTATTGGAACAGTTTTGAGAAAAGACTGTTTGTAACAATATGAGGATCTTCTATCTAATTACAAAACAAAAAATGCTAATTAACTCAACACAGTACAACCAAAACTCATTCATATAATAGTGATATGTTTGAAAAGTTTTTAAGAAAAAGAATGGCTGTAAGATAATGAGGATCTTTTACTCTAAATAACAAAAACTAAAGTGTTGGTAACTCAAGATGTCACAATTAAATCCATTCATTGATTAGAAATATGTTGGAAAAGCTTTGAGAAAAGACTAACTATAACATCATGAGGATCTGTTAGTTAAAAAAACAATGTAAGACATAATGCTAAAAGATATGAACTCAGAAAATTGTCTACGTGAGAAATATAACAAAAAAGTACTGAAAGCTACTTATTTAGAAAGCATGTAGAAGCCTCCTTAGATAGCAAGGGCCCTCTGCTATCAATTTGGCATAAAAGTCTTTAACTCCTCAAGTTTGTCTTCAATACAGCATCAGAGTTATACTTCTTCTTATTATCAAAAATACTTCGAAACAGAGTATCACAGTATTGGAAAAATAAGAGTTAACTTCCTATTTCTCGGTCTCACCGAGCTAAATTTATAGGCAATTACATAACTGATATTGAATGAAAGTAGGCACAAGTGTATTCTAAAGTAAAAATCAAACTAAAACTCCTTTTTAGGACTCGTGATTTGCTGAAAGCAAATCAAGAGTCCTTATCCTTATAGAAATATGCTTCTTGGACTTTTGGTTTGACCACGTGCATAAGCATCTCTAGTTGTTGACTCGGCCTTCGCGGATGACAAGGAATGATGTAGGAAAGATTTAGAATCTAACCATATACACCTTTTCTTCAGATGACACCTGTAATATGTTCAAACACCAAAATGGCTACGAAATGTGTAACTGGCTATAGAATGACAGCATTATATAGCTAAAACTGCTCAAAAATCATTAAGACAACAAAACCACAAAAGTACAAGTTAGTCATTGCATGTATTCCTTAAGTGATTTTAATCATTCTTATTGATATTTAGGTCTATAAAATGACAAAATGAATTATAAGATGAAGTGGAATTTGGTAAAGGAGAAGACACTTTTAGGGCTCAACATACCCCCACTGCAAAAATTTTGCATGTCCTCATGCAATTACATTCCATTTGTATTGATACTTCTGCAAGAACATCTAACCTCCTTTTCTTCTTCTTCTGGTAGTTAATGCCATCCTAGGTTTCCTCATGAGTGTTTTGAACTTCAGATTAATGAGTGCCCTGTTTAATTTTCTGTTTCTTTTCTTCAACTTCTTGTTTTCTTTTTCTAATATTTCCATTTTCTGAGAGAGGGTGTTGTTAATGCTGCTTTTCAATTTAACTTGCTCCCTTGGGATTTCATTTTCATTCTTAATATGGTTATTCAGTATCTCTAATTCATAATAGTCTCTTTTTAATATTTCAATTGTAGGTTCTTGTGGACTGGGGGATCTTTCTTTGTTCTCTAAGGCTTTTCTCTCTAATGATTCCACATGGTCATAAAACTGCTGTTGAACTGGATCTACATCTGGGGTTCTTCTACCAGGGTCTTCTTCATATTGGTATACAGGAGATCTGTCGACTGATGCCTGGATTGGAATTTCTTCTTCTTCAATGTTTATGATTTCAATTCCCTTAATGCATGCCTTTTTCACCATGCCTTTAAGCCTAGAGCTTCTTCTCAATTTGGGTGGATTTTCATCTTTTACATCCTCTCCTTCAACACATTCATTTGTTAATTCCTCCTTCCTTTTCTTCTTGAGTTTTTTTCTGATTTTTACCAACTTACAGAGATTATTTCATCACTGTCTTATTGTGTTGATACATTAGGCTTGATTTCAATAGTTTTAATATCTTTTCCTCGCCTACTTCTTCTCATAGGTTTTTCTTTAGACAATGTTTCTCTTGATTCTTCAAAATGGTTCCTTAGGAGGAATTCATCCCAATTATCTCCTATCTTCTTCAAATGATACTCAAATAACATTTTAATTAAGCCATGATGATGTTAGGTAGTTTCTAAGAACTGAAGTCTTTTCTGGACATTTAAGGACATCCTTTTCAAACTATTAAGTAGGAAAAAGGGTATATTTATTTCTTTATCTAGAAAATTCATCATGAGTCTAATATGATATACATACAAAGTGCCAAATCTGCCTTCACAAGTTATGAAATTTTGTAAAATTAATAGCATATTCCTCCATTTATTCTTCAAAGCTGAACTAGGAATACCTTTCTTAAACACTGCAGTGTCCATACCTGGGTTTTTTAGCATTTGTCTCCAAGCCTCATTATGAAATTCTTTGTTTTTAAACCAACATTCTCCCTGTCTTGGTAGCTTTGTTGTTTCTGCTATGAATGCCTCTGTGATGGTGAATTTGATATCCCTAATCTCCACTTCTGATCCATCGAACAACCTAGAAAATGACTTTGTGATTTCTTTGTGGATCCATTAAACTTCTCTATAAATCTCAGCCATCCAGCTTGTTGCAACAACCCTTTAATTTGAGGGTATCCTTCTAAATACTTAGTTCCAATTGGCTCTGATCTTACAATAAGCCCCATTTATTCTTGTTGAAGATTACTTCCTTTCTCTGGCTTCAATTCACTGCTCTGTTATTGTTCTTAAAGCAAAAGCAACTGTGAAGGGTTGTCTTGCCCTAAAATGACTTCTCTGCATATGAGGATTTGGCTACAGAAAGAAATAGCAGTGAGTGGATGTGAACGAAGCAGGGTAGTGGTAAATCATAAGGATAATTGGGTGTAAGAGTTTGACATGGAATGAATGACACGAAGAAATCTTATGAATATTTTCAAAAATCATCAATGAATGTCGTGGTCTGATGATGTGCCCTAATAGGTCACTTCTAGGTTCTGACCATTAGCTTTCAATTAATGATGGTTTGTTATGGAGCAGGATGAAAGGGATTTGGTCGAGGAATGTTTATGATAGGGGTTTGATCAATTCGAATCATAAAATAACTTAGGAAAACATATGACCTAACCACATTATACCTTTAATGATTTGCTATCAAAAATAATTTCATACAATTTTACCTTAGCCTTTTTTGAATTTTTTCTGCTTTGATGTGATTTGTCTTTCATCTGAAAAATATTGATCCTTTAGGCTCCATAATCTTCTTTGACTCATCCCTTGTTTATTGGAGTAGGTTTTTCAGAATCAATTGGCTGCAGAATATGTTTGGCTGCAGAACAGGTAGCTACATAATGTACCTGTAAAAACTATGAAATATGGAATGGAATGAAGTGAAATGTGGATGGAATGAAGTGAAAATGTGGATGAAGTATGGATAAAGTGAGATATGGATGGAATGAATGAAATGGATCATGAATATGTAAAGTGAATCTGCAACTTATGATTTTATGATACTTAATTGCAGAAAAGAACAATTTTTGAAAATCTAAAGTGTCAGAAGAACTCTGATTTTCACTTTAGATTTTCTGTATAAACATGCCAATCAGTGATTGGCTTTCATGTTTATACCCTTTTTTTTATATATTGTTTTTATTTTTATTTTTATTTTTTATTTTTTTTATTTATTTTTAATTTTTAATTAATTAATTAATTAATTAATTTTTTTTTTTTTTTGATGATTGAAGAAGAATACAATTAAGTTAGTGAAGAAGAAGGATTATTCTTCACTAACTTCATATCAATGTTATCTTGAAATTTCTTGACAAATTCCTCTCTTGAAAGTGGCTTATGATACAATTTCAGTCTGTGTCCATTTACAAGAAAGGCTACCTTTCCTTCATCTATTGTCCTGATTTTTATTGCTCCATTTTCAAATATTTTCACAATCTCATATGGCCCAAGCCAATGAGTTTGAAATTTACCTTGAAAATCCTTGAACTTTGAATCAAATAAGAGGGCCCAGTCACCTTCTTTAAATTTCTTTTCCTTGATGTACTTATCATGCCATCTAGTCCTTTGTTGTTGGACTATGCTTGTTCTCTGGACTGCATCTTGTCTGATCTCATCCAATTCATTAATCTGCTCCAATATGTGCTTCTGTGCTTCTGTTAGATCAAGTCCTAACTGGACTGTCATTTTAAAAGTTTGGATCTGAAACTCTATGGGAAACAAGACTTGTTTTCCGTAAACAAGTTCATAAGGAGTATGACCTGTTGTGTTTCTCCATGTAGTTCTGTAGGCCCACAAGGCTTCAGGAAACCTTTCTGCCCAATCTCTCCTGTGTAAATGAACAGTCTTTGTTAGGATCCCTTCAATAACTTTATTGGTAGATTCTCATTGACCATTTGCTTGTGGATGGTAGGGAGTAGATTTTTTGTATCTGATTTTGTACTTTTCTACCATTTGCTCCACTAGCTTTGATGTGAATTGAGCTCCTTGATCTATAACAATTTCTCTTGGGACACCAAAACGAGTAAAAATATCCTCAAAAATAAAATTGACTACAGATGCTTCAGTAGCAGAAAGTAATGGTTTGGCCTCTACCCATTTAGTAACATAATCAGTGAAAACTAATATATATTTATTTTGTCTTGATGGAGGATTAATAGGTCCTACAAAATCTAAAGCCCATTTCTCAAAGGGTTCAATGTGTACCTGAGGTTGCAGTGGCATCTCACCTAAAGGAGAAGGTTTCCTTACCCTTTGGAAACTGTCACGCCTTTTAAAATACTCTTTAGCATCCTTAAAGAGGGATGGCCAATAATATCCTAAATGAAGGATCTTATAAGTTGTCCTCTTATCAGCAAAGTGTCAGCCACATGGTTCATCATGACATGCCTTGAGAATCTCAGGCATCTCATCTTGTCGAACACATCTTCTGATAATAAAATTTGGACCTGTTTTGTATAACTCATTAGCAATCCATGAATATTTTTCACTGTCATAAATGATCTTTCTTTTATCTCTTGTATTCACAATTGAAGGAAATTTTCCTGAAACTAGATAGTTAGCAATATCAGCAAACCAAGGAGTTTGAGTGGTAATTGCAAAGAGATATTCATCAGGGAATTTATCTTCAACTTGAGTATTGTCTTTAATGTTTTGGAGTCTAGATAGGAAATCACCTATTGTATTTTGTTTTCCAGGCCTATCTAGAATAGTGATGTTAAACTCTTGTAAAATCAATAACCATCTTGTGACTCTGCCATTAGTAATTGATTTGTTCATTAAGTACCTAATTGCAAAATGATCTGTGTGAACAAAAGTTTCATAGCCTGTTATATAGTGTCTAAATTTATTTATGGCATGGACGACAGCTAAGAACTCTTTTTTATTTACAGTATAATTTAACTCTGAAGGAGTCAAATTTTTACTTGTATAGTATATTGCATAAGGAATCGGGTCTTTTTGTCCCAAAACAGCTTCTAAAGCTTTATCTAAGGCATCTGTTGAAATATGAAAAGGTAATTTCCAGTTAGGTCCCCTTAAAATAGGTGCTTCGGAGATTTTTGTTTTCAGGGTTTCAAAGGCTAACTGGTAGTTAGGATTCCAATGAAATTCACAGTCCTTGGTAAGTAATTTGAAAAGTGGAGATGCTATCTTGGTGAAGTTTTCTATGAATCTCTTGTAATACCCTGTTAATCCTAAAAAACTCCTAACATCTTTTTGACAACTTGGAGCTAGTAGTCTGGAGATGACTTCAACCTTTGACTTATCAACTCTGATTCCATCTCCTGAAATGTAATGTCCTAGGAAAATTCCTTCAGTAAACATCATAAAACACTTTTCATGACTTAATGAAATATTTTCTTCTTTACATTTCTTTAGAATTTTTTCCAAGTTTTCTAAGGCTTCTTCAAATGTGTTTCCATAGACTGTGAAGTCATCCATGTATACCTCTACACAGTCATGTATTAGATCTGAAAATATTCCTAATACTTCCCTTTGGAATGTTGCAGGTGCATTGCATAATCCAAATGGCAATACTCGATAGGCATAGGTACCCCAGGGATAGGTAAATGTGGTTTTGTCTTGATCCTCAAGTGCTACTTGTATTTGATTATAACCACTGAACCCATCCAAAAATGAAAAGTACTTCTTGCCTGCTAATGTGTCTAACACCTGATCTATGAAAGGTAAGGGAAAATGGTCTTTAAGAGTAGCTTTGTTTAGTTCTCGGCAGTCAATACATACCCTCCATTTTCCATTCTTCTTGGGTACAATCACCAAAGGAGAAACCCACTGACTATCTGAAATGGGATAAATAAAATTGACATTTAACAATTTCTGCAATTCTTCTTTAACAATCTCCCTAAGGTTTGGATTCATCCTTCTCTGAGGTTGTCTGATTGGTTTAAAATTTTCCTCTATATAGAAATGATGAGTGCAAGTCTTAGGATTGATCCCTTTCATGTTAGTGTACTCCCAAGCATATGCAGAAGAGTGTCTCTATAATGTTTTGACTAGCTTTTCTTGTTGAAATTTCTCTAGGTTTTTGTTTATGTTTAAGGTTTTTCCTGGGAATATTTCAATTGTAGAGTTGCCAAATTCTTCCATAGAGTAAAGAGACATTTGTCTTGATGATAAGATATCAATGTAATAGACATTTGTCTTGATGATAAGATATCAATGTAATATTCTTCTTGAAATTTCTCATTTTTAAATTCTGAAGAAGATTTATAATTTTCCAAAGTATTCAGAATCTGACTATCTTCACTAATTTCTGAAATAGTGAAGAGAGGTTGTATATCTTCTTCATCATCAATCCACTGAGTATAATCTAATTCTGTTATTGTTCTTGTTGGAGAATACAAGGTAAATTTCTTGGTTGAACTTCCATCAGAGATGTACATATCACCAGATCTACAGCTAATGAAAGCATCAGTTGTAGCTAACCAAGGTCTTCCTAATATAATAGGATGTCATCCTAGATCATTTTTAGGAGTTAGGATCATGAAATCCACAGGATACTCCCAAGAATAAAAGGACACTGGAATGTCTTCTATTATCCCATCTGGTTTGATCATAGATCTATCTGCTAATTGTAGCAGTGTGGGTGTTAAAAGAATATTAGGACGTTTTAGTTTTTCCATGATTTGCCTACTCATGATATTGATTGCTACTCCTAAATCAATAGGTGTGTTCTGAATTTCAATTCCATTGATGTGTATTTTAACAACTGGATTTCCTGGGTCTAGATACTTTGGAATGGAAATCTTACCCATCATTATATCTGCTATTTTTCCTACCAGTTGTATTTTTTTATTTCTTTTATTCTTTTTCCTGTTTTTTTCATACTCAACTCCTTTATTGTTTTTTCTAAGATTGGGATTTCCTTGATAGCTTGTAATAATGGAATCTTAATACAAACATTTCTTAACTCATCTAGGAAATCATAGTTAGGCATCATAATTTGTTTCTCTACACCCCTATCAATTTGTAATCTTTCTAGAAAAGGAGGTGTAGAAGTAGATGTTGATGGCTGCTCTAATATAGGAGTTGAAATTATTGGTTCTTTTTGTTTTCATTTTTCAATATTTTGGTCTTGAAAATATGTGCTTCCCTCAAGACTTTTATTTACCCATAGAGAATCTTCCTCAGAATTGTTTTACTCTTGTATAATTACAGAAGGTTTCTTCTTTTCAAGTATTCTTCCGGACCTAAGTTGAACATCATTAAGGTCTAAAGGAGTAATCAAATAGGTTGGGAATTGTTGACCTTCTATCATATATGTATTCTGAGGGTTTTTATTGTTGGGGTTTGGTATTGGCTGGGCAGGCAATTGATTTGATTTTTGAGGAAATGGTAATGGAAGTGGTGGATTTTGATTTTCGTTTTGATGTTGTGGATTCTGTTGAGGATTTTGTTGAGGGGGAAAGTTTGAATATGTTGGATACGAGGGATAAGAAGGTGGATATTGATAATACTTGGAGAACCTTCCATAAGGATTTTGTGTTCCTTGTGCCCAAGGTTGAGATTGATTTTGAAATTGGGGCCAATGTTGCTGCCAAGAGTTCCAATTTGGTGGGGGTTGATTATACATTTGATTATTAAACCCATGTTTCTGAGGTCCCTGCTAAGGTCTTCTAGAGACAAAGTTAAGAGATTCTATGGAATTTGTGGGTGTTTCTTCTTGAAAGACAGCCTTAAGACCAGGGAGTGAAGGACAACTCTTGGTCTCATGTTTTTCTGAACAAATTGCACGTCTCTATTACTTTTGAATCTAAAGGACACTCTCTCAAGGCATGCTTCTTCCTACATTTGGGACAAAATATTGCTAAGGCATCAGCTTCGGCTTTTTGCTTGTTTTGTAACTTAAGGGTGTCTATTTTTTCACTAAGACTCCCTAGAATGTCAAATTTGAATTCATCAAGCATATTACCTATTTCTGCCCTACTTACTGTTCCAGCTACAGATTTACTTGCCCTTGCAAGAGCAGGGTCTCTTGGTCCTTTTATAATTTTATATTTTCCTCTTGAAAGATTGATACATAATTCAGCTATATCAGGTAATGGAAGCTAAGATATGTCCCCTTTTCCCATCATATTGAGGATATCTATCCATTAATCCCTAATTGTTTTCAACAAGAGATCTTTCAATGTTTCTTGATCTAGGGTTTCCATTTTTTCCCTCTTGATGTTATAATTGAATCTTTCCAACAAATATTCTAGATTTTTATTCTCTTTTTGCATCATCTTGAACACTTCTTCCTTATGATTGACTGGTATACAGTAATCTAGGTATCTATCTATAAATGCTCTCCTCATTTCATCCCATGTCCTAATAGACCTAGTGATTAAACTCATAAACCATTTTAATGCTGCTCCTTTCAATGTTGAAGGGAACAGTTTAAGTTTCTGAGCATCTTATAGATAATCATAGGTTCTACATAGAACTTCAAATTCAAATAAGAAATTTTCAGGATCCTCACTTTTTAGTCCATGAAAGTTTGGCAGAACAGAAGGTGAGATATTTTTCATAGTTGCATTAGTCTCTTCATCTACTATGGGGAATCCAAAAGGATTTCCAGTTCCCCTTCTACCTCTTCCTCCTTCTGCATTTCCTCTTCCTCCTTCTACATTTCCTCTACCTCTTCCTCTATCTCCTCCTCTTCCTCTACCTCCTCCAAATAGTGTATGTTCTCCATTAAAGACTTCTCCTTCCCATTCTTCTGCCATGATAGACTCTTCTGAACTGACATAGGGTTCAGTTGGAAGAGCTAGTTGTTCTAATGGTTCTTCTATTAAGGACATATTGAAGAAATAGTCCTCTTCTTCCTCTTCACTAGGGATTTGTAATTCTTCTGCTGGAATATATTTACCTGTGGAAGTGAAAAAGGTTATCCCTTCTGTAGAATTCCTTGGATCTTCTTCCTCTAGAATTGCTTCAGTGGATGAAGTGGGGGATCTTCCTGATGGGATATCTGATCTTGAGACTTCTGGAAGCCTATGACCAGTATAGTATGGAATGTGACTTTGAGTTGGAGGTGTGCTACTTCTTGGTCTTGGTGGAGTGAGTGGAGTTGTGAGAATTAAACTTCTGCCTCTTACAAATCTACCCCTAGAATCTCTTTCTCTATGCATATCATTGTTTTTGGAAAATAGGAAATAAGGATACCTAGTTATACCTCCCTGGAAACGGCGCCAAAAATTTTAGTCAATTCAGTGTCCTAAATTGATAGCATAAATTATCGACCAGGGCTTGTAAACTGATGAGGTATACTTGCACTATATGTGCTTAAATATCCTTATTCTTATTTCATTGTTTTCAGTATTTTTTTGATGTTTTTGAGTTTTGTTATGTTTGAGTTTTAGTATGCTATTCTATGCTCTATGTCAAAAATAAAATAAAAGGAACCTTAGACTCAAAATAGAGTGTAGTTGTAAATTCTGTCCCTAATTAGGAAAATGATGAAAAAAATAGAGCATTCTAATCCATGGATGTCCTAGCTTGCAAATGAACATGAAATGTAACTCAAGACATTATATTTCAACCTGATCCTTTTAGTTAGAGGTTTGTTGGAATAGTTTGTGAAAGAGATTGAACTCCAATGTGATGAGGATCTTCCTAAAAACAGACAGAAACTTAGAATATTATAGTGTAATCTTATTCATATGATAGAGATATTTTGGAATAGCTTCAGAAGAAAATTGCTATAATATGCTAAGGATCTCCTAAGAATATTTGAAACTTCTTATGACATTATAGCTAGATCTCGTTCATCAACTAGAGATTTATTGGGCGAGTTTATCGAAGGAGATTAGATATAATGTAATAAGGATATTCTAGTCAACAAGTAACCCACAGTATTACAATTAGGTCTTTTCTGTGATTTAGATATTTATTGGAACAGTTTTGAGAAAAAGATTGTTTGTAATAATATGAGGATCTTCTATCTAATTGCAAAACAGAAAATGCTAATAACTCAACATAGTACAATCAAATCTCATTCACATAATAGTGATATGTTGGAAAAAAATTTAAGAAAAATAATGGTTGTAGGATACTGAGGATATTTTAATCTAAATGACAAAAAATAAAGTGTTGGTAACTCAGGATGTCACAATTAATCCATTCATTGAATAGAGATATGTTGGAAAATTTTTGAGAAAAGACTAACTATAACATCATGAGGATATGTTAGTTAAACAAACAATGTAAGACATAATGCTAAAAGATATGAACTCAGAAAATTGTCTAAGTGAGAAATATAACAAAACAGTACTAAAAGCTACTTATCTAGAAAGCATGTAGAAGCCTCCTTGGATAGCAGGGGCCCTCTGCTATCAATTTGGCATAAAAATATTTAACTCCTCAATTTTGTCTTCAATACCGCATCCGAGTTATGCTTCTTTTTATTATCAAAAGTACTTCAAAACAAAGTATCACAGTATTGGAAAAATAAGAGTTAACTTGTGTTTCTCGGTCTCACCGAGCTAAATTTATAGGCAATTACATAACTGATATTGAATGAAAGTAGGCACAGGTGTATTCTAAAGTCAAAATCAAACTAAAACTCCTTTTTAGGACTCGTGATTTTCTGAAAGAAAATCAAGAATCCTTATCCTTATAGAAATCAGCTTGTTTGACTTTTGGTTTGACCACGTGCATAAGCATCTCCAGTTATTGACTCAGCCTTCATGGATGACAAGGAATGATGTAGGAAAGATTTAGAATCTAACCATATATGCCTTTTCTTCATATGACACCTGTAATATTTTCAAACACCAAAATGGCTACGTAACGTGTGACTGGTTGCAGAATGACTGCATTATGTAGCTAAAACTGCTCAGAAATCATTAAGACAACAAAATCACAAAATTATAACAAGTTAGTCATTGCATGTATTTCTTAAGTGATTTTAATCATTCTTATTGATCTTTAGGTCTATAAAATGACAAAAGGAATGATGAGATGAAGTGGAATTTAGCGAAGGAGAAGACACTTTTAGGGCTCAACAGTTTTATGAATCTTCTTCATTGAATAATGCAAATATATCTACTTATGCAAATTTCACTAGGATGATAGTGAAAATATTTTATCAAAGACATTCTGAAACTTATTTGGGTGAGCTAGCCAAACCCAAGAAATAAAAACCTTTGCATGAGTTGGAAATATCCATGAAACCAACTCCATTTCAAAACAATGTTGAGGGGTTTAAAGATCTGCAACATATTTTTCCAAGGGAAAAGTCCCCACTTCAGCAAGAACTTTCTTCTCAAGGAGAAGACATGAGGATTCCTCCTTCAATAGGAGATCAAGCTAAATGATCTCTTAATGATGAGGTATTCTCCAATGATGAGGAGAAGGAAGAGAAAGAGCTGGAAAGAGCCTCAAACACTGTAAAATCAGAAGGATGTCTACCACCATTTAGGGATGGAGATGAGAAATTTCTTCAACTAGAGGAGCTCTTGTATCCTTGCAAGAAGTTCCAGAGGATCTTACATATGAAGATCAAGAGAAGCATGTGTCTATGTTGATAGGCAATGAGAAAAAACAATGGATGAAATGTGTTCCAAAATCGAATACAGTCTTGGGGACATACACCATGATAGATAATTCTCTTGTAATCAAGACTTTTGACACCAATGAGATGTTGGGTGTGCATGGGTTGATTACATTTGAAGAAGACACCTTAGACTATGAGATATTGCAGAAGGTAGGAGAAGATGAGAAGGAGGGCCAACATCAAGTGATTGGGAACATACACACCCATCCTTTTCAGGAGGTTTATGCACAAAAGCAGGAGGATGATTAGCGCATTGATGGCAGGGACAAATCAATCCACTCATATATACAGCCTACTCTAGGCCTTGATGTTTCATTACATGGAGGCATTACACCAGGGAGACCCCCTAATTGGAAAATAAACAAAGAGTTCTCTCAACATGGTGCAGCATTGATATATATGGCTAAGGAAGGAGCCTTGGGAGAAGCTATCACAGCACAGAGGACCTTTGATGGGTTCAAAGGAGGGATGAGAAATTTTCTGATATGGACATTTCCATCTCCCACTCAACTATTTGCGCTGAAATATGATGATTCAAGAATCTATGATGGCATGAGCATGGTGTCAAATGGATATGTCAATGCCTTGGAGCAACAAATGAAACTTACATACATGAGGAAGATTGTTGAATATGACAAGGGGTTATTGACACTCTTGTATGCATTGGCCAAACTATGGAAGTTTTGGATGGGAAATACCTTCCAAGAGGAGGTTGACCTCCATATACTCCATTCTTGTCTTGGGCAAGATCAACTACAAAGGAGGCAGCAAAGGTGGGGTATCAATACTCAAACATGTGGCTTTGGAATTGAGCATGTCAAAGAGGAGAGCTATGATGAGACAGGTGCTTCATTTCAAATTTCTACAGTGTTGTCATTGTTGGGAAGGATGGATCCATATTGGGAGTCCCAAATTTTGATGGATTATTCCAAGAACCTCTTCACAGTAAGGTTCTTGATGGGTAAGTGATATATGGGAGGTATAGAGTGGTTGATGGAGTCATTTATTTTCATGATCAGATCTACTTGACTAGAGACTCCAAGCTCAAGGAGGGGATTCTACATGAAACATATGAGGCACTCTTTTTAGAGCATGAGGATTCCATTGAGTCCTATCACACCATCATGGAGGGATTATATTGGTAGGATCTAAAAGAATATGTGCACCAATATCAAGTGATATGTAGCTTGTTTGATGTATGAGAAGGAAAGAAACCACCTTGCAAGGTTGTTTCACTCACTTCCCCTTTTGATGAAGAGATGGGAAGGTTAATCTAATGACCTCTTCACCAACTTGTCTACAATATATGGTAAATATTTTGTTTTGATTCTTATTGATCAACTAACAATGTATGTACATTATTTTACCATGCATTTGCAGCACATTTATCCACAAGAGAGCAAGCCTCTTTGTGGATTTCATGGTCCTTTTGGGATAGGGAGACCCATAAATCTATTTATGAAGAATAAAACCACTTCTCATGTGAAAGTAGATCACCATTTCAGCTTAATAAAGCACCCTAAGGTGTGAACAGGGGCTTGAGCATGTGGACTGGGTCAATGTTGACCAGATCAACAACATTGTTATGGAGATCATGGAGGATTAATGGGGGACAGCGCAGTCATTTAGGAGGAGTGTATGCATGAGAGTAGCTCCATTATTAAGTGGGACCCAGGGTGAGGAAGCTCATCAAGCATAAAAGGAAGAGGATGGAAGCATTGGAGGACATGGATTTGTATTATTGATTTTTATCTTTTTAGATCTGGATTTGTCATGTGACATGTTTGTGCATGCTTTTGTTGTTTAGTAGGGTTCGCTGTGATGTTTAGCGCAAGGGTGTTTTCGAGCGGAAATCCCACCCTCATCCTTGAGGGACTTAGAGTGCCTACTCAGGAGAGTTTATCTTGAGCTTCATTACCGCTATCTAGAATTTTTCCAAGCTTCAGTCTTATATACAGCGCAGTCTATTCTAGATCTGTGTTGTGTTGCAAGGTGTAGCAGTGGAGGAGATAGATCTCTAATTTCTAAGCTATGTTTCCATTGGAGGGATCATCCTTTCATCCGGAAGCTTGTTAGGAAGTTTTCAGGGTCTCATTTCATATTTTGGCACCAAGCCAAGTAGCTATCATCAGCTACAATGCAGTTTCCCTCAAGGATTGCATTATTTTGGAGAGCAGCTGCAACAGTGGGTTTATTGCCCTATTTGGAGTGTTTGAGTTTCCTATGTAGGGATCAGCCCTTCAATTAGGAGGTCTGTTGGAGGAGGATCAGCCATCTTGTATATCATATCAGCCATCTCACATCAGTGATTCAATTGCAGAAATTATTCAGCCCTAGGGCCAAATCTGTTATATTTTTGTATAGTGTGTATTTCCAGAAACCTTTTCTGGGTTGTCCTGGAAATATGTTTGGGGGCTTGAATCTATTTTCCTTGCACTATTGGAGCATTGTAGCATCATATACATGTATTTAAATTTTCATCTATAGCTATCCCCTCATAGACAGTGCAGTTTTGACATTCCAGCTTTTATTGTATTAGCAGCATTTCAGATCTAGGAGTATGCTTTCATGGGAGGCTTGTTTGCCCAACTTGCGTGATTTTTTCCTCAAGAATATGTACCTATTTTTTTTTATAATCATAATGGAATGGCTCTATGGTTGTCTCATGTATTAATCTATTGATATTTCTACATATTTCCATGTTTATGTGCTATATTGTTGCTTTTCCCAATTGGGAATATTACAAAAATGCCTTCACTTGAAACAACAAACAAAACCTTCTTGCACAAATCAAACCATGTGCTTTGATACCAACTTGGTAATATTACTTATGCTATGCTAAGATCCTGTTCAGAATATAAATATTTGTGACTAAGGTTTGTCCTTCAAATGGAAAGTAGAAGTAGGTGGTTTTATGTGTTTTTATTAATATATGTTTATGAATTCTTTTACATGAAATCAAACATAAAATGGAAGCATGTAATCAATCATATTACACCATCCATTTTCTAAGGATTTCACCCCTCCTGGGCTACATCTCCTTGGATTAGCTCTAATGGCATGATCCCTTCCCATTATTCTCAATTGTTTGTAAAGAGGAGTACAACAAATGTTGAACAAAGGAATGATTAGTTTCTCCTACAAAGAAACATATTGTTGCGAGAAAATCATCCCATGAGCATGCTAATATTCATTCAAGCATGTAAAAAATCAGCAACAATAGGCATCTACATCAAGATCCTAAACTCCAACTTCAAAGAGCTACAATTGCACCACAAAACACCTTGTAGTACATGAACAAATCTCTCCTTCAAAGACATAAAAAGAAAGAAGAATGAGAAATTACAGCTCTGATGCATTTTCTATTTCATAAATAATATGAATAATAGACAACCCCTGCAAGGCCATATTCATCATCAAACTTCTCCATAGGTTGTTTCAACACCATGGTTGATCATGGAACCCTTGGGCTTCAACCTACAAAAAATCCTATCTAGAGTGCTCTATGGATCTGGAGGCATGTTCCATTGAGTCCAAAATAGTCAAAAATGGTATCTTACCCTCTTTTTTCATCCAATTTGGTCGAAAACTGAAGAAGTTATGACCTCTCCTAGTTTTCCCACTAGTTTTCCACAAATTACACGAAATTTGGGCTGGTCCTACAAATTCGCCTGGAATTTGGCAAACTGTCGTACAATTTCACTGAACAGCAGCACAAATTCTGGGGTGGTTAGTTTTTTTAATAATGCCCATAATCCAAATTAAGCATTAATTAACCCGGGATTAGAAATTAATGGCACAGTTATGGTTTTGTGCAAACTGTGCTCCACCCTCTGTCCGGGGTAAGGCCATATGTCAATTTTTTTTAGAGTCTGGCCCACCAGGCTAGCCCCCTCTTCCCCCAACGATGTCAATGACAAAGTTTAAATAGATGTGTTATTGTGTAAGGTTAATAAACAATGCGCAGAGGAGTTGGTATCTGTGCGAGTTTGTTCGGCGGAGGTCTGTGTACGAACCCCGCCCAGTCCCTCTGGTCCATAACCCAAAATTTTAACATACCATGAGGGGGACACGTGGTGGCCCCAGGCTGAGCCGTGTGCCTCCTCCTCATTTGTCTCCCACCGACCAGTAAAATAATGCCAAAACACAACACTTCGCACCAACCACACCATTCCACTTGGCAGCCCGTTATTTGACGATGAAATGCATTGACTTGTCAACCTTCCCTCTCAACCAGCCACATAGGCATGCCCATTCAGCAGTACGGACTGCTAACTGGGTCTGTTTGCACAATTTTTTTTTCCAAATTCGCCTATTTAGGAAAACTAACAAAACATGTTTCGGAGGCCATACAAAGTCCATTTCATGCGAAACGAGTTACGTCGGATTCAGAATGATGTGATCTACGCGGTCGTTCAGGTTCCATACCGATCCAACAACTTTGATTTTTGGGCAAAAAAATAGCTCTCGATTAGCCTTGGATAGATCGAGTGCTTTCTAAAGGCACTCCTTAATGTCAAGTCATCGGTTCAATTCCCCACCCCAATTGGGTGACATATTGAACATGATGAAGATGTAGTCCCACCAAGATTACAAAAAAAAATACACTTATTTTAATTTTAAATTATTTGAAATATAATTTTTTTCTAAAATGTAAATTTAAAAAAAATAATTTGTAGTTAAAAATATTTTATTAAGGTTAATATATATACATAAATATAAACACGATATGCAAAAATTTGCACTGTTTAAAATGTATTTTTGAATATATAAACAGAATTGGATCTTTAGATTGTGTAGACTACATGATATGAATTTGAAATTCCCATAAATATTTGCTAAATTTTAAACAATATTGATTGAAAATATATCTTAAAAAAAGTCAAATTGTAGAATATGTAGACTACATGAAATATTTTAATCATAAAATAAAAAAATCAATTATTTTATATAGAATTTTTAAACCATATATAATGTATAAAAAATTTACATTGAAATATTTTAATTAATATGAACATTTAAATATTGAATGTACATTTAATTAATTTATTATTATTAATATTTGTAAATTCCATGTATTAATTTTATATTAATAATTAAATGAGTTATACAACTTTCTCTTATTCTTCTTATTAGAAAATATTTAATTTTTTTATTTTCAATTACTTTTGTTATATATATATATATAACTTAATCTAAATACGTAATGAAATGAATATCCTTACTCATAATAACTACATATCTAAGACAGAAATTGAATAACTTTAAAGCCATCCTATGCACTACTCAAAAGTTTCACAAAATATGGACATGTTAATCTACCAATTACTCATGAGAAGACTCAATAGGTGTTAGATATTTGGTGCTAGAACTTGGCATCTATGTCTGTGGAAGGCAATGGATGCACTTCTCAATCCAACTCAGGCAAACATTTTGGAGTTGGATTTGACGCTAGATCAATTGAAATTCCCGATGAATTTCCTTAAGATTGGAATTTGGTTTGGAATGCCAAACAGAACTTGACATAATTTAATTTGGCCACAATGTTCTTCGTTAGCTAGTGGAGATAAATTTTCTGTTGGAATTGGGTGTATCTTGCATGAGACTAACTAGGATCCTGGACTAAGGACTACCATTCTTCCAAGTCCAAATAATATTTTTCATCTTTATTCTTTAGCTTTGATTCCCAACCCGATATTAACTAATGGACAGGAGGGGGCATGTTACAGAGGTAAGCCTAAACGACTTCCTGTGTCTTCCCTACAATGTGATGGCATCCTCTACCCCTGGATGGTAGAGGTTGAGCCTACACTTCACCATGTCCATGACCTCTGTTGTGGCTTTGAGCTTGATCTCCCCGAGTTGTGTTCCTTTTATGCGAGGCAGGTCGGGTCATAGGGCTAACTCGCAGACCACATTGGGGTACACTGAATTAGAACCAGAAAATTCCAATATCCACCAACCCAAAACCTGGCTCAGCTGACACCCGACCCGTAAAAAGACAGGGATGCGCAGGAGCTTTGCCACGTTGGAGGTGTTTCATACCTCAAAAATAAGAAAACATGACACAATATAATAATAAGTATTAGAGTAAGAAAACACAGGATCCTCCACGGATTTGACACAATCGCGACCCAATGGGTCGTAATTGTTTGCCTTTATAACCTAAAATCCCTTTGCAGACAAGGTTATCCATAGAACTAGGTTATTATATTTCCACTTAACCCAAGCTGCTCAAAGAAATTGATGCATCATTAGGGAGACAATTTGTTCAAAATACCATAAACCTAGAAAATCAGATAAAACCTCAACAATAATTACAAAATGTAGAGCCATAAGGGAGAGAAGAATTCCATAGAGCACAGAAAGATTGTCACGAAACATGAGACTGGGCTCGCAATTGATAATTATTACTTCAAAAATGACCAGGGATCCTCAAAGCTTTCCAGATTCCTCAATTTAGAAATAGCCATGCTAATGTTCAAGCAGAGAGAGATAACCAGGCCTGAGAGGATGAGGTTAGAACTAATGAAAAAAGAATACTCGCATCGATCGCTTATCGACTGGGATTCGAGGATGCGGAGGAGCCACCCATCCATAGCTACTCTTGAAATCTAGATAAAATTCTTAACCATGCTCAACGATAGAACAACTTTTCTGGAGCAAAACCTCAAATTTGAACTTGATAATCTAACCCCACACCTCCCAAGATAACTTACCACATTGAATGACATTGAATGCCAACTTTGGCATCTGACCACCTCACTTTATGTTTCATTATTGCATTGTCCTTGGCTCAAATCCCAATGAGACCATTACTCCATATCTCACCCCAATCGAGGATTACTTTTAATTACTTTATCCATCTTTAAAAGTGATAAAAAAAACTATAATGTTGTATATATCTAGATATTTTATTTATGGTTGATAGTTGTAATATAAACAATGAACAACACATAGTTGGAGTGAGATTATTGATATTTCATAATGCTTTTAATTAAAATTGAACAAACATGTTTCATTTTTATCTTTTATTATACATGACATTATATTTATATTTAGAGAATATTTTAATTTTATTTTAAAAAAGTTCACCTCTTAACACAATAAAATAAAATTCATAATATTAATTATTAATTTTTTATTCATAATCTTTTAAAATCTTCAAATATATTTAAAAATTTTAAATTAAATATTTAATTTAATTTAAATAATTAATTTTCAAATATTTTAAAATTATTTAAAATTTTAAAATTAAATATTTAAATTAATTTAAATAATATATATATATATATATATATATATATATATGGATGGCGATGTTATTCAAAGAAAAGAGGAATGCTACTTTTGAAAGTTCTATAAATAATTGATAAAGGTTCATTTTAACAAAAATTTTATATTTCTTATTTATTTTAAAAGCTAGTTACATTTTACTAGAAATTAACAAGAAGGATTGTGGGGCAGCAAGTCCCTGCCGCCAGCTAGATCTCTTTCAGCCACAAATAGAGCTCATTTCTATTTTAGTCTAACTCGTGTATCGTCAGGCTTCAAGCCAGTATGTGTGCATTAGTTAACCGGAATAAAGTGTCTTCAAGTACATTCTCTAGATGGGCTCAAGGATAGGAATTGATGCTCAGAATGTAGGCATTTGCTTGTGCTTTACATCCTTTGTTCTAAACTCCTATGAACTGAGAATGTCGGCTTTTTCTTGTGCTTTACATCCTTTGTTCCCAACAATTGTTGATGCTGAGAATGTCGGCTTTTGCTTCTACTTATGCCATTGTAAATAGGATCAAAGTACCCTGCAATACTCAGGAACAAACAGGGTTCCATGGTTCCGATTAAATAATTCGATCATATAACAAAACCTCAACCATAGACATATCATGTTTCTAGAAGTACCAGAATCTTGGTTTTCTGCGAGGAAAACAAGGTGAAGACTGAGGTTCCATTAGTGGAATATTATCAATAATAGAAAGCATTAATCAAAATTGTTTTTAACTAAAAATTAAGAATAAAATTAATCAAATTAAATAGTATATTTTTTAATGACAATGAGAAAAACATTATAAAATAAAAAATAAAAAAACTATATATTAATAACACCTGCGGCAAGATTTGCACATCGATTAACACGTGAACCTCATTGTTCTGAGTCTTCTTAGATCATTGTGTTCCACCTTGCACAAAATCTTGCAGGAAAAGCCTCTGATTCCATAGCTTTTGTCTCTTGGACCTTCAAACAGCTCTACACTAGCGAGTTTAGGTGTGGACTCACTGCAAAGGACTACATAGAGGATTTCTAATTTTGAATGCTCCAAAGAGAGGGTTTAAATGAAGAAAAACCTAATGCTATTCAGTTGTTGCAGCTTATCCAATAGTATTTATTTGTGCATTCAGTAAGATTCGGCCTATTTCTTTGAAATTAGAGGCTTAGTTTGAATTTTCATTCTTTCTTGTGACAATTTGTCAGATTTAGTAAACGTTGTCCATGAAGTTGCAGTTTTCTTCTTAGTATTGCCATGTTTGGCTATTCTATCCACAGGTCAGTTGTGGTTTATCTTTGGTTGTAGAAAAATAGTCTTGAATTTAGCGATATTTAACTAATATTGAGCCTTTCAGGACAGGCCAAGGGTTTCTAATGTTTCATTCTTTTGCTGAATCTTCATTTTTTTAACTTTTGTTGCTTATTTTGCGAAAAACAATTGTCTTATTGTGACCAAAAATTTCTACTAGATTTTGAATAGGTTATGTTCCAGGAACCCTGAATTCATTAGGTCTTTAAAAATGTTGGAAAATGTTCTTCAATAATTTCAGGATCTATTTTTTTATCAGAAATTTCATTCGTCTAGTATTTTTTAAGTTTTTGACAGTAAAGCATGAATCCAAAATATTTCAGTACTTTGGGAATCCTCTAGTGTTTGCAGTTCCTATGGTCTCGTGTTGTCGTGAGCTTATAAATTGCTTCCCTGAGCTAATAAATTACAAGTAACAAACACTGCCTATGGTCTCGTGTTGCCATGAGCTTATAAATTGTTGCCCTGAGCTAATAAATTACAAGTAATATTCATGGTTTTGATGAAATATTTTTTGTCTTGGTGGTCCTTGATGAGAACAGTGGTGGTCCTTGACGAGAACAGTCTCGCACAAAATCAGCAACGGAACCTCAAAATCAAGCTGGGAATATTTAGGTCGCAAGACTCACAACAGAGGCTCGAGGATATAGGTTCTGAGATCTCGAGAAAATGTGCCTACAGAGAAATCTCTAGCGCCTAAGTGCCCATATTCAATCTAAAAAGAGGTATTGAATAGCCCATATTCAATCTAAAAAGAGGTATTGTATTCAGTGAAATGAATTTTATCTAACTACAACCTTGTTAGGTTCAGAAAGACCTTCCTGCAACTATGAATATATATAGATTGAGCATTTTAAATTTTAAATTTTCAAGCAAGCAAAAGTACCATTTGGGAATTTTTATATGTCTAGAAGCGCATTGCGCAACTTACCATATACACTTGAGCCCCAACATTGAAGCCATATTGAATACCATCATTTTTCTTGACATTCTCAAGAGCAGCGGCCTCAATGGTATGGAGAAACGAAAGTGTAATTCTCATAAATAATGAAGAAAAATTCCAGCTGAAGCAAAATTCCAGTTAAATCCGAGCTTGCTAAGCCATATGTGATGCTAAAGCTCAACACTTTTGACAGTCCTGGTGGGAGACGTCCTATATGTTTACAGTATGTTGTATGTTTGTAGAGTATGATTATAGAATATTCACTTACTACCTGCTATTCGTTACCCAGCTACTATGTCATGAGAAGCATCGTTAAGAACCTGCATGCTCCCGTCCATCCACGCACAATGACTCGGCCCTCAATGGATTGATAGTGAAGAAACGAAGGAGCTTCGAGCATTTTTGCAAGCGCATTTAAGTTTCCCCTACTACTAATACCTCGCAGGGTGGTGTAGGTGACACCATGTGCATGGCGGGGTGTATGTGGAAGTTTTACAGAGAATTCTCTCAAAAGCACCCTTTCAAACATTGATGCCACTCGCATGTATAAGCATTTAATTTCTTCGACTAATGCTAGCATTAGGTGAGCTAACATTTACCTGTTCAAAAATATGAAACAAATTTATAATTTTAATCTATGTTTCCGCCTCCCCGCCTCGGGAAGAGGCCAATAGAATGGTAAATCAGTGTCGGTTTAAAAATTTTGGTTATAGTTTATCAACAATTGGCTTATATTTAAAAACTTTGGTTATACCTTATTTACTTTGACTAATAAAAGAGCGGGACTAATGCTAACTTCGTGAAATCGATTACAATAGTCCCAGTCGTGCCTGCGGCCGGGACTAATAAAACATATTGATAAGTCGATAGTCAATCTATGTATGGTAAGAGAAATTTGTAATATTAATTATTAATTTTTTATTTATAATTATGTTTTCAAATTATATAAAATTTTAAAAATAAATATTAAAACCAATTTGATTTAATTAAATAATTAACAAATAGATATGAAATCAAATTTGGATGGTGATGTAATTAAATAATTAACAAATAGATATGAAATCAAATTTGGATGGTGATGTTATTTACAAAAAAGAGGAATGTTATTTTTGAAAGTTCTATAAATAATTAATAAAGGGCCCCTTTTAATAATATTTTTATATTTGTTATTCATTTTAAAAGCTAGTTACATTTTACGAGTAATTGATATCAAATATCCATAAGTTGATAGTCAATCTATGTATTGTGAGATGATTTGATTCGAGAGGTTAATTAAGAAAAATGAACTTCATAATGTTATGTTCAAAATAAATAGATGGATGAGATCAATATACTGTAATGTATAGAAATTAAAGATATTGCCCACATGTCGATTGACACTCATTGTATCCATGCATTGAAGTAACCCATGTTGAATGACAAGTAATCATTCAATAAGATATTAACACAAACATATTGTGAAAACTTTAGTGAACAATGTTGTGATGTTTTCACTTTACACCACTTTAAAGGTGTAAAGCATCATTATATTTTTATTAGTGGTATAAGCAAAGAAAGAAAAAATTATAGCTTTTGATTTTTTTTGTTCTATTAATGGTTTGATGGTGTATGATAAGAATTTGATATTTGTAAAAGCTTTAAAATATTGGACTAATTGTTTATAATGACTTCTCATTTAGATATATATATGAATGAAGTCAAGAGGATGCGAGAAGAAAAGGCTTCATGGTGGTCACTTAAGTAATGAATTGAGCAATGCCTCGGAGGGATCTAAGAAGAGAAGGATTCATGGGTGGTTTTCCAAACAATGAAGTGAGAAAATCCAAGTGGTGAGAAAATCCAAGTGGGATATGAGAGGACATGGAATTAAGAATTATTTGAGAGTAATCAAACTTCACTTGGTTTCATTAATTTTGTAACCATTATTTTTAAATAATCTAGTATTTTTTATAGGAGTAGTATCTTTGATATTCATCTTGTTATATTTGTATCAATTTAAAAAATGAATTTTTGAACTTAAGCTTTGAACAATATGGATAAAATATTGAATAGTGAAACATGAACAAATTGATATGGTTTGTAAGTTTTTTTTAATGGAAATAGAATTATTTTTCTCATATATATTAAATAATTAAATATATCTAGAGATTCACTTATTGAATTTAATAGTTATAAAGGGCCATGAAGTTGCCACATTTTATATGATGTGTCTCAAAATGTGGCTAATCACCAAAGACAAAGTTGGAATTGAACTAGGTTGTTATAACTCAATTTGCTGGAACCACTTGATAAGTCTTGCAAAGTGAGCTTGATGTATTGAGAAGTCTTGCAAAGTGAGGTTGAGATATTTCATCTGCCTAATGGAAAAACCCTATAAATAACTTAAATCATCCTTCCAATGCTTCTAGGACACTGTCAAAAGGCATTGCAACACTCATAGTAGATTGCTTTTAAATTTTAGGCAAAGAGGATTGATGTGGCTAGGGTTTCTAGAGTGAGATATAAGGGTTTAAATAGCTCAAATAATGATCAAAAGGAGGATAAGGATGAAATTACCTTTTCAAATCAAGTCAAGAATGTCTAAATTCCCCCTCCACCTTCTCAAATAAACTATGAAACAAGTATCCACCATGAAGCAATGGGAGGAAGAGGGAAAGTAGTGATATGTTTCCAAAGTGACTAGAGCATTCCACCTTGCAATAAACATACATGTAGTGAACCTTCAATATGAGTGTGGGTGAGATAATGAGTATTCTATCAAGGAGCCTAAAGGACTTACACATGTTATAATTGTCTTCATTAATAAAATGTTATGCCCCCCCCCCCCCCCCCCACAAAAAAACTTTGTTTGTGTATTTTTATATGTGAATGGTTAGATGTAGGTTTATGTATTTAGATTTGAATGATTAATGTTCATACCCATTAAATTGGAAGATAGAATTTGTATTTCTTGGCCTTTGTTTGCAAGAAATAGGTATTGGAGGCTAGGACACAAATTGCAAGAGAAATGCATAAACTAAAAAAACTAAGGTCAATTTTTGGTAAAAGGTATGCAAGAAGCCCCTTCCATTTATCTTTTAAGTATGCATGCATTCACATCATTAAGGGAAAGGATTCTGGAAGCTATTTTTTGTCACATATTAGTGACAAACTTGTGGGAAAGACTCTCAAGAAACAAAGGGATGATCCAATAAAATATAGTTTGAAAGTCCAATGGAGAGAAATATTTAAATATTTAGTCATCCTTTTAACTCTTTGGTTGTTTGGTATTAATTCATTCCTTCTTCTGGGTAGAATTTAGGTTCTCTACAACTATTAGGAATAGAAATTTTCCTTAAAATTCAGAGATGTAGACAAAATTTCCTAATCAAGTCTTATATGTGGTGTTGAAAGAGCATTAATGCTCTTTCCAATGCTCTTATACAGTGTTCTGAGAACATTTCCACACTTTATGCCTCATAGGAAAAAAAATTATACCACTTCGTTGGATTTTTTCAAAGGAATTTGGGTATTTTTCTAAGATTTTATGCAAACCTTGATCATGGAGCTTGGATAAGGTTTGGAATTAACTAATAAAATATTTTACGTAACCATAAAACCTAAGATCCACTTGGATCTATTGAATGTGTGCTCCTTTTTTAGGGTTTTTAGCTCAATATTGGGTTTGATTCCCTACAAATACATTGGGGTTGTGTGAAGCTCTTTTTCTAGTGTCTTATACTCTGTTTTATTCTTGCCACTATATAGTGTGCTAAGTCTTCTATATTCTTTGATTACTCTTTAAATTGCATACTTAGAAGTAGGTGGGTTGTTATTTTTTTGGGTGTTTTTAATTTTTTTCCTTTGTAATACTTGATTGCAAATTTTGTTTCATATATCATAATTTATTGAATTAGAATGTTCAGGGAGAAAAAAAGAAGATATTGAGGATCATATTTTCATGCATTGAAAAGAATAAGATAAGCCAACTTAGCTGGTGAAAGTGGCATCTGTTCTCCATAGGAATAAATGTCTAAAGGGGCCGGTAGGATCCGAGGATCAATAGATCCACCCAAGATGATGGATATCATTGAAAATGTTTGTGGAACATCAGGTGGTGGGACAAGAAAACAACCCATAAGGGAAGATGCCTTCAGAAGACTAGTAACAATACTGACATAAGAGTCAAAAATTCCTCCTATTAGGAATATGGTGCTGCTAGAAAATGTGGAATAATCCAAAGTGCATAAGGATATATGGTTCACTGTAACTATTTTCCCATCTAGAGGAAAGAGGATGAGTCAGAAAACTGAAGAGACAATGGTAGTCATGGCGTAAGACCAACTGCGACCCAAAATGAGATTATAATCAAGATGAAGATATACGACTTTAGTGTCCGCTGTTACCATTTTCCCACTAAGATTAATGGGGTAGCTAGCAAGGTAGCCTTTTGGGAGGAAGGTGTGGCTGTCGAAATCTTAAAGGGATTTTGATGATGGAGATAGAGTAGGAGAACCCAAAGTGATCCAGTACGCATTTGACATTACGCAGGTCGAAGCACCTTCGTCAATGAAAGTGTGATTTATAGGCCTTCCCTTCAACACAACTTTCACTTGTAATCCTAGTTGATGAGAAAGGCTAGGTTTGCATTTTTCTACGTCAAAGATAACTAGCATATAATCCTAAGGGTCAATTCCACCAATGGTCGAAAGTAGAGATTTCCTTTCCGTTGGTAAGTTTTGCAACACTTCGAGAGAAGACATAGCTAACAGTTCTTGTGCCAAGTCTTATACAATGTTTTAGTTCTGGGAAACACATGCAAAAGTATTATGAGTCGTGAAATTAAGGTTCCCTTTGGGGGAATGAATGACATGGTCAGCAGTAGGCCTTCGATATGAAATCATTGGGTGGCAGTGGATTTGAACTCGAGGCATCATCTTGAGCATTAGTGATAGGAGTTCCATAGGTCTAGGCTCGTGTTTGGAGTTCAACTTTCTCTAAGACATAAATGGCGGATGTTCCTTTTCCATAAGTATTAGAACCATTATTTCCCCCTTATGGGGGTTGTGGTGGGCTTGCAGTAAGATGTTGTTACTGTTGTTGATTAGGGAAAGGGTTTTGTAGGACAGCAGGGGTCCTCCCAGTAACCTTCTGCGTAATAATGTTTGTGCATTCCTGAAGACGAGGACATTTATATGTCAAGTGGTCCTCAGCACACATTTTGCAAGGAAATCTGGTATTTTTTTCTTTCCCTTTATTAGTTTTAGCAGTAGTTATTTGATTTGGTTTATTCTGGGTATCACGTTGCTCCTCAAAAAGAGAGGTATTTTTCTTGTTCTTATTTTTCTTACCGTCGGGTTTTTATGTAGACTGTAAAGAGTTTACCACGACGGTCAGAAGAGCGGCCAATTAGGTAGTGGCAGTGGAAGCTAAAGATAGTTGGGAGCTTTCCCACTTAGTTTTTTTACAATAGCCCCAGAGGTTGTGCTAATGAGATCGTCGGTGTGCGCTCCAGGTTGCTGATTAGCAAGAGAATTGGATTTTCTAGGGGCATGGGGGTTTAAATCATAAAATGTGCTAGATTGCAAATAAATTAATTACAGATGTTATGCACAATGGATGGATTATTTTTCCATGACTATACCAGCTAAGGCAACATCCTTACCAATGGGAGGAAGGAGTGACTTGTAGAACTAATCTGCTAATAGATGATCCAGAATTGGGGCCTTGACAAGCCTCAGCATATACCTCCAATCATGGATGTGATCGGAGATGTGAGTGGTGTTTTCTTGGCACAACGTGGTCAGAAGTTTTGTTTCGGTTTCGTAGCAGATAGGGAGCTGAAAGTGTTTGAGAAATTTGACTCCTAACGCACTAAATGTGTTAACTCATGCATGTGGTAACTCGATGTACCACTTGGCAACATTTCCTCTGAGGGTGCGGGGGAAGAGTCTAAGCTAGATACTAGCATACACCATGGAATTAGAGACAGACCATAGATGATAGGTGGTGACATGTGTGGTCAGGTCATCCCTTTGTTTCCCATCAAACTTAGGGATATCTGAAGGAATATTATGCGGTATAAGAGACCAAAGTGGGTTTTGGTTGATGGGATCGTTGGTCAATTTATACAGATCAGTGATGTTTAAAGTTGCCAAAAATGGAAATTTTGTGATTTCCCCCGAAGCTGACCAAGGAGGTTGGATGACCATTAGGACCATAGGGTCCTCCCATAAAAGTGTTCCCAACGGGATATGCAGGACTCATTGGATAATAATTTTTTGGTAGCAGTGGTGTAGGGATGTAAAGTGGATGTTCATAAGGGTTGCTAAGTTGTGGGACAAAATTTTGGCTCCCCCAGTATAATAGTTCCCCCCTTGCCCCAATTGGGTTTGGGGAAGGGTTTCCCAAATAGACGCGACAGTGTTCGCTTGTGGAATACTACTGGAAAAATAATTTACATTCGGTTTAGAACCTATACGAAAGGGTTGACCACTAAGAGGAATTAAATTAACAATGGATGGACCTACTTGTCCCATAGATTGGAGGGGTACCTAAGTTCCCCCTAGTATATATGTGTTGGTAACACTACCCCCTGGCATGGAGGCCAAGGGGTTTGAACTCAATAAGGGATTTCAACAGAAAGGGTTACTGAAAGGAACCATGGTAGCCACACTAGTAGAAGCGGTAGCTGGAAGTCCATGAGCAAACATGAAAGGAGTGGAGGTCGGAAGGTTCAGAACTCCACTCATAGGAGGTGTAACCAAGTTGCTGGGACCATGCATATTCTATCTAGTAGGGTGTCCTGTCCGCTAAGAAGAACTGACAACAGGTGAGGTAGGTGGAGGTAGAACTGAGTTGGCCACAAAATCCAACGACCCATTGGTCGTCGGTGTACATTGGATGTGGGTGTAGCTGAAGACATTGCAAGTACTGGTGCTACCGAAACCAAAACAGGCCCAAGAGGGTCAGTGAGAGGATGATGAAAAGGAGGTACAAATCCTTCAATGAAAGGATCCTTGGGCAATATAGTATCATGGGAAGCGACGTGTGAAACAGGGTTCAACACTGAAGACTATGCTTCCAAAGAAGAATCTGGTTCACCGAGGCTTGACAAATCCTCTAGGTTTAACGGAGGAATACCTCTTTTCCACCTCAGCAGACGATGAGGGTCGAAGGATGCCACGATGACCAATAAATTTTATCAAAATTTTAGAGTGATGTATTATTTAGTCTCAGTGATAATCAAACCAACACCTAAAAAGGATAAAAATCTCTAAAATTTAATCAACAAGCAGCCAAAGGGGAAAGACCATGTCTGATAACTGCCATTCACATGAGATGAAACCCAGTATCACAATAGAAAATAGAGAGATCTCGTCATATGTACATTTATAGTTACTCTTTAGCTTCACCCGACCTCAGATAATGGGTCCAAATACTCTCATGAAGATAAGCACCCTCCCAAAAACTGCAGAGAGAGTAGGTTTGTCTATGTTAGGTACTAGGGTAGCCCGCCCAATCACTTTGTGTTCATTCCTAAAGTATGGCCACAATGGATAACTCAAATCATAAACATTATCAGGGGCGTCATGGTCGTGGACAACACACTGTATGGGAAAAAACATGTGGATCCCCGATCCAATTTCGACATCCCCGAAGCGAACCCAAATACACAGAATTCCCACTAGATATTCCATCAAAGTCAGGCTACCTTTTCACACACACCAATGTTGTATTGCATTTAACTCCTTTGTGAGGGGAGTGGTCCCGAATAGTATGACTGCAGCAAGATTTTCACTCTTTAATGACACTAGTCTCAAGTTTTGCGATCCTGGGAAGTTTTCTCACAATACCTACCCCAAAATCCTAGCATGAACTAATATTTGTGTAATCATTGAAAGGAGTTAATGATTTATTTTATTAAGTGCTTTATTTTTAGTGTAATTGCATTTAAGTACTCTAAGGGGGATTGAGCATATGGAATTTATGTGACTCTAACACAAACCATGCAGAAAATTCTTTTCAATTTAGTTCAATAAAGAGTTATTATATAAGGAGAAATTCATTTATACACCCATGCAACAACACACATCCAAAAATCCAGTTCAACCTATGAAAGAAATAGATACCAATGCTCTCTAACAACTAACTAACCCAATATATTTACAGAATGAAATAAACTATATCAGAAAAACTAAAAATGAAAATAAAATAAAAATAAAAAACAAACCTTTTTTTCTTTTTCTTTTTTGCTTTCAGAAATAAAATTTAGCTACGCAAACTTTCAAAAAAGAAAAACTAGTATGCAGACAAGCAACCAAGCAGAATGTTTCAGTTGTAAGAACCTGTAACTGACAGTTAACAACCTAAAAACTAAGGAAATAACAACAGGGGATGAAATAGAAAATTTTTGGTCGGGTAACTCTCTCCAACAAAGCATATAATGCATTATTAGCTTGACTAACGCACTCTTCAGAAGCAGGAACAATTTTTAACGCTCTGGGGTACACAAGCAGGGTGTGTTACAGAGGCTGTATTACAGAATAGGGTCAACCAAGGCCTGATCTAAAAATTGTGAGAAACTAAGATGGTTTTGGAGCACACAGAATGGTCAGAAAGGGATGTGAGAAGAACAGGAAATCATAGAAGGAGAGAATCAAGAGTTTGAAATCAAAACCAAGAACTAAGGATTAGTCCCCAGTGAACCTGCCACTTCTGCTTAAGGGTAAAATGCATGGGTGGTATCTTATGTAAGTTCCCTCTCAAGTCTTCCCGGGACCCTGTTATAACATTTTTGGTTTTGATAAGGTAGCATTTTAAAAAAATGAAAAATTAAAAAATGTTAAGTTTGGATATGGATAGATAAAAAACAAAAAATGTTAGGGCTCATGACCAATAAATTATTCATATCATAAAATGTTAGGATTAGATTTCTCTAAAAAATGGAGGCAAAGATATTGAAAATGTTAGGCATAGTTTTAAAATCAATAAAATAAATATTTTCTTAATTTAAATAAAAATAAAATAAAGCAGTGGTAGCTTGTTTAAATGCGCCAAAAATTTGATTAGAAGTTAAACTATGTTTAATTTAGTTAATCACTTTCATTTAGCAGTTAATTAACTTTGTAATAAAGCACATTTTTTATTTTTATCCAAATTCTACAAGCGAAAAGTTTTTTTTTTCGTATTATGGTTAAGGATCGAGAAATTTTTGATGCTTGATCTCTTCCCCGCTCGGATCAACGGCAGGGAAGCCTTTCGTACCCCCTTTCACATTTCTTGTTAACAGTGCGAGGTGGGGGTGGGTCCAAAAATTAGTATTCCAATGGTAGGCCCTCATCGATGTGCCACTTCCACAACACTTCGGACCCCCCACCCCTTACTCAAAACCATTTACTGCTACCTTCCCCCTCCGAAATCCACTTTCCTGCCATGGACGGTTTTAACTCCTGCCAACAGTATTTGACTTTTCTCCACTCATTGTTTCTCGACACCAAATAAAAGGCTAAATCCTGTACATCCCATTAAAAATCCGCTTGCTTACCAATTGCCCTTCCCATGTTGTTAGGCCTGCTCCATAACCGTTATCTAGTTGTTTCATCACTGCCAGCTCCTATACTGTTAGAATTAAACTTCCACGGTCATATTTTCCTAACAGTCACCCATAATGGTAATATGAGCACGATTATAAATAAAACCTCTCTATTCCTTCTACCACCTTTTACTCATTCACTATTTGTTGTTGAATTGTAAGTTTTACAAAAGAAATATTTGTGTTAACTTTCAGGAATCCGTCACCTTGTCAGACATAGATTTATTTTTTCGAGACTACTTTACATCTGTTATCAACATAAAAAACATATTTCTCGTATTTTCCTCTACATATCATATGGCCTCCAAGGGAAAAATCAGAAAACTAGTCTCTGAGGAAAACCATGTTGTTTTTACCTCGGTCGATCTCGACCATGTCCCCTTGGTTGATTCATACTTCAAAATCATTAACACAAAGTGAAAATTTGAACTTCATGAATTTCCCCTATGGCTAAAACAAAAGTAACTAGATCAACATGATGATATTAAGCTCTGGGAGTCCCTATTTCCTGTGTTTTCATTCTATCAAACCCATGAATTCCTAGACCTAGTCATCTGTTGCCAAACTAGGTATGATCCCATCGAAAGAGCAGTGGTAGGTCCGAATGGAAACATTTTGAAATCTATCACTCCATATACCATTAAAAACATGTTTTCGAGCCCAAATAATGATTCTCTCAGCCTTTTCTCCCAAGCTTCTCTCATGGAGTTATATCATAAGCTCACTTTCCCTTATAGAACACAAATCTTTCAAACCTTCCTTCCTGATGATGTTGAATTGCCAAAGAAAAACCCTCCATACCCATCCTCCATGTTTCGTGAAGCCACCAAATGACACAATAGTGGATGAAACCATCCTGGTTACTTTTCCATATTTTCTAAAGACCTCCAACCAGCATTCATGTACAATTACAGCCAATTTTTGGCTAATAATATTCATGAAAATTTGATGAAATTAAAAACCCAAGGAACGTTAAAGTACACATCTGTACTTAAATATATGTTTATGTTTCGGTAGGGGGATTCACTGCCAATCACATTACGCAAGCAGGATGATCAGGGAATTAATCCGTTAGTAATTCATTGGACAAAATTGGTCAGATCTATTTCAAATAATTTTTCTTTTTCAGAATTCATTGATTCATTCATCCATCCAGTTTCTCAACTTCTTAACAATTAGAATGAACCCATAATTGTCCAGGACATCAAAATAATTATTCACTTAAGTGATCAGGCTAAAATTGAAGATTGGTATTTATACCAGAATTACACAGAGATTCGAGTATATGGCTGTGAGCTAGCACCATATAAACTTCCCAAATATGTTCCAATCTGACTTTTCTCTTTGGAATATATTGGGCAGATTATTAACATGGATGAATTGAATTTTATTTCAGGGAAGAGAAAATCACATTTTAAGATCAAATAAAAAATAGGCTCCTTTATATCCAATACTATATCAGCAGGGAATGAGGCAGATGCCATCCTTAAAAGAATGAATTTCCAGCCAAAATTTGGTCTTATGATCCTTTCAGCATCATTTCAAACCTAAGGGTCGAGTTGAAGACAACTCCATACAATCATACACCTAGGCCCGAGATTGAAAAGTTTATGAATCAGGATCAATGGATAGAGAATACATTGCAGGAGGCAAGGGAGAAGATCCTTCCATATCTTCTCTATAGACTCCAATTTCCCAAGACAAACAACAAAAAACGCCCTGAGAAGAAACATCAACTTATGTAGATATTTTCAAAGAATTTATAATTCAACAAAAGAAGAAGAAGACTGATTTTACTATTTCTATAGAGTAGAGCCAAAAATAACCGGAAATTATAAACTTGGGAGATGCAGTGGTATCTACAGCCGTAGAAGGGAGTGTTCGCAATACTCCATCATCTTCTTCAGCTTCTCAAGATCCTATGTAGATCATTCAATCAATTGGAACCATTACACCAGATGATCAAAACATCTTCTCTAAATTCTTAGAGATCAAACATAAAAATGAAACCTTGAAGGCCAATGTTTACAGTTAGTTTTAAAAACAAATGTCTACCTCACAACACAGGTCGCTAGCATCTTTTGATAGTGAAAAGGGAAGAATGTAGATGGATTTTCTACAAGCCCGAGTCCCTTTTCCCAAAGCTCCATCTGATTATAAGAAGAAAATTTTCTCATTTGATGCGAATCATATTCATCCCATAAACTAGATGGACATGCATATGCAGTCTCAAGAGATCATCTTCTCTTCCATGACATTGTCTAAGTTGAGAACAAAATTTTCAAATGTACAGTCACAACTCAAAATAGAAAAAATTTCCTCTTTTGTTAAAGACAATAAGTTAAAGTCTTTAGAAGATATTGTAGTCAATATTGGGTATGACCCAAAGGATTGTAAATTTGTAGAAGATATTTTAAATAATAATAATGCAGACATTGCAGCTCTTTGAAAGAAGCTAAAGTTTCCTTCCAAAGAAGATCACCGGAAAAAGGAAATAGAGGAGAGTGAACAAAATAGATAATATATGTTCAAAATCATCATTGAGAAGAACATTCAGATAAAGAAGATGGAGGAACAAATTAAAATATTTCTTAAGGAAAAGAATAGTCAACTCATCTTGCCATGATCCCAGTTTCAGCAGTGCCTATTGCAGTTACCGGTAGAGATCCAAGCTCTTCATCAACGGAAGTGGAATCTAAATCAACAATAGGTGATCCAACTAAACTTGTACAAGATTTGACCTTAAAAAAACAAGATAATGAAAATCTTCTAGAGAAGTTCAGAACCTTACAAACCTAGAAGATAAAAAATGACACCTTGTACATGGAAGAAATGCAAAAGTCTCACAAATTAGCACCGCAGGTTCAAAAGTTATAAAGTGAGCTTCTAATTTCAAACACCTTGGCTCAAGCTAAGGAGAGTATCTGGACCAAAATAATCCAATAAATGACAGAAGTATGGCCATCCATACAATTCATTTTTTAGCAGGAGAGGAATTAATCAAGAAGTTCAAAACAGCCATTGAACAAGAGAAGGCAGTACTCAAGAAGAAACCAACAGAGGCATCAGACATTATTAAAGTAATAAATTCAAAGAGAATGATAGAGTCACAGAATATCAACATTACAGATAAAACAAATACTATTCTGGAGATCAAGAAATTATTGCAGAAGAAGAATTTGTTGAACAAATTAGAGACTAAATGTCAAACTTTGGACATTGTTGTCCAAAGATTTCACACTAAGTTTAATCTACCAAATCAGAGGGGGTTGCATATATTAGTAGCTCCCAATGGAAAATTGATCAACTTCGAGGAGTAATGCAAAAATATCTACACCATTTCCATTAACAAAGCTAAGTTTGCAGGAATTAAAGGCAAGATGACAGGGAAAGATTTCCTAGAATCTTTATATTTTTATTTGATAGTTAAACATGAAATCAAACATCTCTTAATTAGATAGCCTAATTTTTAGAGATACGCAAAAGTAAATGGATTTTTCAAGAGATTAGTAAATCTAAAAAATTCTAAGTCAGGACAGATGGGATCACTTGTGTGAAACCAATGAGTAACTTTTTTTCTCCAACAACATGCCAGCACAGCAACATTCTTTGGGCCACATCATCAATTGCTTCCTCAAAGAGAGTGACATATCACTCATCATTTTTGTTTTCCTACTATTTTCTACTATTTTTGTAATCAATTTAGATACTTCTAAGTGATATAAATTAGTATAAATAACTCTTCATTCGAGTTATTAAGGGTTTCACCCTTGGATGAGCATTTTTAAGCAGAAGTGTATGATATTTTTTATCATTGATGATAAATAAAAGGATTGTGGATTTATTTCAATCATTTTTTCTCCTTGTAAGTTGTTCTAGTATTCATTTCACTCTGCTTTCTGCATATATTTGATTTTTATGAAATAAGTAGGTAAGAAAAATATGTGTTTCAGACTATCTTAAATCCTCTCGAGTTATAATCCATTTTGGAGATTGACTTATTGAACTATCTATTTGTATAAGTCCCTCTATATCAATTAATTTTTAGAAATCTTCATAATGTTAAATATATTTTGTTAAGTTTTTAAACATTCTTTGACAATCTTTCACAGTTTAGATAAATTAAACATTCAATCTAAATATTGAACTCAACATAATTTCTTACGGTTTCTACCTTCACATATGCAAAATTAAAGCATTGTTTAAAGTAAAGTAACAACCCTTTTCTTAATATTTAATATTATCAAAATTTTAAAGACATTTGTTTGTATTTTCTTAATACATTGGTCATCCAAAACCCCAATTTAAAACCAAAAAAAACATTATAGATGCTCTGGCATGATTAATTGACCTAGAATTATCTCATAGGACAACATCAGACTGGCGTTGTTGTCGGGGATACTAAATTTGATCCATTTCCCCTCGGACAATTATATTATTGTTCCTTTAAAGGTGAATAAAGTTTTAGTAAGGTTAAAATATTTCACCCGGCGACTTCACAGAACCCAAATATGGCTCCTTCAAGATATACCAGGGCTCACTCTCATTCTGAGATTGTTTTACCTTTGTCAGATCCAAAGAGACTGGTAAGACAAGCCTCTTCAAGGAGAAGACTTCAAAACCCTTATTCTTATATTCCTCCTCAACAGGAGGCCACCTCAGTTCCTGATCCCTTTAGATCTAGACCTATTCCTTTAAATTCAGAATATTTACCACCTAGGGTACATGAATTGATTTCTAAATGAGTTGATTTCCAATCTTCTCTTTTGGTTCATTCATTGGAATCCTATCAAGTACCTGAAGTACCTTTTGAGCCTCCCATATCTAAACAAGAATTGGATTTACACTTACTGAATTCAAACCTACTAATATCATTTCTCCAACCTCTTATTCTTTTCCATCTACTTCTAGTCAACCAGAAGATCTCTTCTCCTTATATTCAATCCCTTTATTTGAACATAAAGAAGGAGAATCAGAGGTCCAAAATTTGGTCATTCGTACACCCTTGAGACCTGTAAGAAGATATTTAACTTTACTTATTCCACTATATTCTTTTACCCCTCCATCTTCACTTCCATCTTCCACAACTTCATCTTCTACAACCACCACCTCGAGATCCTCTTCATCTTCATCACAAAGTATGGTCAGCTTTCAACCTATTTTTCAAGCAATATATGATGCTTTACAACTTCAAAACATATTAAACAACTTTCCTGATGCATACTTAAAACATATTCCAAGGTTTAATGGGGAAATTGGTTTATCTGTTGAATATCATTTACGAGCATTCTTAGAATTTGCTGACAATATGAATATAGAACATGAAAATGTATATATGAGATTATTTTTGTAATCCTTAGAAGGAAATGTTAGGATCTGGTTTAGACAATTGATGGCACATTTTATTCGAAGTTGGGAAGAATTAACCACTATTTTTAAGAATCAATGTGGTGTTAATAAGGATCTTGTCTATTTTTTGATAGAATTTTAAGAACTTAAGAGAAATTATGGTGAACCAGTATCTAATTTCATTAAGAGATTTAACAAACTTTATCATAAAATGTTTGCTGACTGTAAACTACCAGTGGCAGCAGCAAAGGTTAGGTTTTCTAAAGCCTTTAAAGATTATTTTGTGGTCACGTTAAGGGAAATAACTTCTCTTACCTTAGAACACATGCAAACAAATGCCATTGAAGTTGAAGCTAACAGATCTTCTTCAGCTAAGCTTAAAGCCAAAGCTAAAAAGGCTCAAAGAAAAATGAAAGCTAATCAAGAAGCTTCTTCTTCTTCCAAATCCAAAAATGAAGATCAAAATATAGATGAGATAACATCATTACTTAGGAACCTTTCTAATAGGATTTCTAAACTTGAAACTCAACTAAGAATAGTCCAGCAAACTGTTGCTAGACCTCAAACACAAACTCAATCTCAATTTAAGAAATATCCTCAACTTCAAATTCTTCAAAGACATAGTAATGATCAATAAATACCACCTCCTCTTTTAATTGATGATCAACAACCTTATTATAATACTCTTTTTATCACAAAAGATATTAACAACCTTGACAATACATCGGTTCAAATTTCTATTGTCCCTATTCCTCAAAATCAAACATTCCAAGAGGATCAAGAAAATTATGAAGTGTCTAAATATCAAGCCTTCTCAGAATTCTTAATTGTTGAACTAAATAGGAGGTATGATTTAAGACCAAGGGTAGGTCCTGGCAGGGCTTCCAAAAATCCTGTCATAATTGAACCACATATAAAATATGTTGAAGCTCAAAAAACAACCATTAAACCTTTAAATCAGCCAACTGATAGTACTTCAATTGATAAATTTCTTTAATTTCTTTTAATGTTGAAAAGGAATTAGAGAGATTCAAAATTCCCATCCCATTATCAGAGGCTTTCAAAGAAACCTGGATACAAAAATCAAGTCACAAAATGGATTCAAAACTCAAGTGTAGATGTTGAAGGGGATGTAATTAGTCTACAAGATGAAAACCCTTAGTAGTATTTGGTCCAAGCTCTAACATGATAAATGAAACAATGCCACCTTTATATGTTACTTTGAAATCACATGATTCTTTGCTATATAACTGTATGTCAGATTCTGGAGCTTCACATAATCTTATGCCAAGGGTTATTATGGATCAGTTAAATTTGGAAATTACTCGATCTTACCATGACCTATATACCTTTGATTCTAAAAGGGTACCATTTATAGGACTCATAAAAGACTTAGTGGTAACCTTAGCGCAAATACCTGTTGTTATCACTAGAAAATCAGACAAGAAAAGATGGCATTATTTAATGTTAGGTAGAAGGATTTACAGGGTTGAAAGACATTAGAGAAACTGAAGTATTCAAAAATATCTATGGTCTAAGAGGAAAAATCAAATTGCGCACAAAAGGAACCAGTTAAATGTTCCTTTGCACACATAATTCTTCTATAAGTGTGTCTTTTCACAACTTTTCCTCAAAAAGTAGTGCAGTCTTGAGAGTGGCGGAAGTCACTTTCTGGGACCACAAGGCACACTCCATGACATTTATCCCACACTTGAGGTCACCTAAGGACATTCGCCCAAGACTCCTTAGGACCTCAAGGGAGCACACAATGGAATAAATCTGGCACAAAATGGAACCACCCTCCTCTCTTGGGTCACCATCCACAATGTACCAAGACAGGGAAGGAGGATTTGAATTCTCCTATAAAAGGCCACCAAGAGATTAACAATATAAGAACACATTATTATGCTGGCCATAATTTCCTTAAGAAATACCAGTAGTGTGTGATCTGGAGCAGAGATAGAGGGGACTCAGTTGTTGGCCATCCAACAACTCCAGTCCACCATAGTAGAGAGAGGGATACTTTGCGCCAAGGCAACTCGGAAGTAAAGACATCCTTGCATTGGGACTTGGAGCTCCATAGTTCCAAGGGCCCCTTGGGAAGTGCGTTAAAGTTTCATCCTCATTTCCTACCAACACTCAATAAGAGGGGACGTAAGCATCGCCATTTGGATTATTGAAGTTTTTTTACTGTATTTAGAGCTTTTGTTTTATTTCTTTTAGTTTTAGTTTAGTTTTTATCATTGAATATGCATGTTATTTCTCTATCTAGTATGTTTATGTTTTAGCATGTTCCACTAACTTGCTTGACTCCATCTATTTTCTTCCTGTGACCCATAACTTAAGAGGGGAAAGCCACCCCTCTTAAGCAAGTGTTAATTGGTACATTCGTGCACACACAAAACTAACACAGGATTGGTGACTCCACTAACTTTTATTTCCAAGTTTATGTGGTTGTGCCTTTTTGCAGAGACCTTCGTCTTTAATGTGGATTTGGGTTAGAACTGCCCCCTTTCTCTCCTTCACTACCTGGGTCATCCCTAGTGATAGGCTGAAGTTGAAGAGCTCCCAAAAATTTACTTTGTGGGAAATTGTGTGGCTTTCTTATAGACAGACACGCCCCAGTGCGCATGTTCAGAGGTGACCGACGCGCGGCCTTCACGCCTGTTTCAGCTCTTTCCATGCAGAAATCGGAAGTTGGATTTTTTCCACTATTTCCATCTTTTCTTGCTTGTAAAAAGTGACGGGAAGCCCATAATACATCTTCCAACGTTGGTTGAGGTGCCCCACAACTTGTTAAAGCTCACTTTTAGCTTCTCTTAGTAGTTTAGGTGTTAGTTTTATTTCAAGTTAATTTTCGCAAAGTTAACAAGTAGTTTAAGTAGGAGGAAAATAAACTTGGATTCCGAAATAATGTATGTTTTGCGAATTTAGGTACCAAAACACCTAGTTAATTAGCCAAAGTAAGTGGCCTAATTCCATGCATGCTTAGCTAGTTCTCTTTCATTTTTCTAGTGTAAAATTCATTAGTTTAGTTCAATTTTTGCACTAGGATTTCAGGACCAGGATCGAATTGTCGGTAGAAGAGCAAGTAATATCTACTGCCTTTGCACCCTCGGGTGACCCTAGGCAAGCATATGAACACTCTCTATTGACAACTCACCATCTCCCTATAGTTGATCATATAGATTAACTAGGAAAAATTGAAAGTGGCCCATATCCGAGAATGTTTTTCTTTCGAGCAAGGAACAATAGAACATAGTTTAAATATGGGATTTTGAAAAGTATCATCGCATATCCACACGTTCAAACTATGTGCTTGTTCACCTTTTTTTCACACACATCCAAAACCTAAGCAAAGTAAAAACTCCTAAAACTAGCTTAACAAAACTGACTAAATTCTCCCCACAGGGGCCCCAAAAGAATTTATAGTCTATCTTATGTGGAATTATGTATTACGGATAAAACATTCTCCCCTAGACAGGTGCTTATCTAGAAATATAGGTTAATGACTTTATGACTATCTTTCGTAACTGTAAATAGAGACACACACAATGAAATAAGAAGCTTACTTGGAGTCCAAGCGCTTCCAAAGTCTCCTTCTGTCGCTTTTGTTGTAGCTTCAAATTCCAGCCGGTTGTGCAAAATATTTCCTACAAGAATAAACACTAAACAACAAGATATAGAAATAATACAGATGTCTATTCAATTTAGTTAGCTAAACCAATAAAGCATAAACCATATACATCAAATAAGAACTCATAATATGGATAATCAAAGCTTATACAGGTGCATATAGAGAAAGATAAGTAGTAATCTTTATTAATGATAGAAGGGGAGGTTACAACCCAGTGATTGATTTAGTGTCACCATCTCCAGCAGCATCCCAGCCTCATCACAATGCAAATATCTCCAGCAATATGTCACTCAAATCAACTCCTCAATTGAAATTCCACTGTCATTTCTCTACTCAAATTCTTCCTTATCAAACACTAATATATGTGCTCAATTTATAGAGGAGCTGAAGGTAGTTTTACAATCAATGACTTTCCAATAATAGGAAAGACATGTTCCCAATATTGTAGATGTCAAATTGACACATGGATTCGAAGTTTGACACATGTGAACTCTTTTAGAAGGCACTGGCCAAGTGGATATTCAGGAACAATGAGAATTTCGCTCCCAATGTGACCAACGCACCTGTGAGTGTCGGGAAGTGATTTGCAGAGCAGCCTTGCATGGGGCTACCTGCATATGCAACACACTTAGTCCAATTAGAGGTAGCGTTGATGAGCTCTCATATGATATATTATAAACTTTAAACCTTGGAAACCTTTCCAAATGAAAGTCTTGAATGATTTGTCTTGTTCTTCGTCTTGGGGCATGTAACAACTTAAATGATAGGGAATGATAGACCCTTACTCATTGGTTCTGGAGATGATGCCCAGTTAACGAGGTCATTGGGAATGGCGCCCAAATTGACCTATAACAATTTCCCCCTAAGGCATGAAGTAAGAATAATAATAACAATATTTTGATTGAGATGCTTTACATTGTGATGGGCTGGAGATGAAGCGGAGTGGTGACCTGCATCAATCTTACAATACATTACATCATGATATATCCTCTTGATCATAATTACTGAGGGTAAGCATTCCCATGTTCAGCACATAAACAATCTAATAACATGTACATAATTGATAAATTCATCTTCATTGGAATGTTGCCCAATGCAGACATGCCTACAGATATAGGCCCATGTTTGGATGATGATCTGTATGTAAGTTCACCGTACAGATGATGTGTACAACAATCTTGAAATCGCAGCCTGGATGGCTGAAACTAGATCTGGGGTCTTCTTATCTCGTTCACTCAATCATTCGGGTACAATTCTAGCCATGCGAATATATGATTTGTAGTCGAACATGGAAAGACATCGTTTGATTACTAGCCAATGATGTGAGCTATTAAGAAATGTGATAGAACCACCATTAATTTCAATGGCCCTCAAGGTACTGTAGTAAATTTTTTAAGGCGTGAATAGATGATTTGATGTCGAACGCCAAACAAAATATTTTGGTCAAAAGTCCGGAAGCGAGGATCTTGTCGATGCTGTAACAAGCCTCATGGTACTGGAATCTAATGTTTCTAAGTGAACTTCCTGGATAATGATTTGTCATCGACGGGAAACCACCTTATTGCGAAACGGGAGTTACTGATTTTGGAGACAAAGGTATGACTTGTTATAGAAATTTTCAGGGATGATGGTCATGAGAATGAAGGTTTATGAGTATTGTCGAAGGATGAGTTATTCACTAGATGACTTCTCTTGAACATATCAGCGACACTGAGATGAGTTGGCAGCATTGACCCAAAACCAAAGTGAAGGTATGATGAACCATAGGTATGAATGAACCGTCAATAATATTACCCAACCCAAACAGTCACGTGATGGAGTGAAGTGTCATGTTCAAGAGCGACTTGCTACCGTAAATAATTCTTCTCACTTTCCCAAATTTTCCCCGGTCATTTGTCGACTAGTACCTCTTTATTTTTTAACAAGCTTGAGGAGGATAACATATGCTTGATCTATAATTCAACCCTTCGGGTGAATAAAGTATCGCTATTTAATAATTTAACGAGTCTAGTGATGAATGAAACTCAATTCTTGCCATGATCGACAAGCCCGTCGCTATTTTATGCTTTAACTAGCTTAACGATAGTGATAGCCCAGTCCTTTCATATTTAGAGAGTTTGAAAAAGAGGACGAAAGAAAACTCCATAAGTACTTTTTCGTAAGTTTTTTGCTCAGATCCGAAAAAGTGTAAAATAATATCTGAGAGAACCTCTTTGGTCATGTTTAACCAAGGTATTCCTTTTTCGTAAATAATCTATCTCAGTCTGGAAAAGGGTTAAACTTATACTGAGTATATATCGATTCATTTACTTTTACGAGATCGAAAATACAAGTTCTCGGAAATATTTTCACATTATCAGAGTCTGAAAAGAGCTGAAAGAAGACTCAAGGGGTTCCTTTTTCGCTGTTATGGAAGCTCGAAAAAGAGATAAAAGTGAGCTTCAAATCCTTTTTCGTTTTTAAAAAATCTCGAAAAATAAGGAGAAAAAGTATGCTTTGTGGTCAAATCATTCTTGAAATAAATCTGCACGAGTAATCTGTTCATCAGTTGTAAAGCCTGTTCAGAACAACATCAAATGGATTAAAAATACCTATTTCATGATAAAAAAAACATAATAAAACTATAGTCATAGCAATAAATATGATTTGTAAACAATGAAATGACTATTAAAAGTAGTGTTACTATTCATTTTTACCATTCCATAGTTACCATTTGCATTTTGGAGCTCTGAAACTCATTTTTCCCTCGAACTTCATCTTTTGATTGTGATAGTTTCTATGGATGTATTTCGTTGCCGTTTGATCCAGGTTAGTGCCATGAACCTCCTCTTTCCTTCAGTATTCATTTCATTTCCAATTTTTGCAAATTTTTAGGGTTTTGAGGTCCCTAGGGTAAATTATGCCCAAAAAGAGGGCAACACACCCTTGGATGTCGAAACCTACGTTGCATAGCAAGTAAAGTGAAGGCTATTTTCATATACAATGCACTGTCTCTTGTTAGGGACTGCGTTGGGCACAATCTAGATTTTTGTTTTTTGCAATTTGCCCAAATTTTTGCATTGAATGGAATCTAATGGTTCTTATGGTTGTATTTCAGGTTTCCATAATATTACAATGATGATTACATGGAGGGAAAGAGAACATGAAGAACAGGATATGATTTCCCTAAATTATCTGGGTACATTAAGAGCCCTAAGAGATTGTGGACTGCTAAAGTACTTTAAATTGTCAAGGATGAGGAAAAAAATAGAACTCTTGGAGTTCTTAGTTCAAGCATGGGATCCAGCTATCAAGGAATTCATATTAAGAACCAAGTGGTTCCCATAATAGTCGAGGATGTATAATTTCTCACAGGTTTTTCGATGAGAGGCTTTCATATTTCGCTCTCAGGGTCTATTCTTGGAGGAGAGACAGTGAGAGATTATGTTTTGCAACATTTTTATCCAGGGGCAGAGCCAAGAAAATATGGAAAGATAAACATCCGATTTGTTAGAGATTTTCCTCTGAGAACTATCCTTTTCACGATCGCAAAACTTGTCGGCACTGATACACTACATGTAGTGAATAGACCGTATATGCAGTATGTGCTAGAGTGTATGGAGCCAATAGTCTTCAACTGGTCCGAAGATTTTCTTTCTCAGATAAAGGAACAACTGAACAAATAAAAAGGAGGAAGGAAGAAGAATTTTAGTTATGGTTCAATTCTCATATCATTCGCTTTAGAACGGATTCCATTGATGCAACCATAACATGTGACATTGGATTTGTCTAATCCTAGAGATCTGCGGATGCAGATATGGATAGAACTCATGGGTCGGCATGCAGGCCAATCGACCATTATGTTCTCAACTGCTTTCTTTGCCTAGTTCAGGAAACAGATTGTCGCCTTCGATGAGTATCCATATGTAGGCATTGATTTCCAAGGAGATCCAGATTTAGCATTACCAGAAGGTGCTCAGTGGTGTGCAATGGGTAAGAATGTTTTGACCATGTTTTTTATTTTTCTAAGGTTTATACAATGTTTTTGTATTTTGATGTTTTCCCAAGACTAAAATAAATGTTTGATGCAATGCAGATGTTGGTCATGTTTAACTAGTAGAGGAACCAGAGCGTGAAGCAGATGTGCCAGTAGAGAGGGATGTCGAGAGAGAAGTCCTTCAGGATCTTGATATGGCTGAGACTCTGTCTAAGCTTCGGCAGCACATAAAGGGGTTGACCTTCAAGATTTCAGATTTCTGGATCGAAGAGTTACCCATGTGACTGCAGTGACACACTATTGGGCTTCCTAATCGTTGGATGTGGTTACTGTGTAGGATAGCTAGAACATGATTAAAGAAAAACAATACATATGTCTGTCCTGTATTGTTGAATGTAGGCATCTCTTCGACCCATTTGGTAAAATAGTTGACTGCGACAATAATATAACCATGCCCCCCAGACGAATGAGGGTTACAGGTCATGAAGTCAATACCCCATTTCTAAAATGTTCCTATAGAGACAACAGGATGCATTGGCACCAGCGATTTGTGGATTTTATGATAAAAAAATCTGGCACGCATGACAACTTATAACTGCGAGGATGCAGTCTCAAAAAATTGTAGGCCAAAAGTAACCGGCACAGATTATCTTCTGTGTGGTAACGTATCCAGATAAATGTCCACCACAAACCCCGATCATGACAATAATTTAAAACCTTTTCAGCCTCCTCATGAGTGAGGCACCTCCTTAAACTGGTATCGACACCACGACGATAAAGTGTATCGCCCACAATCAAATAATCTTTGGCTTGGTATCGAATACATCGTTGTTCAAAGCGAGAGGTATTAGGTTGAAAAGTTTGAGTTTGGAGATAAATGATGAAATCTCCATACCAAGGATCAAATGATCCGATCAGAAACAGAGATTTGTCAAGAATTGATGGTTTCGACGTAGTAGCAGTACTATCAGAGGGAAGGCCACATAGAAGCTCAGCCAAAACTAAAGACTTCTTTGACTTGGATTTAATGAATTCCAAATCAAATTCCTACAAAATGACAATCCATTTTGAATATTTTCCCCCTAGTAATTGACGTGATAAGATATAAGTCATGGGGTTGCAATCCAAAACGATAGTAGTTTTTCGGAGCAGGATATAGTGGCGAAATCTTTGGACAACTTGAAAAGTTGCCAAGGCAAGATTTTCTACATATGAATACTTAACTTCCGTATCATTGAGATTACGACTCAAATAAAATAAAGGATGTTCTATCCCATCTTCTACTTGGACCAATACCATAGCAATGGTCATTTCTGTCGTGGCGATATATAGGAAATAATCACTTTGATAATTAGGGGGATACATTAATGATGCTTAGACAAGAGTATCCTTAATAGCATCAAAAAAAGCTTGCGCAACTTGGTCCCAATGGAAGGGAACCCCTTTTTTCAAAAGCCTAGTAAATCCTTTAACCATTTCGGCGTAGTTGGGTATGAACCTCTTATGAAGTTAGCCTTTCCTTGAATTTTCTGTATCTGAAGTAAATTTGATGGCGTAGGAAAATCAATAATGGCCTGAACCTTCAATGGGTCGATTCAAATTCCTTCTTTTAAGATGAAAAATCCAAGAAAATAACCAGAACCAACACAAAACACACATTTATGTGGATTGAGGTGAATTTTGTAGTGTCGGCAGCGTAAAAATATGGCTCTCAAATACATCGGGTGATCATTCCAATTTGGTGAATGCGTGGGTAAGTCATCTAGATAGGCACTACAAGAAAAAAGCACATTGGTGAGGGTCATGCTTGTGACGGACCTTTAAGGTCCGTCACCAATGTCACATATGGTGACGGTCCTTAAAAAACCGTCACTGTAAGTGTATATAGTGATGGTCCTTTATGGTCCGTCACCAAAGACATTTTCAATGACACTTTTGGTGAGGGTCGTTAAAGGCCCATCACTGATTCTCTATTTGGTGACACTTCTAGTGACAAACTTTTAATGACCCTCACCAATGCTCTTTTTGTTACTTTTAGTGACAGTCAAAAAATGTTCCTCATCATTGATCATTAAAAAACCGTCACTGTAAATGTATATAGTGATGTTCCTTTATGGTCCATCACCAAAGACATTTTCAATGACACTTTTGGTGAGGGTCGTTAAAGGCCCATCACTAATTCTCTCTTTGGTGACACTTCTAGTGACGAAATTTTAATGACCCTCACCAATACTCTTTTTGTTACTTTTGGTGACAGTAAAAAAATATTCATCATCATTGATCATTCCAATGATTTTTTGATAACGCTATGTGTCTGTTAATATAGTTTTTGTCAAAAAGTAACAATTTAATACCATTATTTTGGAGTATTTTTTATAATATGTCCAAGGCCATAGTGGTTAGGTTCAGTCAATTTTTTAAGAAGTAATTAGTGTGTATCATTTCCCTCGAGTAATGACTATTTGAATAGAGATTTCCTATGAGTCAACACATGCTTCATATCTATTAAGTTTATTATCTAGCAAATTCCCTTTAGATAAAGTTTCACTATTGTGTTTAGGAAATATATTATTTAATACCTAACCAAGCTCTAAAAAATCTATTAATGAGAAATACCTAACAATCCTCAATAATATAGGTATACCTTAAATTAATGCTTTGGCACACACTAACATTTCTTAGCACCCCACATGTCTTGGAACATTTTTGTACCTAGAACAGCTTGTGATGACACTGACACCCAAGCACATGGTGGCATGCGCTAGCACAACATGGAGCTCTCCTAGCATCTATTATCATGTTGCATATAATACTTAGCATGCCCTGGAACACCTTGGTCGAATGCATTGACATACATTAGCACTTGGCACACAATGCCAGTTGGCATGTATTGGGACCTATTATTAGTGTGCCTAGCATGCCCCTTTTCAAAAAGATAAAGTCCTGACTTATTAACCCTCTTATTGGTTCTTCCTTTTGTTGCCTTGATGTTGAGATTGCAACAAGATTATGAGCTTAGTGGAAAGAAGTCGCCTTCACTAAGTGGGCCCGCAGGCTATTTTTGGCGCAAAGTCTATTTTTAGACTATGTCTATTTTTAGACATATGGATCATGTTCTATGAGTTGCAGAATGATATTTGTGGATGGTTGGTCAAGTTGTAAAAAATAGATGGACTTCTATTTTTAGACATATTAGGCGGAATCTATTTTTATATTTCCAGTCTAAAAATAGATATGTCGAATATTATTAGCTCTTAATAATATTTGGACTATAAACATTATCTTATTCTCTTGGAGCACTTCAGTTAAGTGCACAGATGTGGCACAGGAGCTGACAGAAGGAATTACGCTATTCCTGAGGGTTAAGTGGAGCTATTGCATGGATACTTCAGTTAGAACTCATGTAACAGAGTTTGGTGGAGTTGATTGAGGAAGTTAATGGAGTTGTGTTCAGTTTAACTAATCTAAACATAATTGAGCTATTTGTATCTAGTTTAACTAATTGATAAAATTAGTGAGAGTTGTGTGAATTAATTATTAATTAATTCACTAATTATAAACTCATTAATCAACTAAAGAATGCATCAGTTAACTTCAGTGCATGGATAGTTTCAGTGGAGACCAGTGCAGAAATAGGTGAAAGAGCAGGTTAACTATCAGTTGTGACTATACAATTGCTATTTGCAACACACAGATAGGTGGAGAAGCCCATGAGGATTGCGCAGTACAAGCCAGGTGGTTTATCTATTTAATGAAGCCATCCCATAGCATTGATTACACAATAGAGGCTGGCTATCAAGTGGAAAAATATTGGAGCATGTGTTTTGCTAGATCTAGCTTGATAGTGTGTAGCAATTGAGGGTGTGCATGAGAGCTTGTGAGGAGCTTTTGTACTATGATTGTTACATGATCTCCATGACATATAATATACGGATAGTTGGGGTTTTCAGCTTTAAGCTTTCCCATTAAATACTGTGTTCATATGTGTGATTGTTTGTGGTTTTAATGTATGCATGCAATTGATTTTATTTCCGCATGTGATGATCAATGGTAGAAGAGATTATGTATTATGCATGAAGCTAAAATAGTGTGTGATCAAGAGAATCTCGGTGAATAATATCTCAGTTATTCAAATTTCTACATGGTATTAGAGCGATATTGATCATTGGAGCAATTGCAAAACATTGAAGCGGTTGAGTTTTGTGCTGGTGGAATTCGAATTTGCAGCAGTGTTTTCTTGGTGTCGAAGTTGAGATGTCTTTCAATGGATTGCGATTGGAGTATGCCCTTGAGGGCAGGTCAAATTATATTGCATGGAAGGATAGGATGGAGGCGGTGCTGGATGACAATGGGTTGAAGGAGTTCATAGATGCAGAAATTCCAAAACCTACTTCTAGTGATGCTGCCATACTTGACGCATGGAAAAAGAAGACAGCAAAGTGTCAAAGGATTCTGTTGGAAGGTGTGAAGGATCACATAGTGTCCAACCTTCATCATAAATCTTCTCCATTCTTGATGTGGAAAGCTTTGACAAATTTATTCCAAAGCAAGAGCGATTAGAGGAAGTTGGCGCTCAAGGATAAACTCATAAACATAAAAATGGAGAAAGGCGACAGTATGCCCAAGTACCTCATGAAGTTCATCCAATGCAGGGATGAGCTGGGAAGTGTGGGGGTGACTGTTGATGATGAGGACTTGGTGAGCTTGGCTCTCCTTGGGCTTCCGAAGAGTTGGCATTCCTATCAGGACTCTGTCAATGGTCGAGAGAAATTGCCAGGATGGGAGCGACTTTGGTCGGATCTTGTGCAAGAGGAGATAAGGCGGAGTACCAGGGACGGATCTTCATCAAAGGCATCTGATGAAGAAAATTGCGCTTTGGCTGCCAAAGCAAAGAAGGGGAAGAGCAATAAAGCTTCTCATTCCGGTGCGAAAGGCAAGAAGTAGGACATGTCCAAGGTGAAGTGCTTTCACTGTCACCAACACGGACATTATGCCACAAATTGTCCGCAGAAGAAGAAAAATAAGCAGGCTGCTGGATCTGCAGCTGGAGAGGCCTTAGCCTCGCAGTTTGAGCTGGATTTTTCGTTGATCGCATGCTTGGTCTCAAGTGTGATGGGTTCAGTGTGGTTTCTGGACAGTGGTGCGTCTTTTCACATGACAGGAGATCGAGATTTGTTTACTGATCTGGATGAGAAAGATCTTGGAGTGCACATTGAGATGGGCGATGATGGTACATATAGTGCGACCGGTATCAGTACCATTTCCTTTGAGATGGATTCTGGTAAACCCTTCATATTGAAGGAAGTGATGCATGTTCCGGGATTGAAGAAGAATCTTATCTTTGTGGCGATGTTAGAAGACAAGGGATATGATGTTGTCTTTAGCGAGGGAAAGGCTTTCCTGCGCAGTAAGGCAACTGGTGAGACCCGGAGGATAGGGGTTCGAGTTAAGAACCTTTATCAATTACAGGTAGATGGCTGCGCAGCAATGGCAGGCAAGGCAGAAGGAGTGGTGAGCCGGGATGATGGCGAGTTGTGGCACCGGAGATTGGGCCACCTTCACCATGGAGCTTTGAAGATACTGCAACAGATTTCTACTGGGCTTCCTAAGGGTACTCTTGCGCAGTTAGATCAGAGCAAGGGATGTACCTTGGGAAAATTTTTTGAAAGCCACCTTTCATGAGAAGGATAGTCACGCCACGACGATCCTTGTTAGAATTCACACATACGTGTGTGGACCTTTCTCAGCAGCTTCGACATCAAAGCACAGGTATTATGTGATATTTGTTGATGATTTTTCTCGTAAGTGTTGGATCTTCTTCATGCAGAAGAATAGCGAGACATACTCAAAGTTCTATGAGTTCAAGGCACTGGTTGAGAAAAAATCGGGGAAGCAGGTGAAGGCTCTAAGGAGCGACAATGGTGGTGAATTCATCTCTGGTGAATTCAAGGACTTTTGCAGCGTAGAAGGAATTCGAAGAGAGCTCATAGCACCTCATAACCCACAGAAGAATGGGGTTGCTGAGCGGAAGAATAGAACGATCGTGGGTGTTGCACAAGCGATGTTGCATGATCAGGGCCTACCCATACACTTGTGGGCTGAGGCATGCAATGCTGCAGTATATGTGCAGAACCCTTGTCCTCACAGGATACTTGGCATGAGTACACCCGAGGAGGCGTTTTCTGGTAAGGAGCCTGATATTTCCCATTTGAGGATTTTTGGTTCACCTGTTTACATTCATGTGACGAAGGATGCCAGAAAGAAGTTGGAGCCGACTGCAGAGGTTGGGATATTTGTGGGGTACACTGATACGCCCCACAACTATCGTGTGTATTTTCCAGACAGTCGCAAGACTGTTGTGCAACGAGATATAAAATTTCATGAGGAGAAAGCCATGAAGTGTTCGCTTGAGAGGGAGCCACACTTGCATGCAGATGAGGAGCTAGTAGTTCCTAAGGATGAGCTTTAGTATGTGGATCAGCCACAAGAGGAATTTCATGGAGTGGAAGAGACCACTCAGGCAACGCCAACCATCAGAGGGCAGAAGCGCACTACAGAAGCTGAGCGATTGGCTCAAGATGCAGAGAAGGTTGTAGGAGCACCTACATCACAGCGCAGAAAGAGACAGTCACCTGACCGGTATACTAGATACATGGCTCTTATGAGCAAGTGTATCGTGACAGAGCCATCCTCTTTTGAGGAAGCTGTGGAGGACCCCGCATGGGTATATGCCATGGTGGAAGAGTATGATTCGATTGTCAGAAACAGTGCATGGGAGATTGTCCCGAGACTGGAGGGGAAATCAGTGGTGGGTTCGAGATGGATCTACAAAGTGAAGCAGGAAGTTGACAGGAGTGTGGAGAAGTATAAGGCAAGATTTGTTGCCCGAGGCTTTTCATAGATTGAGGGGATCGATTATGAGGAGACCTTTGCACCTGTCGCAAGGTATTCTTCCATACGGACGATTCTTGCTCTCTCAGTGCAGATGGGGTGGCACATTCATCAGATGGATGTGAAGACTACGTTCCTCAACGAAGTCATTGAGGAGGAGGTGTACATAGAGCAGCCCGAAGGTTTCGAGATCTTCAGCAGCGAGTCGCATGTGTGCAGGCTCAAGAGAGCGTTGTATGGGTTGAAAAAAGCACCTCGTGCTTGGTACACACGGATAGACAGTTATTTCACCGGACTTGGATTATCCAAGAGTGAGGCAGATCCTAACCTATACCAGATTGTGGTGGAGGGTAATTTTCTAATCATTTTACTTTATGTAGATGATTTGATTTTGACAGGTGATGAACTGTTGATACACTCATGCAAGGCTGATCTTGCAAAGGAGTTTGAGATGAAGGACTTGGGCCTCCTTCATTATTTCCTGGGATTGGAAATTTGGCAGCGCAGTGGTGGACTGTTTGTTTCTCAAGGCAAGTATGCTCGGGAGATATTGGAGAAGTTCAACATGCATGGCTGCAAGCCTGTTGATACTCCTCTTCCTGGTGGTTGGAGGAAGGAGGATGCTACTTCGGTAGAGGTAGTGGATGCCACTGTTTATCGACAGTTGGTGGGGTCGCTTATGTATATGGTCAATACACGACCCGACATATGCTATGTTTTTAACAAACTTTCACAAGCTATGGTTAAGCCAACCAAGCTCTTTTGGAAGGCGGGGAAGCATGTATTGAGATATCTCAGAGGCACATCGGGATATGGATTATGGTACAGACAATCGGATGCAGATTGGGCAGGGAGCCCAACGGATAGAAAGAGCACATCTGGAGGGATTTTTATTATCGGGTCGATAGCAGTTTCTTGGTACAGCAGGAAGCAGAGATCCGTGGCACTCAGTTCAGCAGAGGCCGAGTATATGGCAGCAATTTTGGTTGCATGCGAGGCTATATGGATGAGGAAGATCCTAGTCGGGTTGTTCGGTTCATACTAATTAGAGCCTATTATGATTTATTGTGATAATCAAAGTTGCATCAAACTCTCGGTTAATCCAGTATTTCATGATAGATCTAAACACATTGACATCTGGTATCATCATATCATAGATTGTGTGTAGCGGAAGGTCATGTTACTTTCATACATTCCCACGGAGGATCAGGATGCTGATATCTTGACGAAGGCACTCACTAGGAGAAAATTCGAATACCACAGGGGCAGGATATGGGTTGCAGATAATCCTTATCTTGTTGAGAGGGAGTGTTGAGATTGAAACAAGATGATGAGCTTAGTGGAAAGAAGTTGCCTTCACTAAGTGGGCCCGTAGGCTATTTTTGGCGCAAAGTCTATTTTTAGACTATGTCTATTTTTAGACATATGGATCATGTTCTATAAGTTGCAGGATGTTATTTTTGGATGGTTGGTCAAGTCGGAAAAAAATAGATGGACTTATATTTTTAGAGATATTGCGCGGAATCTATTTTTAGATTGCCAGTCTAAAAAGAGATATGTCGAATATTATTAGCTCTTAATAATATTTGGACTCTAAACATTATCTTATTCTCTTGGAGCACTTTAGTTAAGTGCACATATGTGGCACAGGAGCTGACAGAAGGAATTACGCTATTCCTAAGGGTTAGTGGAGCTATTTCATGAAGACTTCAGTTAGAACTCATGTGACAGAGTTTGGTGGATTTGATTGAGGAAGTTAGTGGAGTTGTATTCAATTTAACTAATCTAAACATAGTTGAGCTATTTGTATCTAGTTTAACTAATTGATACAATTAGTTAGAGTGGTGTGAATTAATTATTAATTAATTCACTAATTATAAACTCATTAATCAACTAAATAATGCATCAGTTAACTTTAGTGCATGGACAGTTTCAGTGGAGACCAGTGCAGAAATAGGTGAAAGAGTAGGTTAACTATCAGTTGTGACTATACAGTTTCTATTTGCAACACACGGAAAAAAAAAAAAAAAATACACCCACACTGGTGAGGAATTTTGATGTACCAGGAGTGAGGAATATATGTGAGGCCTCTAATTTATTTTTCCCTTAAATAAATTGGACAATAAATTGTAATTTCGTCTCATAACAACTTGTGTCAGTTAACTCCGGGAAGTTGGCTGCCCAACTAACCCCAACGGGGCCCATAAACTCTTCGTGTTACATCTCCCTGGGTTATGGTTTTGGTTGTTTAGGGTTTTATCTTATTTTAAATAATAAAGTGGCCTTTGATCCTTATTGTAACACAGTTTAGAGGAACATAACTATCAGTTGTATTTATAGAAAATTTCCCATGTGAAATTATAAAGTCAATGGGATGCCATGATGGATTGCGCAATTAAGGAAGGTTGATTTTCCTAATTAATATGGAGATAATTCCATAGGAATTGTGTGAGCAAGGCAGGCTGAAGGAAGGCTAAGAATTGGCTAAGTACTAGACCGATTTTGCTTAGATCAATAGGAGACAATTAGCAGAGTGCTGGAGAATCTCAAGAGAGATTAAGCATTGTATTGTTTCATGATTCCTTGACTTAATACAAAATAGAGATAGAGGGTTTTGAGCAGTTGCTTCCCCAGATACATCTTGTGTTGTGCGATTGATAACTTGTTTCTCTTACTTATATGTGATTGTGTGATCGTGTTTTGTTTCCACAAATTGCAGGAAGGATTCAATGTCTTGTTTTAGTACATTACAAGATCAGATTGAATCCCGTTGGTTAGATTTTCTACATGAAATAGAAGGGGGGGTTGATACCATCTTGCCTTGTGGTGGTTAGTAGCAAGGTCTGTGATAAAGACCAACATAAATGGAGGAGGGCTTGCACTATAATTTAGAGCCATAACAGAAGTCGACATACGCGTAATATTAACTGAGTTAACCCTAGTTTGAGAGTTGACATTGAGATCTGAAGTTCATGTCAAGATTCAGTCAAAGAAATGCCCAAAATCTATGGATCCATGTGAGCTAGGTCGAGTCTCTTATGGAGGCAAGAGTCGTGTTTTTTCTATGTGTGGATAGGGTTTTTTCTACAACAATTAGAAGTACATAAGTATAATGCCCTAGTTAGGACAATTTCCTAGCATGTTTAGTTCATAAGGTATGCCCTTAAGGCTGTGACAAATTTGCGTAGAAGAAGACGGGTTGTGACCCTTAGAGAAAGGATTATTTTTGCAATAAAGATCATAGATCTGGAAGATGGTTTGTAGATTTAGTATGTGTGGAGACAACATATCCAAAGGAGGGTGGAACCTGAGCAGAATATTGAGCATGCAGAAGAAATGTGCCATATGAAGAATGGATTAACATGCAGAGGAGTTGATTTTGTTGGACTTTCCATAGAGTTTTAGGCAAAGATCTGAAGAAACCTATAAAAAATTAGTAAATGGACTGTTAGTGGTTGATTTGTGACCCTAGTTCAGTCATCTACAAATTGTTAGAAGTATGAGAAGAGGAGTAGTTCATATTTGTTCATAGATTGGACAACAAAGATCAAATTGTTGATACACAAGAACAATGATCTTGAGAGGACTCAAACCATTTTTAGGTGGCAGATTTGAAGAGACCTATATGAAGACAATATTGCGGGCCCTAGATCAGTAAAAATAATTGACTGTGGTTGGGCAGATTGATGGTAGTCCAAGTACAGTTGGAGGGTTGTTAGGTTACTGTCAAAGAAGAACCCTGACTCTTGTTCTGGTGAAGGAAAACAAAATTGGTAGAAGGGCAGGTGTATAGGGCCTAAGGATGTGCATACTTTGAAGGACTAAAGTAACAGTCAAGTGGGCCAACCAACTAGCTCTAGTTCACTATATTGTGGAGGATTGATTCAGTGAGAAGAAGGGAAACCTCCATAGCCCTGGACTTCTCATCTTGGAGTTGTAGTATGACAAAAGTGGGCATACCAAAGAGTTGTTCACAAATGGAATTTTGAACAACTTGTTACGACTCAAACTATTAGTGGACCTAAAAGGGGTTCCTAAGAGGGCAACTGCTAGGACAAGGGAAACGATGGAGGCTTAGCCCATTGTCACCATAGCTAAGGCTCCTTGCTCTTCACGGACTTTCACTGATGGGTGGAGTCCCGGTAGTTTAGGAAGTCACTTGTAGAGTATAGGTCAATGAATAGGTGGGAAGTGACCCTCGAAACCCTTTCCCTAAGATAAAATAAAGAGTGGGACTTTCTTTCCTTTTAAGCAAGGGAATTTATCTTCTAGGGAGAGAGGAGGGGGATTAAAGGGTTGAGGGAGAAGAATAAGACTTATGAAGGAGGTTCTCAATCCCTAAAATCCTTTGGGAACTTGCATTCCCAAATGGTCCTTGATGAAAGGCCTTTGACACCAAATGTAACCACACGGGGCCAAGTGGACCCAACCTAGGTTTGAGGATGGAATTTAGCAACCAATTATGTTCCTACCTTGGAAAAGGTGATGGGAAAGTATTAGACAAGAGTTTTTGCTTCTATAGGTCAAATTGATCCTACTAGGTTCTATCCTTGGGCTTGATCCTAGAGCTAGGGCTTGAGTTATCTGGAGATTCCATCGTCGAAATTGGCCCAAGTTCTGAGGAGAGTGAGGGCACCTAGGAGAGTGATTTTTGTAGATTTCATTGTGCATTAAAGTAGATGTGTTGTGGTACTTGAGTGTGTTTTCATAAAAAATTCTAAGACAAAACCTAGATTCTCATGTGTCGTTGAAATTGAACATATGCCTTATTCACCTAAGAACTACATGTAACTCATCTTATGCTACTCATGTCCATTCTCATCTAGCATGCCTTAACACTGCCTAGCATACCTTGACGTTACTCCCTCCTTAGCACATCTGAAACTCAGTGACACTTCCCTTAACCCCAAAGCCATACTCCCTTAACCCCTACACTCATACCTCATAAGCCACATACCCCTTGATGCATGAAACCTTAAGCCATTAAATCATAACCTAGAATCCATGAACCCCCTAAGCACTAACCCTTTATTCTCTTAACTCGTGACCCTTAAACCTTAATACATAACCCCCAAACACCTTAAAACCTAACCCCTTAGCCCCTAACACCTGAATCCATTAATTATTAATCCCTTAACCCCTAAATCCCTTCCCCCCCAAGTCCTTGGCCCTTAAATCTTAACTCTTGAAGCCCTTAACCACTTAGTATCTAAGGAAAAACACAACACCTCAAACCAACAAAATAACCTCTTAGGAGAATCCTTCACCTCTAACTAAGAATATTGGTACCATTTGATTTTTAGAGAACTGGGTATTGGTCTCGAGGGTGTGTGTTTGTGGGTAATGTGCTTATTAACATGTATACCAAATGTACAACAACTGGAAAATTTGAAAAACCTCGATAAGAATTGCTCGCAATTTCTACTCTTCATGTTCACATGGAGCTTGTAGTGTTCTCCCACATAAGGAGTTGACAATGAATAAATCACTCATAATGACACAACATATTCAACCCTAATGAACAAGGAGCTAACCCTTGATATAAATATTTGTTTGCTAAAAAACCACAATTGTGTTAATGTGTAATACTATACATAAGAGAAAATAAAATGATATTATCCACATCAATTCTTGAAATAGCCTCACATTTTCCACGAGTGGTGAGCCAAGGGGTGAATGTAGGGCACTATTAAAGTTACATCATGTTTAAATTCCTTTTACATCATGAGATTGTTCTCCATTAGGGTTGATGCACCATCACAAGGGAGCATGCCACCTTTTTGTGGGGGAGCGATTAAAGTTATAACACGATTCAGGTGACATACACCTCCAATGTAAATGACATCATTATACGTTTGTGTCAAGTTGTTAAAGAGGTTATTTATAAACAATAAGTTTTATACTTGGAATTCATATTTTCATGGCCTTGACTCTAAGATGGATTTGTACTAGGAACACTTCATGCAAATAGGAGGGGGCCTTATTTTTTAACCCTCACAGACACAAGAGCACTAGATGTTGCCCTTCAGGATCCCCCATGGTGGTTTCAAAGCGGGCTTACATTAGTGTCTAGTTGAAACCAATGACATCATGATATTCCTCTTCTCAATAACGTCTTCTAGCTTTGCCATATACACAACATTGAGTTAGAGGATCACCTCATCTAATGATATTACAATTACAAGTTGTAAAAGTTCACCTGCTAAATTAATACTAAATTTGAGAAATTTTAAGTGACCGAACTAAAAATGACTAACTTAAACGACAAAGTTAGTTTAGGGATAAAATATATGACTAGATAATAAGTGACCAAGCTAAAAACGACTAACTAAAATGAATAATTTAGTCCACAACTAAAATATATGACTAGATAATAAGTGACAAGATTAATAATGATTAACACAAATGACTACTATAGCCCAATAATAAAAATATGACCAAATAATAAGTACAACAAGTATATGAATTAGTCATGTATGTTAGTAATTTTTAATTGTGTCACTCCAGAAATAGAAAATTGCAATTTTGATATTGAAGTGTTTTATTTCACTACAGGGGTCTCTAAATCCATATGTAGTGTTAAATTTAGACAAAGGGTTCTTTGAATCCATCTGCAATGTTAAAATTCTAAATGCCCCTTTGTCTCTAAATTTTAACACTGTAGATGGATTCAAATATTCTCAACATTAGTTTTTCCTTCCTTCATCGTCGCAGCAAGACTCTCCTTAACTAGTTCATCCAAGGAGGGCAAGGCCAATGGCACTTGAGATGAAGGACAAGAAAAAAAAATTCGGAGAAATTCATAACTTCTGAATCTTCTGAAAACCCTAAGAAAGTCATAATACATTGCATGTCTTTCTCTGATCTCTAGGATGAAAGGGAAACCAAACTCAAAGCTAGACAACGTACATACATTGAAGATGGACTCAATTTTTGAAACTATCTTTTAAAAAGAGGTTACTCTACCCCAAAATGACAGTCCCTCCTCCAATACCTTGCCACAACTTCCATAGTTGTCAAATTTTACAATAATAGAACCTCTAAGTACAAGCTTACCATATACTTAGAACTTAGGTTGGAATTTATTTGATTCTTGAACTCTTTAGATGATGACTAAAGATCATTAAATATATAGATTAAAGCATTTGCTTGTAGTTATTGATGAACTTGTTAACCATCCATAGAGGAATACTTCCCTCAGACATGTACTTGATTTTGTCCACAATGAAAGAGTCCTACTATGTTTTTGGTATATTCAACAGTACTACGTCTTTAAAGTAATGAAGATTTAATTATTAATGTTTGAAAATCCTTTAAGAGATGGAGACAATCAAATTCACATAGGAGGAGGTATTCCCTTTGTGTAGCGAACCTCCATGGAGAGAAAGCAATAAATGCAAGATTAACCTATTGTTTATGTGATAATTAGGGAATGTATATCCATTCTCTCAAAGATTAGTCTTAGATAAAGAGAAAGAATCTCCTATTTATTCTAAATAACCCTTAACGCTATTTATAGAATACTTTCTCACCATCACAATCACAATAATCATTTTTTTAAGAAAAAAATTACAACAAAACTTTAAATATGCAAATAAATAACCTCCATACACGAAGGTGAAAGCATATTTAAAACAAGTTTAAAGTAAATTAGAATATAATATAGAAAAATTAACAAAAAATTTGATAAAACATTAATTTAAATAATTTTATTTGACATAAATATATTATTAAAAACTACAAATTAACATTAATAAATAAATAATTTATATAAAACCCCAATTTAATAATGAATAATTACTTAATTTATAATTAAATTATACAAAATCTTAATGTATATTGATTCAATGTGACTTAAAGAAATGACATAAGCCATTATAATTATCCCACTTAGTCACTTAGTTTCATTCCTTTGCCCTCTTGTTCCATTTATTTTTCCAAATTAAAAATTAAATCATTTGACTCAAATACGAAAATACAAATATATGGCGCCTCATTTTGCCGCTATTGCATTATCCCTCTTCCTGCCCTGAAACGAGCTCACGCGCTGAAATGAGCGCTTTTTTACAATACTGGTATGCAATTTCTCTGGCATAAATCCCCGAGACCCCAATTCTCTTCATGAACGATCTCCAACAGATCATTTGCGTTTCTTCACCGTCAAAACGAGTTCAGAAAAGGTATTTTTCTGCAAGAGAATGCTTAAATTGCAAAATCCCATAATTTTTTTTGTGGCTGTCATGAATCCTGTATGCTCTGTCTTGGAGAAAATTCATTAAACAAGCCAGTGTATTCTACTCTGAACTAAATTTGTCGAAATAGGTCTTGCTCAAAACACTGTTATTGCAGTTTCAATTATTCTAAGCTTTCAATGGAAAATTTTAACCCTATTTTGGCTTATAGACAATATCTCATAAGCTAAGGCTCTCTATAAATGGACTAGAGGAGGTTGTGCTCAAAAATTTGTTTAAAAAAACGACAGAGTTTGCGAATAAATTCATTGAGTTAAAGGATGGGGATTCTGATACATTTCGAGTAATTTGATTGAATGATTTCTCTTTCTGTTCTGCACATTTCAAATTTTTTGGAGAATGGACATTCATTATTCTGGTATTTGACGGTATTCTATTAAAATTACACAGAGGATGATAGAAAGTTAGGGCTTTTAGAGGCTGGGCGTACAGAATGCCAAAATCTTTACAGGCTTTTGTGAGATTTTTAAGACTGTCAAATAGGATAGAACATTAGGGCTTTCACTAAGCCAAGAAGGCTAATGTCACATTCTTTACAGATTTACTTAAGAGTTACGAGACTGAACATTTTTGATGTTCAGGTGGTTCATAGATATCTTCAAGTGGTTTCTATTTGTATGGAACAAAGAGTTTCTGTTTGTATGCAACCAAGAATTTGATACATCAACTGAAATATTATGCTTTAACAGGTTTTCCCTTTCAGATCATCTTTGTGTAATAGAATACAATCTTTAATGCTCTTTAGTGTATGGATAAGTCAAAACTAATGGATCAAGAAGCAGTGACTATAGAAAAGTTAGTAATGGAGGGAAACGTTATCCTTCACAAGATAACAACGTAGAGGTACTTTTTTGCTGTTTTGGCCAGAATAGGCCATCCAAGTAGGCCTTAGAAGTTACAGAGAGAAGCTCTTTGTTTTCTTTTACAACGGCTGAAGTGGAAAATTGTTGCCACATTCTGGGGTCACCTCTGTCCATTATAGAAGGAGGTCTTGTAACCTTCTCCGAGTTGCCAGTTTCTCTCTAAGAAAGTTTGTATGGCAAACCAATGTTCTATTGAAGGTTTAATCATACAAAGGATGCGTAAAATGAAACTCCTTTAATGAGTCCAAGAAAAATACCTGGCGAAGAATTGGTGCAAAATGATACCTGTAGAAGAGCCGACAAAGTTCCAAAATTAGAGCCAACTTCACCAATTAAAAACTGCAAACAACCTAGAATCCTATCTTCAGGACGAGATTGTTTGAAGCACCCCTAAAATTCAAGTATGTTGTTACTGTGCTACCTTTCTATAGACTGGAATTATTTCTTTTATTTAGTCCTGGTTCAAACATTTGAAAGATAGACTTGATTTTTCATCCAATTGATTATGAGACTTTGTACTCAAGGTCACGAGAAAAAAAATCCAATACTTTTCAGCTAGTCAAGCATGAGTTCTTGAAAGTTAAATAGTAACTGTCTCTATCTAGTTTCCCACTGTGCAGCGGGCATATCGCTGATTTTAGCAAGCCTTAGAATTTTCCTCTCTAACTGCATAAGGAAGCAAATTTCTGAACTCTTCCCTGACACACATGAAAGTCAGATGCAGTTTCGGCAATGGTATTCGCAAATTATAAGAAATTATTGTACAAGAACCTTCTTACAGTCCTTGCTTCTCAATGTCAAGCAGATGCTACAATGAGAATTTTGTCCAACCATCCTTAGACTTTTAGCTATTGCAGTATGATTTATGGAGCAAAGATTTAACTGTGTCTTTATTGTTTATTTGCTCTTTCCAACCTGGATTGTTTATCTGCTCTTAACAGTTCATTTCCTTGAGAGCACAAGGCTGCCTTTTAAGTGCCCATTTTCCCTTTATTACACAAATATCCAAAAAAAACCTTGTTACCTTGCATCTATTCTTTGATTCCTTCCTTCTTCCATTGATCTTCTAGATGATAATATGGAGGTTAATCATAAAAACAAGACAAGGTACACTGCTCATATTCCAGACATGATTTCTTCATTTCTACATGTGCCAGAACCCAGTTGAATTTTCCTTCCTCTCATCATCTTGATTCTTGCTTAGCTTAGTCCAACTTCTTACTTTGGAAGTTTACAAAAAAGTTATAGAATCCATAACATCTTGTGTACCTGAGCGGTGCATTTCCAAAATCAATAGGTGAAGTCCAATTTCCTAGCGTCCAAATTCCTTCAATTCACTATTGATACAAAACAAGAAATAATAGCTAGCTGCTAACATTCTCACTTAAAGCTTAACAAGATTCCCGAGAATTACATATATCCTTTAGTGTTTCTAGTCATCAGAATTTAAGGAGCCAGTTTAGAAAATCTCACACATACAGGGAAATCAACAAGAACATTCTTCAAGAGATTAAAGCCAGAATCTCAAAAATTACATCTCTATCATTCCTACTAATAAAAATACGAGTCGATTAGGCTTGTACTAGTGCAATAAGAACATCTACCATGCTAGGGACTAATGTTTTATTCTTATTTGGCACAAAAGTGACCCGGTTTATCCCCATTGCTAGCTTCCAACATGAGTGGTTCCCTCTGGTGATTTCTCACTGTCAACATTTAGCCAACATAAGGCTTGGTCTAGTGGTAAGTTGGACCAAGTTCGATGTTGGAGACCAAACTTCTATTCCCTATAGGCATAGAAGTTTACTAGGACTATCTTGATTGGCTAGCCTGCAACGTTAGTGGCACCCTTAAGAGGGCTTCTGGCCATCAACATGAGCTGCAATAAAAAATGATCTACCAATAAGGGGGAGTGCATATGATGACTTGGGTTCAAACCCTGACAAGTGCACTCCATTGTGTTACTAAGGGCCCATGATGAGGCCAAGAGGAAAATACAAAATTCAATTCCAAATGGATTTTATATGGGCATAGAAACCCCTCAAATGCGGCAACTTAGCCAATGTTCCACTGTGTTTGACAGTGCTCTTCCCCATGTTATAATGGGGAAGTGTTTCCCCTTCTTTTGACCAAAAATAAAATAACAAACTAGAGAAGATATTAAAGCCAGACCATCCTTAAAAATCACATCTCTATCATTCTTACTAATAAAAATATGAGTTGATTAGGCTTGTTCTGGTGTAATTTAAGAACACATACCATGCTAGGGACTAATGTTTTATTCCTATTTGGCACAAAAGTGACCAGGTTTATCTCCATTGACTAGTTTCCAACATCAATGGCTCCCTCTGGTGATTTCTCACCATCAATATTTATCCTACATAGGGCTTGGTCTAGTGGTAAGTTGGACCAATTTCGATGCTGGAGACCAAGCTTCTATTCCCTATAGACATAGAAGTTGACTAGGACTATCTTGATTGGCTAGCCTACAACATTAGTGCCACCTGTTGTGGCCGTGTAATTTATAAGATTGGTAAGAATAAACGACAGAGGACAACATCAAACCGCTTTGGAGTCCAGGACCTATCCTTCCTAGACTCAGAGAGGGCTCTCTCTGTTTTTATGATTTAGCTTGATGGTTATAAAGGCTGATATTAGGCTAGTTATAGAAATTATGAGGGTTGTTTGTTTTGATTGAATATGTTGTTGGACAGATAGAGCTATGAAACTTAATCCATTGAGCTATGGAATCATAAAAGGCTGAATTGTGTATCAACTTTTCAAGGGCATTCACAGGGCAAGCTAACTATGCAGACTGGATCTTACTGGCAGTGTGAATATGAGATGGAAGAAAACAATGAGTTCAGTAATAGCTAAAGAGCATTTAAGAATTCTTTAACTATACTTCATAAGAAAACATTAAGATAGTAAACACAGACAAAACTAAGGTGTTCTCTTAGCAAATCTTAATCTAAATTTTTTGTTTCACAATAAGACAAATTGATGCTCAGCATGAAATACAGAGAAAAACATTAACACAGAAGAAATATCACCATTAACATAGCTCAAGAATCCTGTGAACGGTCTCTTATTATTGATGCCCTAGCAAAAACTACAGTGCTCCAATACAATGATCTTTACAACACAGAGTCTAACAAGGTCCAACCCTTGATAATGAAAATACAAGCAGTATTTAACTGCAACTATGCTGGTTGCCCTAATCTACTTCGGAAATCTTCATTAACTACAATTTAATTAGAATTTGGCAACTGTGGCCATGCAAGGCCTTGAACAAAAAATATCTTTGGCAAAATCGACTGTAACATTAACTTTGGCAGCTCTTCGTAAATAAAAAAAGGTATGCTGAAAGTGGCCGAGGTGGTCACAAAGAGGCAACGTTGGGTGGCTTTGACATCTGGCTCTGCCATTCATGTCGCCTTTCCTGAATCATTAGTTCTAATGCGGCGCTGGCTACCATGTGTACCCTCGAATATCTCTGTCCAATATTTGCCATCGGTCACCAATTTTTGCATCTACATCGTCAATTTCTTTTCCTAGCTTTTGAAGCATAGCATCGATCCTATTTATCATAGAAGATGAAACATTGCTTCCTACATAAACTTTAGTCGCATGACACTTTGCATCCTTTGATAGCTAGACACAAAGAATCCTTCACCCTTGTTAGGAAAGGTTGAATTGGTGGCTTCACATTGCTGTTTACACTCAGTCACACTGTCTGAAGGAAGAGATTGTGTTGCCTTCTGTGGTATCTCAAATATACCCTTTACAAAACAACCAATTCCTCCTGCTATCATAATTTCCTCCATGTGGCCGTCAATTATATCATGTAACACCTGTGTTGGAGTTCGCTTGGCCTTTTTTCCATGGTATGACATTTGTTGATGCTTGTAATCTCTTACTTCAACTAATGATTCTTCTCTTGTTTTCTCCCTCTTTGTCCCCTGATAGGAAGAACGTTGCCATATAAGGCCATCCTGCTCAAGTATGGGTTTATAATCGGAACGTTTTTTCCACTCCTCTGTAGCCTTCCTCACGGCATTTTCATGCTCAGCTAATAGCTGAAAGCATTTCATAATCGCAGGAAGCTTTGCCTCTTGGACAAGGAAATTAAGACCTCTGCATGACAAATGATGAACTCAACAACATCCAAACCGAATCAATAGCAAAACACTGGCCATACACATTCTCCAGATTTTCCACTACAACGTATTCTCCTTGTGAAAGCTTAAACTTCTGAAAGTGCATCATATCCCATTTCAGGGATAGACTCAAAACAGACATTAATATTTAGAACAGGTGGACCAACAGTCCCGATCGTTGAAATAAAATTTGGAAGAAAAAGAAAACTTCCCGCAAAAGTTTCTGTCAAACCATAGTCCTGTACAACATGGAAACATGTCACTACTCGTAGAAACTCTTCCACATGTCTTGCAAGTGGAGCTGCTCTTGATGACATTACACGGACATGTTCTTTCAGACCTTGTTTAATCTTGCTAAAGACAACTTGATCAAAAAGTGGAGATTCTTTTTCATGTTTCAACCCTTTGCGCATATTATTAAGCTTTTATTTGTATGCAAATTCAAACACCTTTCTATTTAGAAATCCTCCAACGATGATCTTCTGGTTTAAACCTGAATATATGCGATCAAAAAAACATGTGGGACACCACATAAGACAGTTGGTTTTAGTTCTTCTTTATCCTTCACCAAAAGCTTCACATCCCCGCGCCAGAAGCCTATTGACGCACTTTTTGATATGAAAAATTCCTTTGTCACCCAATAAAATATATGTGCTAGAGGAAGAAACGAGAAATAAACATCCTTCTCTGCGAGCTCTTCATTCTGACATTTAATAAAATAAGCCACTCCTCGAATCTATGAATTCTTTTTGAGCTTAGAATGTAAAGCAAGAATTGCATCAGCTGCTCCAATGTCATTTGTGAATTTAACTGCTTTCTCTAGGCCCATTACTTCACTACTTGCTCTAGATCAGCCTCCATGATCTTTTATAAGTATATAAAATAAGTGGTGAATCATCATCCTTCCAAAATTGCTCATAACTACCTTTCAACCCAAAAATATCATCATCACCACTCTCATTACCAGCCTCAAAAACACCATCAGACTCTAAACATGTCAAAGTGCTCCTAAAATGGCTTCCAATGCCTGGTTCTGTTGTGGCAGGACTTCCATCTGTCACTACCTTCATAACCATCTGGCGGACCTCAAATGATGGAGATTTTCCTATTCACAACATATAATGAAAATTTTATATGAAGTTTGAACAGGCCAAGATAGATACTTGATTAATTATTTTTGTTTTTGAATTGACATTGCATACAGTATCATCCAGCATATTTATCCCCTGGGATGGATATGAAAAACTTTATAGAGCACCTGCTAATATGGCATCCACAGTTGCTTCTAAGCTGTGATGAATACGACATTCAGTCCTTGATGTCATCTCTACAGCATAAGTAAATGAGGATGGTCCTTTTCTCTCAAGTATAGTCTTCTGAACTCCCCTTCTCTTTGCCTCATCATCTCCAAGGGCAACACTCTGCACACTCTCTACAAGCATCTCTAAAGAAGGATTCTTTATGAGATTTTCAATAGTCATTCCATGCGCAGTTCCAACCAATTGGATTCCACGCTGAGAAATAGTACTCGCAACCATTTCTTCAGGCTCTGTTCCAATTTCATCAATAATAATTGTTTGAGGCATGTGATTTTCAACTGCTTCAATCATGAATTTATGTTGCATATCAACATTTGGTACTTGCATTCTCCGTGACCAACCAATGCATGCATGAGGGATGTCTCCATCACCAGCTATTTCATTTGATGTATCAACTACCACAGTTCCATATTAGGTTGATTGGATGGGAGAGACATTGATGTTTCTGAAACATCAAACATATTTCCCAATTTCATATCTACTCCCTCACTTATTGCTTCAACACTACCAACTACAATTTCTTCTACTGTCAAGACACTCTTCTTCTTCATTATCTGAATGTGAATTAAATTCAGCATTAGAGGAAGATGATTTTGCCTCTGATTGAACTTCAAACCCCTCATCGTCAAATGAGTTAAACCTATCAGTTCCATCTTTATGTTTCCCACTATCATCTGTGCCATCCACAGCCTGAGAAATGCCCTCAAGATTGGGTTCAGTTGCAACATCATTTGTGTCTACAGTGGGCTTTTATTTTTTGAGAAATATCTTGTATTTTAACATTGATTTTGCTTCTTTTCACAAAGGCTTTCCTCAACTGTCTGCATAGAAATTCCACCTCCCTTTGTCCTGTGACAAATACCATTATACCACCAGGTGGTAAATTCTTATGAATAGCTAAGACCTTTTTGTAAGCCTTCCCCAAGTAATCTACCAGCTCTGTCTTTGCTGAGAGATGAATGGTTGTGGGAAGTTGCCTTGTAGCCACTTCTACTACAGATGGACTCGAAATAGGAGCTAAAAAATTTGCGCCCAAAGGAGCACATTCAAAAGCCTTAGAAGTGGCACTGGTTTGTGTATCTAGCTTTGTTAACAAGTGGCTAAGGGATTCATTGTTGTGAGTGCGATAAGATTCAAGATACTGAGGCAGCATACAACATAAGTAGCAGGTCCAGGTGGTGGGGCACTAGTTGGTGAAGCCAGTTCAAATTTGTTCCATTTCTGCTAATGAATTTGAAAATATGCAGGACAAAGTGTAAATTTGAAATTTATCCCGTGCTAACACCACCCTTAATAGGGCTTTTGGCTATCAAAAATATTTGCAAGAAAAAATGGTCTACCAATAAGAGGGAGTTCATATGATGACTTGGGTTCAAACCCTGACAAGCACACTCCATTGTGTTACTATGGGCCCATGATGAGGCCAACAGGAAATACAAAATTCTAGTCCAAATGGATTTTATATGGGCATATAAAACCCTCAAATGCAACAACTTAGCCAATGGTCCACTGTGTTTGACAGTGCTCTTCCCCATGTTATAGTGGGGAAGTGTTTCCCGTGATTTTGACCAAAAACAAAATAACAACATAGAGTGTTGTAATATGTGCACCTCAATGCAATTGATTAATATCGAAGGCGGGTCTTTTTTCCATCTTGGTAACTCCCTCATTATCGCAAAAATAATTATGCTTATCCTAATGAACTTGCATATCTGCAAGTATTTTTCCAATCCAAATTGCTTGACATGCCCATTTTGTTGCTACTCTGTCTTGAGTTTCCTACATTAAACCTTGGAAGTTAGGGGAGAGACAGATCTAGTGATATAACCTTTTCCAAGGAATTTGATACCTTTTGCGTGGAAACAAGGATCAAGAGGATGCTAAGAATGTGCTTGTAGAGTAACAAATCCATCATTGAGATAGCTAAAACCATGATCCAGGACATGGATTTACCCATGTGTCTTTAAGCCAAAGCTTGCAACACATTGTCTATATCTTGAACCAATGTCCTCACAGGATCTTGAAGGACAAAACACCAAAGAAATATTTTGTTATTGAGAAGCCACAAGTATTACATTTTTGTTTCCTTTTTTTTTGTCCAATTTATATTCATATTCATGATGAGAAAAGCACTAATATTGAACCCTTGAACATAAAGGCGGTCTTTGTTGGATAGAGTAAGACATCCAAGGCCTACATGATCTAAATTAAAGTGCAACTTAAGACATTGGTGAGCAAGGATATGAAGTTTGATGAAGATGAATGGTCCTCAAAACCATAAAAACATCCTATAGTGATTAATGCATGCGAAAATGTTGTTCCAGATTCTGTTCTAAAACTGAAAAAGAAATCAATGTCAGATCAGCAAGATTCTAGTCAAGGAACAGAGACCTAATTACTTACTAGTGTAGCCAGGAAGTTAATATGGCTTACTCAAACATTGTAGGGTGTACAGGAACAAGTGGGAGCATCTAAGTCCACGTTTCAGGCGAGTCGTCAACCTAAGAAATTTCCTACTTATGTTGCACTAATGTCTTCTATTCTTCAGACATTGCCCTCCCTTTTTTACTTCAATTTCATCTTTGAGAAAGGATGTTTCCTTGGTAAATTTTTGTCATTGTATGTCAAGGGGATTTGTTGAGCTGAGGAGATAAATGTGGCACTTGATGAGCAGTGGCTCACAATTGAGGGTAAACTAGCTTTCAACTGAAAACACGTAAGTGTGTTCTTCCAAATGATCATTGAGAAATGTCTTTCAAAGTTGCTGAAAAAAACTCTGGGCACAAATTTGGACTAAAATTGACATCGTTGTTATGCCCTTGGGATTGATTTCTTTTACATGTAGTTTATAAGTTGCAGATATAAGGATACCATTTTGAGATCATGATGTGCAGATATCCTGAGCTCACATATTTTTGGTGAATGAAATAAGAGGTAGTGGTGGTACTAGTGTGAGAAAGAAAGAACGTCCTCCTTTATGAATTATTCCTTATAGGTATAACTACTGTAATGAAGTGAGTTCTAGGTGGGAATACTATCTTCAGTAAGCTACAATGGTCCATCAAAGTGTTTTTCGGTTAGTTCTACTGCCAGACTTGGCAAGAGATGGCTCAAAATTCTTGCAAGTGATCCACCAAATATATATCATGGAGAATTGTCAACTCAAAATGGCTACGATACAGACTAAGGGATGCATCAGGGATTTTATTTATGATTTCTGGTCGTTTACCTTGTTTTTGTAGCTGATTGGATTGTTGCCTTAAGAAGTTCATGCTAGTAAACTTCCTAGTGGACCCATAAAAGAAATATGTTCATAATCATTTAAATTCCTTTCCTGTAGGTTGTCATATCAAAGGAATTACCCATGGCATGATCAAAGCAACTGTAAAGAAAAAGAAAAGCAAACTTTTCTAAGCTTAATGACTTCTTTCCATTGCTAAGCTAACTAGGACAACCTTGAAATATTTTCAAGAAATTTCTATGATGATGCTAAATTGGTCTTGCAAGGCCTGTCAATGGCAAATTTTGCAGCTTGATTTCACAAATGGAAATTTAGGGTGACTAAAATATCTTCTATAAAGTGCAGAGGACCAGTCATCAGAATGCAAAGAATTGTTTTGCTACACTGTTTATCTAAATTGATGGATAGACTCTTAACCAGACTCCTCAAACATTGATGATGTCATAAAATGATTGAGGGGCTCTTCCAATTCAGCACCATACCCAACATATTCATGATCACCTTAGATGATATTTAGGCCATTAATGAGATTGGAAAGAGGGCTCTCATATTGGAATCAAATTCAGCATATAAATATATCTATCTAGGTTTGTACAATAATTCAACTCATCTCAAGGTGGTACAAAAGTCCCTTCAGGTCATCAAAAGCAATGTCTTTCTAATTTATTTCGTCATTTGAGTGAATGCCAGTGATTTGTGCCTTACTGATCTTAAATTCTTAACTGTCTGAGTAAAATCACTAACTTCTGCAATTTACCACAGTCAAACTGTATAAGTCACCTATCAGGAAAGAACAATTGCCTTCACACAATAACAGGTCTAAGAGGTTCAAGAAGCACATTGAGCTCTTTTCTAGCATTATTTTATAGGATTCAATGGCTTAGAACAAAGTATTCTGATTTAGTACACCACTAAATTGGTAGAGGTGCTCTTGCAGCTGGAATTGCAAAGACAAAAGATTTAATGAAGTTCAGCAACATTTGACACCACTATGAATGTAACAAAACAAGATCAGTAAGTCTTGATGAAGACTTCAGATAGCATGAGCTTCATTCATTGTGTGAAGATAAGTATATTTATGATACCAAATCCCTTGAAATAGAATTGGTTATAGCGTGGTGGTCTCACTCTAAAGACAAAGGGTTCACAGCTGCAGCAAAAAAGACACTAGAAATATTTAGTTGTGTAAAGTTTAAACAAGGCCTCTTGTCTTGCAGATTTTTAGGTGAATGCCTTAAAAGCGTTGATGACTGTGTGAGCCTTGTCAATATTCGACAAAAAGGTTGTAATTTCATTCGTGCTTGAGAACTATCATACTTATCCAAAACAATTTATGTGCTTGTTATGTATCTAGACTCTACCTACTTTCCTTGTTTATGGTATAACATTTTCGTTCAGTCCATTTTGGTGCTTATCCTTCTGTTTATAGGACCTCATATTGTGTCTTGTTGGATAGGGGATGCAGTTGGGATCAATAAACCTAAATGCAGCCTTGTCAGAAGAATCAATAGATTTGTGTGTTGAAGATATTTTCAATTATCTGTTATCAATGCAGGTGTTAGCCCCCCTTGGTGACCCAACAAATTACATGCTAAATTTTCTCTTTAAATAGGCCCAAATTTTGATAATTTTTGTGAGATGGATGTCCATCTGTATAGTGTCAATAAAAAATAAGATGCAAACTTTGACACTTTATGCAAAGGAGATCAAAATAGTGATCACAAGCCTAAGATCATTGACGTATATCAAGCCATTAGATATTATTCATTCTCAACATAAAAAGTACTAGGAAAATGGAGAATCAAAGATAGGAAGAATGTGGGAGATGTCCTTTCTGATATCTCTCTTATGAGTTTGGGATTTTTTCTTGTTCTTTGCAGTTGTGTTGAAAAAAATAATGTTGCAAACATACCTTTCGCTGTAATTGATATGCTCTTAAAAGGTTTCCTTGCATCTAATACATGGGTTCCTATTTTTCAAAAGAATTTTCCCGCAAAGTGTGTAATTTGTCAGCTTCGACATGATAGTTGGAGAGATTAAGCTCTTGCAATCCTGAATTTACATTTATCTTTAGCATGTGTTAGAGGAGGTGCTGAGATATTGCAGTTTGCTGGGATTTTTTCAAGCTTGTCAACATTTAGTCACTTCCTATGGGATGAACTTTCATCGGGCTTTAGAGATAGAGAGGGTCCATTCTCTGTATGGCATAAAGATAGATAGTGTGATGGGTTATGGGGTTTAGGGCTAGCAGTTGTAACAACGAGGGTGAATTATATTGGGGAAAATGCTACTGTTGTTTCAGTTCTAGACAATGCATTGCCATTTTATTTTTTATTTTTATTTTTTCCGAAAAAAGATTATATCTTGTGTGCATTGTATGTTGCTGACCTTCCAACCGATGCACTTGGTAGGAAAATAACATAACATAAAGACCCTAGACTTCTCTTGTTGCATTACGAGAAACAGAGCATGCCATTACTCTTATGTGCCATCTTGCAAAGAACCGAGTGACATTACTACATGTTATGCAATGTGTAGATTTAGAACTCAGGGAAACTAGTATACATCTATTAGCCTTTATTGTTGGAGAAGGTCTTATCTATACTCAAGATAATACTAGGGAAAGTATGTTTTTGCAATGCCCTCCCATTCAAAAGGAAAATCTAGGTGCACATGAAAAACCTTAAACAAAAAAAATGGATGGTTTGGTGTTTCAACAAGGGGATCTATGGCTAAAAGAAAATGGTGGATAGCATTGTAATAATTTGCACTTGATCTTGGAACAAACATTTTGTCATTATTCTTGGTAAAGGGTGAAGCTAAATCAGAAAATATCATTGCTTCCTTTACGAAATACTCAGATTTGGTTTCCTTACAAGTGTTCATAATAAATTTTCTAATTTTGAATTTTTTGTGAAGGCAAGCAAAAGCAACAATTGAAAGAGTAGAGGAAGCTGGCAATATCGATCTTGTTCATTTCGTAGAGCTTCCAGTGTCTGAATATAACACATACCCAGTTGGAATGAGTATTTAAATATGAAAGTCATTGGTTTGATGTATTGTTTCTTGGGTCCAGAGGTGTGGCCAAGTACAAGTGAGGTTTTCCTTTGGCATGGAAAGTACATGCTTGAGACCTTGAAAAGATTCCAAATGATTGTTTGTAAATCCATGGTCACCCCAATGATGCCAATTCTAGGTTGCATGCTGGCTTGAACTCAGATATGGTAGATCCTTTGATGTATAGACAATTTATTAGATACTTGATGTAACATCAAACTTGATGTATGTTTCATAGTGAACACCTTGATCTAGTTCACAGTTGATCTGAGGTATATTCATAGGGTAGTTGCAAAACATTTTCTTTGATATTTTTAGGGTACAAAATAGTATGGTTTGAAATATGCAAGAGATGGTGAGTTGATGCAACATGGATTTACTGATTTTTATTGTGTAGGAGATGCAAGTGATAGGAAGAGTACTTTCTGGTGCTGCTTCAATTTGGGTTTAGAAACAATTTTCTGGTTGACTAGGAAGCAGCGTTTAGTGCGATTGAGTTTAGAAGAGACAAAGTACATTGCAATCAACACTACTAGTTGTAAATCCATATATGGCTTCACAAGTTGATTGCAGCACTAACATGTGAGATGTTGGAGCCCACTTGGGTCAATTGTGACAATTAAAATTGTGTCGAACTCTATGATAGTCCAATATTCCATGATTGCTCCAAGCACATTAAAATCAGGTACCATTTGTTGGGAACATGTTTTAGAAGGGATCAATTGATCTAGAGTACATTCAGATAGGTTGCAAATATCTTGACTAAGTCCTTGGCCAAGGGAATTTCAAGATATTCATGGGGAGACTTGGATGGGTGGAGAACAATTTTCTCAATAAGAGGTAGTATTAAAATATTGTACCTTGGATAGTCTTTTACAATCTATTTGCACATGTGGTACTCCTTGGCACATGTATGAATGAGGTATGAGTGCTTTAGTTGCAGAATTTCGACAGGATAGTGAGGGGCACACTTCCTCTTTCCAAATTCAACAGTATGGCACTTTAATTGTGAGGGAGTGATCAATCTTATAGATTGGATTGTTGCTCTGTTCTTAACAATCTATTCTCAGCAATTTGCATGTGTTTTCCATGTAAAATAGGGTGCATGCACTTTGCAAGTGTTAGTTTTAAATTCATTTAAGTAGTTTTCTAATTTTGACCTAGTCTGAAGTCTAGTTAAGAAGGGTGCATGCAATCTAGCGATAGGGTGTAGATCTCAAGGAGATTTTATCTCTTCCTTGGAGCACACTAATTAAAATCTATCCATTATGTAGAGATAGGATGCAGACCCCAATGACCTTAAAACATGTACTTGCATATTTTTAAGTTTTGTATTGTCACCATTATTTGACATGGGTCTGTAGTATATACTAGCAAGTTGTACTAGTCACTATTATCAGAATTCTAGGTTGGGTTTGGAATAATGGACAATGCCAAAATGGAAAATATGCATTAAGAATGTCTACAGGTTTCAATCTCCACCTATTAGTATGAACGCATGCAGGTTCGAAACTTTACCTTTCTTATTCCATTACACTTCCCTAACATTGTGCTGGGATAAAAACTCGTACAAAGTTTTGTATCACGTTTAATTTGTTGAAAAATACAGAAGAAAACTGCAGTTTAGCTGCTAAATATCCATATCTAGATATGAATCTGACCTATCCATGCTAAAATTAGAATCATATGCCATTGGTCTTCACGTCTTCTCCTTTTCCCCATCTTAGTTTTCTTTAATTCTGCTATATGAAATTGATGGTAATACCAGGTAAGGATGGACTTTGTAATGCTTTTTCTTTTTTTGGAAAACATGTCTTATATTTTTAGAAATTTTTCAAAAACAGTAGAGAAAAAAGTGGAGATCATAAACTCTTATCAAAATATAAGAGCATATAAAAATAAACAATGGGATCTAAACATTGGGCATCTTTGATCAGTAGTGTCTTTGGCCAAACGCTGATGGTATACCTTATCCCTCCACAGAACATAAGCATAGAATGAGCTATCCTCATGGTGAAAAACATAAATCTTCCATAGATTGAATAATGCCAAACTCTGTAAGGACTGACATATCCCAAAGAGGGCAGTACGAACTAGAGATTGACAATCTCCAAAAGATGTAGAACACCAATGAATCTTTCCTGGAAGCAGAACTGAACATTGATCATCTATATGTCTCCAGCGGTGTTTGAAAAACTAACACTCACAAAAGATAGGTAGGACACTGGTCATCAAAAAGGATGGTGGAGAGGGAGGCATTCCATAGGTTCCATGGGATGTGCCTTCCTTGTGGCCGAGTAGTGTGGTGTTTAGGGGTTCAGTGCCTTGGAAGGGCTTGTATCTACATCTTCTATGAAATAACAGTTGCAATTGAGTTATCAAGAGAAATAACAGTTGCAATTGAATTAATAATAGTGAAATATGAACTTTTGTAGTTCTACTTATGTAGCTGCGCCAATATTGACAATCAACTGCTCTAGAGATTGAGTTCTTTATGGAAGAAATCCAAGATATTTGTGGCAATTTTCAAGCTTATTATGTGAGTCGATGAAATCTTCCTTACCCATTACTCTTATGTGCCATCTTGCAAAGAACCAAGTGACATGACTAAATGTTATGCAAGGTTCCTTACCCATTACTCTTATGTGCCATCTTGCAAAGAACCAAGTGACATGACTAAATGTTATGCAAGGTGTAGATTTAGAACTCAGGGAAACTAGTATACGTCTATTAGCCTTTATTGTTGGAGAAGGTCTTATTTATACTCAAGATAATACTAGGGAAAGTATGTTTTTTTGATGCCCTCCCATTCAAAAGGAAAATATAGCTACACATGAAAAACCTTAAACAACAAAAATGGATGGTTTGGTGTTTCAACTTTCAACAAGGTGATCTATGTTTTAAGAATTTGTAGGGCTGGAGACTAATTCAAATTCTCTTCTTGATAATTACTTGCGAGTTTACTTGAGTTACTTATGTCTTCTCTTTCTTAGCTTATTTAGTCTTTCATGGGAGAGGTTTTTCCCTCACTCTAGGAGCCTAACTTTGTGTCTTTTGTATTTTGGTAATGGATGGTTTGGTGTTTCAACTTTCAACAAGGTGATCTATGTGTTGAGAATTTGTAGGGTCGGAGATTAATTCAAATTCTCTTATTGATAATTACTTGTGAGTTTACTTGAGTTACTTATGTCTTCTCTTTCTTAGCTTATTTAGTCTTTCATCAAGTCAATTACCAAAATACAAAAGACACAAAGTTAGGCTCCTAGAGTGAGGGCAAAACCTCTCCCTCTTGGAGAGGAAAACCCACGAGAAATTATTCTTATAGATCTTCAAATGACAAGTACCATGACTAAGACTTATACCCTTGACCTATGAATGCTTCCAAGACCTCACTACTGCTTCTTTCACTACTTCCAATGCTAATCCTTTATATTTTCATCGTCTTACACTGATCTGCTTCAACATTTAGAGAACTTGGTTTCTGCTTCTATTTTCCTTGGTTTAGTCAAGACACTGCTTCTTACTTCATATTCACTTGAAATATATATATATATATATTACTTTCTTTTGAATACTAAGAATAGGAAGGTAAATCTCCGATTTAGCTTCCTTTCTTTTACTTTCTCTCTATGTAGATATACACCACTTTAGACTTTAGATGATTAACTTGGAAATTCATATCATAGTATCGCACACTTTTTCAATCCCGATATGTATATCTGTGCACTGGATTCTAATTCTTTAAAGGGTGCTAGCTCAATGGAAGAGCACCTGCTTTACAAGCAGGAGGTTGGTGGTTCGATTCCATCGTGCCCTGATATTCATATATAGGGAATGAAGAAGATCAATTTTTGGTGACGGATGCTCTTTTGACCATCACCAATGAGTTTATGGTGAGACTTTTCGACCCTCACCAAAATATGAAATGGTGACGGTCAACGAACGCCACCATATATATGCATCAATAGTGACGACCATTAAAGGTCCGTCACCATAAATCGTTGTTGTTTATATGAAATGGTGAGGGTCACTGTTTGTCATTATAGTCATTATTCATGACGGACTGTGATGTCACCAATGCGTTTATGGTGACGGTCAATGAACGTCGCCATATATGTGCACCAATAGTGACGGCCATGAAAGGTCCATCACAAAAAATCGTTGCTGTTCATATGAAATGGTGACGGTCACTATCCGTCATTGTAATTAATATTCGTGACGGACCTTGAATGTCACCACAACACATACTTTCGGTGATGCCACCTTTGGTGATGTTCAGTTTTTTGGTGACGGAGGCTATTGTCCGTCACCATTGCTCATATGAAATGGTGACGGTCACTATCAGTCACTATAAATCATTATTGGTGATGGACCTTGAATGTCACCACAACACCTATACTTTCGGCGATGCCACCTTTGGTGACGTTCAATTTTTTGGTGACGGAGGCTATTGTCCGTCACCATTGCTCATATGAAATGGTGACGGTCACTATCCGTCACTATAAATTATTATTGGTGATGGACCTTGAATGTCACCACAACACCTATACTTTCGGCGATGCCACCTTTGGTGACGTTCAGTTTTTGGTGACGAAAGCTCTTTTGACCCTCACCAATGAGCTTATGGTGACCATTTTCGCCCCTCACCAATGTGCCTTTTTCTTGTAGTGAGGGTTGAACAATGTGCTTGATGTCATTGAAATCATAATCCATTGCTCTTTGAAAAGTTACCCCAACGTTCTTTAAACCAAACGGAAGTTTCCTATAAGCGAATGTGCCCTAGGGATAGATGAATGTTGTCTTATGTTGATCCTCTGGGTGGATATTGATTTGATTGTAGCCGGAAAATCCATTCATGAACGAAAATATTTCGCATCCAGCACAATTGTCAATAATCTAGTCGATAAAGGGAGTAGAATAGTTATCTTTTGGACAAGCAATGTTGACATCCCAATAATCGACGCACACTCTAATGGTTCCTTGTTTTTTCATGACAGGAACGACATTGGAAGCCCACTCAGTTAGTGGAATAGGGTAAATGAAACCAGCACGAAAACATTTTTCAACTTCTTCTTTGATGGCAGTAGCCTTCTTTGGATGAACAGGACGAAGGCGTTGACGCACCGATTTGACATAAGGATACATATAAATAGTGTGTTCAACGATACTAGTATCTATGCCTGGCATTTCCTTGTAAGACCAAGAAAATACATCATGGAATTCATGAAATAGAGATCGATATGATTCAAGTTCTGATGGAGAAAAAGATACACCGACATGAATATTTTCTACAACACCAGGTTTGGTCGAAATACCAATAGAAACGGTTTCTTCAATATTTGACGGATTTCGCTCGGAATCGATTGCATTAATAGGTAAGGAATTCGAAAAGAAATTTTTGATTGATGGGTGATATAGTTCACTAAGATGGTTTTCTTCATAATCAGGAAGATGGGAACGATGATGATAATCTTCCCATGGTTCTCCTTCTGACATCATGGCTTCCAAAATATTCTCATATGTCAAGAAAATTGCGGAAAAAGGATCAGAAGGAGTACCAAAATCTAAGGAACGATCAACCCAAACAACTGGCGACGCTGATTTTGGATTCTCCGCCCAAGCCAGATAGATTGATTGCTATGCCAACTCAATAGGGTTGGGTGGTAGAAACTCATCCAACATAGAAATTTTATAATCATATGTACTCTTCCTTAAGCCAGATGGAGTGGAAGAGATCATGTAGCAGGTCTCTATACTTTCAATTTCTGCCGACGTCGCAGGCAACGGTAATGCAAAGGTTCCCATGAGAGTGGAATCCTTTAGGAGTCCTACACCAATGTTCTGAAGTTCTAGTTGGGGTATGTGAACAAATGGAATGCTTCTAGTTACCTGCAAATTGGAGGAAAAGAAGGATAGTTGATTAATGACTATGATAGTACCTTTATATGGAAAGGAAATCTTTCTAAAATATGTAGAAACAATTGCAATCATTGCATATACCCATGGTCTTCCAAGTAAGATATTGTAGTAAAGGGGTCCATCAACAACTTCGACATCAACTTTCACTATTTTCCCCCCTAGTTAAACATGCATGTTATTAATAATACCACAAGGCTTATATGTTCATCCATCAAAGGCCTTCAACGTCGTTGATGATTGAGATAAGTGCAGCGAGCCTAGTGAATTCCAACAATTTAGAGACATAATGCACATAGATGCTCCCTCATCAATAATAGTACGATACGCAAGGTGATTGAGAACATTTACTTGTATGGATAATGCCAATTCTGCTGGTAGTTGCAACACAGAGCCCGTATGATTAAAGACAATGAGATTAGAATTAGTCAAATCAATTCCACCAATAGCCGACAATAAAGCCTGTTTTTGGGAGGGACAATTTTGCAATACCTCGAGAGTAGAAATAACTGAAGGGGATTGAGCCAAATCTTCAACTATATTATAATTCTTTGGCAGCTCTTGCCCGAGGATTATATGTCAATTTATGAATTACTCCCTTTGGTGGTTTGATTTTCAATTCAGGAATAGCAGTAGGCAGTACTAATTCCGTAGACAGATTCGTAGTTGAGGTAGTAGGTTGATTAGTGGCCTGACTACCATAGTCTTTATTACGTGTTGACACCAAAATATATGTTGAAGTTTTTGTGATGGATAACATTATCACTTGGGAACTAGGAGCTGGATTCGTAGCAACCAAATTTGTGTCTAGATTTGGAAATGGGTCTGTCAACACAGCTAATGCATGGCAAGTCTTGATGATTTTGGAGACTTCAGTGCGGTGAGGAAAATCCCTAAAAAATTGTTCCTCATTACAGATTATGCATGGATAACAAGGTTTCGTAGGTCCAGACGACTGATCAGATGATATTTCCTGTGGGTTAGAAGTTTGATTTTTCTTAGATTTCCCTTTTTTCTTACTTCCAGGTTGCTTGTCACTTTTTCCTCTGTCAAATGACATGGCATTAATTTCGGAAGAAGGAGCAGGATCAGATCTAGTAGTATGATGCATGCTTGCAATACCAATCAAGTCGTCTCCGGCATGAGAGTCCTTTAATTGAGAAGGAACAGTAAAATTAGATCTCAGTGCATTAGGAATTTTTTCATAGAGAGTGCCAGACTGAGTATAAATCAAGTCTAAATATTAGGCACGAGAAATAACCTTCTCTTCAGTGACAACGCCACCCTTAGCCACATCCTTAGTTATAGATGGTAACAGGGACTTAATGAACCACTCAGCAAGGAGCTAATCCGGAACAAATTTCTTAACCATTCTATGATGATGACACCACTCACGAATACGATCAGAAATGTGAGTAGAATTAGTCTTTTTGAAATTGGTCAAGAGTTTCATTCCAGTTTCATATCGTATTGGTAACTGGAAGTGAGTCAAAAATACAGTAGCTAGGGAAGTGAAATTATCAAAAGAAGCTCTAGGTAACTCAATGTACCATTTTGCAGCCGAACCTGTGAGTGTATGCTGGAAAAGACGTAGTCAAACAGAATCATCATTCAGGGAGTTTCATGAACACCACAAATGATAAGTCATGACATGAGTCGATGGGTCTTCCCCAAGGTTTCCATTGAACTTAGGAATATCTGAGGGTAATTTTTGAGGTATTACTAGCCACCAAGGAGCATAATTTATTGGATCATTGGTTAACCGATTTAAATCTGGTAACTCTAAAGTTGCAAAAAAAGGCAACTGTATATTAAGGTTAGGTTGAGTATAGCCAAGGTATGATGGAATTGCTTGAGCAACAGGTCTTTGAGCACCAGCATAAGGAATCTGTTGCTGGTAACCCAGATAGGGGCCGTTTTGAAAAGCAAATGCTTGAGGAGTCTGTTGACCAAAACTTGGATATGATACTTGTTGAAATGAAGTTTGAGGCATTTTTGCTTGAGGCTGCCAAGGGATCTGTCCACCAATGTTATAACCCAAATTAGGATAACTTGGATTCATTTGAGGATATGTATAAACTGGTTGTGGCTATGACATCCCATAAAATGGTAAACCAACTTGTGAATAAATGATTCTGAGTATAGGCTGTTGTAAATTAACCAAAGGATTAGGATTTTGTGGACCCAATACTGGAGGATATTGAGTTGAAGGACCCACTTGAAAAGTTTGTTGTACAACATTTGGATTATGTAACAGGGGTAAATATGTATTAACAAGTGGAACTGAGGTGGGTGTAACAGGTTGAACTGGTTGATACGAGTGTACAACCATTTGTGGTTGGATAGGCAGAGTGGGCTGCCATTGAAAAACATTCATTTCGACATTAGTTTGACCAAAAAGCGACGAAAATCTGTCATAGTGGGTGAAAAAAGGTTGCCCCCCAACATGAGGAGGATAATAAGATGGAAAATATTTCTCTCCAAATGCAGGGATTCTAGTTGAAATGTTACTTGATGGAATAGACCCAGAAGGATCGGCTTTATATTGCCCTGATGATGTGTATAAAGAATCAAACCGTTCAGTACTCACTATAGGATTACCAGTTAGAATACGGGATGATGACATTGGTAAAGTCCATGGTTTTAAAGATGCACCAGATAAAATTCCATATAAAGATTTATAACCTGATGGGACCATAGGGCCACCATGAAAATATGACTTTCGTGAAGTTGTAAACGTCGACGGGGTTGCGAGGGCAGGTATTGACGTAATTGGAACAAATGGCCCAACTGAAGATGTTGGTTCAGGTGTGGTTACTTGACCAAATGTATACCCTTTTGAATCAACGGTAGTTTGAATATGAAAAGGATCAACAAAAGCAAATGGTGACGATTGAGGAAAAGACTCGTACAGGTAAAGGTCTTCCCCAAAATGGGTTGGAGTTAAAGGTGTCTCGTCTTGTGGGATTTCTTCAATCGCAATTAAACCAGGTGGAAGTATTTCACCGTCAGGCCAAAATGTATTTTAGGAGGTTTACTGTTTGATATGGGAGTTTCAATGACTACAAAAGTTTGTGGGATGACAAAGGTAGGAAAAACTTCCAGTTGTTCGACTTCTAGATTCAGATGTTCTGGCAAATAAGAGACAGGATCTGGCTCAATTTTTGGTTGAACAACGTTGGGTCCAGGAGGTATGGTCTCACTGATTGGATGAACAGTGACCACAGGTAGCTATGAAGACTTTGTCTCGACAACAGTAGACGAACCGGGATGTGTAGAAACAAATTGAGCTAACTCTGGTTTATGGGAATATGATATTTCACCAGAGGTATGAATTGTACTTGATTCGGTAGATCGTGATCACCTTCACCTACCAGAAGTAACTTCTGGTGGTAAAGGTGGTTTTAATGCTAATCTACGCGAACGACGGGGGAAAGGATTTTGTTCTTCCAAGATTACTAATTTATTTTAACCAAAAACAAATAAACAAAATAAAAGGGTAATGCTAGGCAAAAGGTTTACCAAGAAACTGTGAACTGCAGAATACCTCCTGGCGAACCAAGAAGTACGGGCAGGTAATCTCCCCGAATGTTGTGTTCGATGTATCACAATTTACAAGGTGGCCAACTCAGTTCATTGTGGATGGATAGCACCTAAAATTTGTCCTCCAAAATATACCCGAAGGTACATGGAGGCCCAAGTCCGTATTAGCGTTGTCTGATGCGAAACTGCACAATGAGAGCACCCTTTTATACTTTTCGTACTGTAACACCGCCCGATATACCCGAACGTACGTGGAGTGAGGTATCACACTCAGAATGTATCGCAGACAAGTTAACGACAGCTGCTATGTTTTACAATGCCGGAACACGTCTCTAGCCTATACCTTCTAAATGTTATCATTATGGTTCCAATGCTTTGTTAGGTAAATTGAGATAAATTTTAAGTTGATCTTGTTTATCAACTTTCCTTTCAAAGGTTCACCACGATGATGTATTGGAAATTCCTAAAATGAAAACTAAGAATGATAAGCAATCTTTCACTTTTAGTTTTTCAATGAAAATCCTAGCTACTAGAGGGAAAGAGCAATCAATTTGAGAGAAAACAAATCAAAGAGCACAAACTAAATGCAACTTTCTTAATTGTTCCTTTTACAAAACACACAAACCACTACATGAAAATGCAGGTTTTTCTTTTCATTCTCTTTAATTTTATGAATGCAGAAAAGAAACTAAGTGCATCAAATCAATAAAAACAAATGCCTTTTACTTTGAGAAATGAGGAATGTAAACAAAAATTTCTCTTTTGAAGGAAAAATGAGGAATTAAACAACAATTTCTCCTATCATGAAACAAAGAATTTACGACAATTTCCTTTTCAAAAGAAAATGGATCTAATGCAACAATGAAAATACTTTGAAAATAATTTGTCAATGATAAAGAAAAACACTTTAAACAAACGTTGAACAAACTATTCTTTCAAAGGAGGGAGAGGTAGATAAGTTTACTGGTCAATATGAGACTTCAGGATTTTCAAAACACAGCTGAAAACAAACTGAAACAAATTGCAATGACAAATTCAAGGGAATTTGGATGGTTTCAGGAGGCAATGTAGTCTCTAAAGAGAGACAGTTCTCTGCAACGCAGGCCTGAAAGGGAGGTAGTGTTATGCAAAGCATTGTGTCCTATCCAACAGTGCATTGGGCACAGTGTACAAGGAAAAACGCAGCTGTTTAGCACACTTCTCTTGCAAATTTGGATTCTAAAAAGCCTAATCTTTATGAGTAAAAAATTTTGGGTGAATAAACAGAGAAAATAAGGATTAATTTCAAGGGAAAATTTATTTTATTTTCGCTTTGTTTTATGTGTGCGATCGAAATTTTGCTTTGATTATAATCTCTATTCTCTCAAATATTTCCAAAACCATACCTATTCGACGCCAGGATGGACCCAATAGGACCTCATCAATCTAGATGCCTTTTGGACCTCCCCCCATTACCGGGATGGGTTCCAGGTCTTTCACCATTTAGGCATCAAAGACAAAACATAGACACCATTATTGGTTCATCCTTTATTGGGGCATATTTAGTTGGGAACCCTAGTCGGTCTCGCAATTCCACACCAGTGAACACCCCCACAGTGTCACAACACGCCACTTCTGCCACAACCCCTAGTAGGCAGAGGAGTGCTACCCATTCAGGAAGCCAAGTGAACGCACAGCAAGGTACATCACAGAAAAAAACTATTCCTAACCAGAACATTGTGTTTTCACAAGTCACAATGGCTACAACCTCACAGTCACCTTTTCTAGCTTCGTTAAATCTACTAGATTTAACCAAGTTGACAAACGAACCCATTGCACACAACCCCATATGGCCTCCTATGCCCATGAAGCTCCCTTCAGACATTCCAAAATTTTAAGGGAAGCAAGCAGAAGACCTCGGAAATCATGTTATTACTTTACACCTATGGTGTTCGTCGAACATCATCGTTGATGATACTATTCAACTAAGACTATTTCAACGCACTTTAACCGGAGTACCAGCGAAATGGTATGTGGAGCATCCCTCTGCTACACATGGAACCTTTAGCGCCCTCGCTACTACATTCCTGACCTATTTTCAGTTACCGATCCACCACGATTCCATAATGGAGTTACTGACCCACTTTAGGCAAACCCTCGTCGTCCATATCTCAGAACATCTCCATGAATGGCGACAGCATCGTAGTTCGTGCAAAGCCAAACTCGATGATCGAGTTTTTTTAGACCTGTTCCTGAAAACTCTCACTGCAGAGATTTCAAAGGATGTGGTGCAACAAAAGCCCATATCCGAAGAGGACGCCATAAGTAAGGCCCAACAGCTCGAGTTGATCTATATGTAGTCAGGGTCTATTTACAATATCTTTCCAAAAGCCCTGTGCCTGCAAACTTACAAAGAATTTCCAGGTGCGTCGAACTCTGCAGACGGTTTAATTGGTTCATTGACCCAAAATCACCTAAGCAGCAGCGTTCAAAACCCTGGTTACATGTATGATTCTACCTAGAACATACCACAACCCGGCTACTAAATTCATAAAATGCCTCCGCAAAATTTTACTAGTAGGGCGTCATCATATCATCATCAGCATGGAGGACCTTATCCTCCAGCTCAGGGGACCTAGTACGCAGCAAGACAAGCTAACGGAAGAGCTCCCCCCCAAAAGCCATTTACAAACTAGGGACCTCACATTAAGGGAATTTTGAGGTCTAAAATGGGCCTCCTAAGGAAAATGTACAATCAAAATTCACTTTATGAGAACCAATCACATTTTAGGGGATGACATCATCCCTAATGGTTGAGGTGACATTGCTTGAGTTAAAGGTACTTACTTGTCACATTCTCAATGGTGGATAATAAATCATGGTTAACCATAGTAGTTCTCTAAGTACTTTTAAAGTCATAAAGTAAAGTACTCATAATAAATGTCATTTCACACTATTTTAATAAAATATTATTATTGTCATTTCATATTTTTTGAAAAAAAAATGCATATCCCTACACAATCTTCATGTATTTACACACTTTTCAATAAATATTATATTTGTGTATTTTCAAATATTTATTTATGCATCAAATAAATTTATTATGTAATATAAAATTCATACATAAAACAATATATTATATTATATTATTTTTATATAGTATATTAATTACATGTTATTATATAATTTAAACACTATAAATTTCAATTACTAGTACATTCTATAATTAAGAATTTATGAATTTATATTTATATTTTATTTTATGTTATTTAAGTACAAAGAACAAATGCATTAATTGTGTAATGATAATGACTTTTTCTTGAAAATCTCATTCTTATTTATAGTCACATCAATACAATTTTTTTATTAATTTTATTTTGGTACAACTTTTGAATTGAATTTAACCATGGTTACATGGATTTTGGTGCAAAAATTGAATTGCAAATTCATAAATATTATTTTATTGGTTTAGCTATTATTTTATTATTTTCTTAGGAGGCCCATTTTAGACCTCAAAATTCCCCTAATGAAGTGCCCAGTCCCCAGCACAAAACCCGCCCATGCAGAATAATGCACAGGTGAAATTTATGCAAAAATCCCAAAACCAACCGCGCCAACCATATAACCAGGAGAATCCAAATTATCCTCCTAACACGGTTAAGAAAAAAGGAAAAAACAAGCCTAAAGGAAATCCTGGACAAGGGGGCAAAAATCAGCAATGCCCTCTGTGATCCCAGGCTGGAGGCAACTCCAACCGAAATCAAAACCAGGAGTCGAGCAACCCCCTAAGGTAGAGCAAAAGTCCAATTCGTCGAATGAACCACTCTTGTTCGATCTATGGTGAGTACAACCATTACACTCACCACTACCCTGACCTCCCTGAGCTGAATAAGCTACAGAGTAACCGTGGATAGGGGGGATCCTCCCAGTAGACAACAGTCATGCAGGAGTCTTTCCCCCATCAAGGGACAGTTAGCACGCAGCAACAAACTCCCAACGATTCCAGAAAAAATAGCCACGAAATATACATGACTGGTGAAGAAATGTTTTTTCACAAATGAATCGAAATTACGACACCCCACTAGACACCAACGCCTCAGGGGTTAGTACCAGTGGACCAACAGTACCTTTGACCATATCAAAGATGCTTATTGAACCTTTTCCAAAAATGGCTAAGGGACCAACTAGGTGGGCAGGAAACTATTCTAAAGCGGCCCATAACTATAGCATTGTGGATGATCTAGCTCAATCTCCTTATGTTATGTCAGCTTTGGAGGTGTTACAATCATGCCCAAAACAGTGGAAAGCCTTACTTTCTTCATTAGGCTCCATCGACCCCGCTGATTCGTGCCTGATGGCTTTCGATTTAGATAAAGCCACCCATAGGCTTCCTTCAATGGTCGCCTTTCAGAAACTAGTGTCGATCCAAAACATTACCATTCATCGATGTATCATTGACGAAGGTGCATCCACATGCATCATGTCAAAGAACATTTGGAAAAATTTAGTTTCTCCTGAACTAAAGCCATCATACATCACGCGTAGAGCATACGATGGTCACCCTTAGCCCGCGTCAGTCTCAACCAAAACATCTCGGTCTGCTTAGCTAGAAAGACATTCCTTATAGACATTGAAGTCTTGGATGCCTAATTGGACTACAATATACTCCTTGGTCAGAGTTATATGTACACATTTCAGCCATCGCCTCCTCCGTCTTCCAAACTATGATGTTCCCCCATGAGGACCGCATCATTATTGTCGACCAGTTGACACATAGCGAAAAACGGCCCCTAACTAATACCGATGTCATTCTACCGTAAGTAGACACATCCGTTGATGCACTTACACAGTACCAAGAATATGGCCCCAGTGAGTTCAAACTGTCGTCCATCCTAGGGTCATTCCTAGGAGATCCCCCTATTATACCTGAGTCACAGGGGCTCCGGTTTGCATGATGTCCACATCAAGCACCGAAGCTAGTCAAGACACAGAGACAAGTAATAATGAAATCAAGTCCTCAGCCACGGTAGCCTCTCTAGCCTATGCCGCCTCCCAAACTCCTTTCCTCTTCCCCCCAGTTGGTTTTGTGTCATAGTAGGTCATGGCCATGGTGGTCCTACCAAACTTATCATTTACAATACTAGTTTGGTACCTAGTCCCACCTACTCCAATGGGAGTCGCGCACATCACCTCTATAGGGTTAATCCCCATCAATCCTGAACTAGCCCCAGCTGTTCAGGAGACTGTCGCAAATATCCCTGCAAAGGAAAACCCCATTGCAAAACCGATGATTACGACTAAGAAAACCGAGAGAAGAGGAAAGAAGGTGGAGACTTCCATCACGCAACGAGAATCACCACGCTGCGCCATATGTGACGTAGTAGGACAACCTACACACATCTGCCTAGAGCTAGATGAATTAAAACCACTCCTTAGCTCTATGGTAGGCATCATAGCTCCAATTTCTCATAAAGAGGAACCTTCCACCAAAATCAAAGGCAAATCATTGTGTACCAATCACACATGTGCCATCTGCAGAAATTATGAACACTTTGCCCATCATTTCCCAGAGATCCCGCAATATAGAGAAGCTTTACACGCCATTGAGCAATCCTATCAAGAGGATCCCTCCACCCAATCTTTTGGAGATGAACCTCGTGCTATTCTATATCTGCAGGAGGAACGAAAGTCACCAGAAAGACTCTTGTTCATATTTCCCCCTCCTATCATACACTGCACGTTGTGCGATGAACATGGACACTTCATCGAGGAATGTGCAACCCTGGAATTCATCCATAGATGGTATCCTAATGAGCTCATTTTTTATGTTGGTTTGTGGGCAGCACAATTCACATGTCCTTTATGTGTCGACAACCACATTTTAGAAAATTGCCACTATATCCCCTGATTCCACTTAGTGTTGGCTATTTTGCGCTTAGCCATAGCCTGCCTCTCCCGAGAAGATGGCTCAGACTCGGAATCTATGAACAACTCGAAAACTCAAGAATATTTGACGAGTAGATCCATCCTCTTTCTATCAGCTGAAAAGCGACCAATCAGGGAACCCTTAGTTACCCCCAACCGCTCTTTGCGGAGAAGACCAACATGTGTGTTATGTAAAACGCCCAATCATGTGGTCGCCACTTGCCCAGACTTAGAAGCACTATGCCACTGGTACCCAATCACGCCACCAAGTGAGCAGGATGGGGACCCCATATCTAGTATTTTTTTCCCAGTGTGTCAAGGAAATCACCATGGACAGCATTGTACTTCTATTCCGCAATTTCATCCTCTAGTTGATATGATACATACATTAGAAAAGAAATGTGACAATCTCCTCAACCGGTATAGAAAGTATATCACCCCTAGGCCGCAAACCCCACACCCACATTGGCGTGATGGGAAAATTGGGATGGCGCACCAACCAAGCATGACCTATGTCAAACCTAGGATAACATGAAAACTATGCGACTTGATTGGCCACCGGGTCAATCAATGAAAAGAACTGAAGCACCTCGCAAATATTTTTCGCACAGTCTCTTCTCTCCCACACAGACTTCTCTATAACCAAGAGAAAATCATGCATACTTATTGTCGGATTTGTTCACACTTTCATCATACAATAAAGTGTGAACATCTCCTAAAGCTTTGAGTGGAAATGGCGGTGTTGAGTCTACACTCTCCAAAAGAGCTAGACAAAAACATACAAAAAACTCAGAAATGGAAGCAGAATCTCTCGTCTCCTACCACATATCCTTTCCAAGATTCCACGTCTGGGAAAAAGAGTAGTGTTGATTCCCACACAATCTACTCAATTGGCATAGTGGCACCATGCACCATTTGGACTGGCCATAACCATGAACTAGAAGCATGCCCGCTAATGGAAATGTTCAAGAACCTCTGCACTAGGTACAATTTCCAGCAACAAGAAATTGACCATCCTAACAAGGGACCCAACCTTGCACTTACGAAAACTCCCATCACGGAGATCCTCCCCCCACCAAACGTCGATGACATGATACATCATATACTATTTGTATCATCATATATTGGAACTCGACTAGAGCCGCCCCCACATCCTGGGATTTCAACCCTGTTCTTGTCGTAAAAAACCAGGGTACCCTACGCTTTTGCATTTATTTCTGTGAGATCCGAAATTTATATGCCGCCATCGAACTCCTCAATGATACCCAAAATTTAGAACAGTGTCTATTACAACCAAAGCTCGTCGACGAAATTCGATGACAATCTCTACAACACAACGAGGCCCACAAGAAATGGGTAAGAGCATTGTTCGACTGCCACATCAACCCTTGCTCATTCACTGAGGGAGAGAAAGTCCTCTACTACAATGTCACAAAAAAAGCCCTAGGGCTAGGAAAGTTTGAAACCTTGTGGAAAGGACCCTACATCATAAAACATTTCCTCCTCAAGGGGGTATACATCTTGACTAAACCGGACGGAACATGACTCAGCAACCCCGTCAATGGCCTTTACCTCAAGAAATTCTACCCATAAGGGCCAAGAAGGCTCTGCTCTAGAGTCAACGTACACAAACCCAACCACTTTAAATTTTTTACCAAAATACTTGTTACAAAATGCGCTTGAGTGTCACAATGGATTACCAACCTGAACCTTCGGATTTGCTGATGGAGCATCAATATGGTCTCAAAGTTTACCAGCAGTCGTCTGGGTTATCTATCACCTTGACCAATCACCACTCTACACCAATGGTGTTTATATCGGTTCAGCAACAAACAATCAGGAAGAATATGACGCAATTATCGGACTTATGTGCAACACCCTCCATCAGGGCATACGCCATATACATATCTACCTTGATTCCCAGTTAGTAGTGTCGCAGTTAAGCCAAACATTTGAGATACGAGATTCACATCTATTTAGAAAATACTTGTGTGCAAAAAGGTTAAGCAAACAATTTGACTACATTACTTTCACACATGTACCAAGGAGTCAAAGCCAAACAGCTGATCACATAGCTAACAATATTCTAAACTGGAATGCATCTCGGATAAACCATCATACATAAAAAACAAAAACATAGAAACATAGATATCCATCAGCATAATACAATCCATAAACAGAAACAAGGGGCACACCATGTAGAGCCGCAAAAATATCTCTTGCATATATATAACAAAAATGTATGTGTCTCAGTACAAAAAATAGTGCCTCTAACCCATCGGTCAACCCAAAAGATACACATATAAGTCGAAAAAAATAGGGGAAGCATCCTCATAATGGGTGCTTTCCCTGTGTACAACAAGACTCAAGGGCGATGCTCCCTCAGGTGGGGCACCTGGACCCACTACCGCTCCTGGTACCAATATTGGAGCCGTCGTTAATACGGAGACCGCCACCCGACGTAAAATCGGCCGATAGCCCCTCTCCCGGGCCGCCAAGGTCTCCATCCATACATCCTCGAGGTCATCCACAAATCCTCGAGTATGCATTCCCTAGTTCAAGCGGTCCACTCGACCCCAGGCATCCTCTAAAGATGCCACCTGCTTAGTCAGCTCAACAACATGAGCCTCTGCCACATCAGAATGAGCTCGCTCAGCAGCAGTCTTGGTAGCAGCCGAGCTGCTACCCTCTCCCGAGGGGCCAGCCTCACCACCCAGAGGTTGTGTAGGAGCTCCTCCTTGCCCCCCTGAGATCTCCTCGAGGTCGCTGAATCGGCTGGTGCCCAACCAACCGAGCCACAGGATGACCAACCTCGCTAACATCTGCAAGGGTAACCAAAACTATGTCAGTGTCATCATAATACACATATAAACATAAATACTCAAGTAAATGAAAAAAACACAAAGACATAGCTTTTGGCCCCCAAGTTTATCCAGAAAGAACACCCATGTCTAGATCTCCCCGAAAGTCCATCCCTGCATAAGGGAATGGCAGGAACATCTAAGGATTGGCCTCAAACCATGCCTCTGTGGTGGTGTTCTAGTAACGCCCCACCCTACCCCTACCTCCTCGAGGCATCACGGGAGCCCACCTCCTCATGCAAGGCTCTTATGGCCCCCCATCAGACACTGCCACCATAGGTCTCAGCAGCACCACCCACTCATACATGATGCTACATAGAATGTTGGCATAGGTAAACAACTTTGATCCATCTCGGACCTTGGAAATTTATGCCAACATCTCGTTGTAACAGAAACAGGCAAAGTCAAAAAATTCCCGGCCCTCAGCCAGTGAAAGACACTGATCTACAGACCTGATGCCTGATGAGGAGTAGACAACCCCACCAGTCGCACAATGGGCACTAAATCACACTGCTCGGCCAAGTTTGTCACTATAGAAATGGCTATACACCCCTCCCTAAGGGGCACCCCGCCGCAATGATACTCCCAAAACTGCTCAAGATCCACCCTCCCAGAGGGAAGTGGATACTGAAGTGCCTCACCCTGAGGCAACAACCTAGTCACAAAATAGATATCTGTCTCGAGACGGATAGTAAGGTTGCACCCGCGTAGCACCATCACCTTGCGCCGCCTGTTCTAGCATCAGATCAGGTAGCGCAAAAGTCAATCTGTGATCGAAGAAGGTCATTATCCAAAAATTTAAGGAGACCCCATTGTGCCAACTGTTGGCACGTGTGACCATCAACAGCTAACGAAACACGGAGATCGGGCCAATCCCTCTCCCTTCGCAACATCATGTCATTAAGACAAGAACACACCAACAGCATGAAAAATACAAAAAACAGACAAAATTTCCAAAAATTTTGACAAAAACTGTGCCTCAGCTCTCCGCGCACCTGTTCCTCAAACAGGTGTGAGGAAGGCGTGCATGTTCTTCCCACAGTAGCGAAGAAGGTGTGCCCAAAGCTAGTGCAGGCGTGATAAAGGCACACAAAACTGTATTTTTGCGCACAAAAGTCATTCTTGTACCTTGATCGCCCACGGGGTCAAGGTAAAAATTAACCTAAGGTCCATACAGACCCATCCTATACGAACCTCGGCACTCACATACCGAAAAAAATAAATTGCAGGACTTCATGGAGCTTACCTGGCTAAAAAATCGCTAATTTTGGGTGCTTAGGCTGACTGCAATGGCAAGAACTGCTCCGCAAAATCCTCTGACCTCTCAACACTCAAACAGACACAAATGAACTGAATTGAGCCATATTCGCCTATATGTCGCCCTTTTCAGAAACTTTGGAGGAACATTACAAGATTTCATAAGGCCCAATCATCAAACCAAAAGAAACACTATGATCAATGCTCCATAACGCCCAAGGGCAGTGCCTTACATTCACACCCTCGAAAAAATAATTTTTCAGTGTCGCCAGGTATGCCCTCTCTCATCTTCTTTTTTAAGCACATGTATTTCAAATAATATTTGAATAAAGAAGATGCTTTCACTTGGGGTATTTTTTTTTGCAGGTAGTGTGCAAACCATCTACAGCTCCATCCAGAGAAAATTCCAAGAGTAGGTATCATTCTACCCCTAGCATGATAGAGTCCCATAAAAACTCTGCATATCTTGACATCATTTCTCCATCAGAAATTAACCATAGGTTCCAAACACCCGACCATGTTTATCATCACCTCACCTTATACATGATAAGCATCCTCATTGGTCTGTAGAGCCTCTCCGCCATGGCGCTCATCACCCAGGGTAGACCATATATCACAAACAATAGTGATGCCATGGCCATACCACTTTATTCTAGGAAGCACCTCATGCCCATTCACTCACCATGCATCAAGTCAAGTTTTACCATATCAAAATAAAACCCCTTTCCCAGACGACCGAGTTGTGCAAGAAGATTGAAAGTGCACTACTACGCCTCACATTTGGCCTACCATACCTCCATCAGCATAACCCATCTGCGACATTTTTTCATCTGCTTCATCAACCTCACACATGAGACCAACCAATGGGGCCCCCGCCCTCAGCAAAACACTTTCCTCAAATCATCAGTGAGCGAACACTTTCATGTTTTGGGGCACCCGTCTCTGTGTTTTTTACAAACCAAACCCCATTATTTTATTCTTTTGGTAAGTGTACAAATACCGCAAATGGCGCACTATGTCCCCCACCCACCCATTCATTTTTTCTCCCATGGCGGAAGTCCCTGGTCACCCTTGGTCGGCTTATCACACCCTCATGCAAAAGCCACCATGACATTCATAACTAGTTTATACCCACCCTGGAAGTCCTACAAACTCTAGGGATTTCCCCATCAGAAATAGTTATGACTTACGCCAAGATGATTTTTATACTCCGACCTTGGACCACTAAATCCCCATCATAATTTTTCAGTCACCCCTTGCCATCATGCCTATGTTAAACCCATCACATCTAGGATCTTGATCCTCCATATCAGTGACCCCCTTGTTCAGTTGAGGCTTCCTTTTTGTCAACATCAACACCTCTTTCCCAAAAAGGAAGCGATACCTTGGATCACCCCTCTCCACATAAAGGGCATCCTCGGGTGGCACTGTGGGAGACATCATTGCCCAAAGATGTCATCGATCCTCCTGATATTCGACTACAACACAAGCTTTCATTTCAATATGGTATCGTACCTTACAACCTTTGCACTTTGATTAAATTCGTCGAAGACCCATGCCTTTATAAGCGTCTCTTTCAGCAATGCTTACACAAGAAAGTACCAACCAGCGCCTATGAATACAATGTGCATTTATATGGGTACCACTTTCCACCTATCGTCAAAGAAAAACACCCCTGAGGGCGTCAGCAGTCGTTGTCATCAACCAACAGATCACTACCATACTAGTGACTCAGACATAATCTATATATGTCAAACAGATTTTTTTAACTAGCCAAAGCATCATGAGCATGGGACACACCCGCCTCATAGAGAATTTGTATATATTGTATTATACCATTGCTTACAGGGATCCCACAGGACATGGTTGCTCTTTGACCCGATGCAGGGTGTCTCCAAGTCCGAGCTACACATAGGTCTCTCTCACTCTCCACACAGTACACAGAAAAGAAACTATAATGTATTTCGACTATACAGTTCTTTCTATACCTCACACATTAGGGGGCAACCATTATCACTGGAAAATCGGACAAGCAAAGATGGCATTATTTAATGTCAAGCAGAAGGATTTACAGGGCTGAAAGACATTAGAGAATCTAAAGTATTTAGAAATCTCTAAGGTCTAAGAGGAAAAATCAAATTGCACACAGAAGGAACCATTTAAATGTGCCTTTGCGCACATAATTTTTTGATAAGCACGCCTTTGCGCGACTTTTCCTCAAAAATTCGTGCAATCTTGAGAGTGGCGGAAGTCACTTTCTGGGACCACAAGGCACACTCCAGGACATTGATCCCACACTTGAGGTTTCCTAAGGACAGCCGCCCAAGCCTCCTTAGGACCTTAAGGGAGCACACAATGGAATAAATGTGGTACACAATGGAATCACCCTCCTCTCTTGGGTCACCATCTACAATGTACCAAGAGAGGGAAGGAGGATTTGAATTCTCCTATAAAAGGCCACCAAGAGATGAACAATAGGAGAACACATTGTTATGCTGGCCAGAATTTCCCCAAGAAATACCAGCAGTGTGTGATCCAGAGCAGAGATAGAGGGGACTCAATTGTTGGCCATCCAACAACTCTAGTCCACCATAGTAGAGAGAGGAAGAATTTGCACCAAGGCAGCTCAGAAGTAAAGACATCCTTGCATCGTAACTTGGAGCTCCATAGTTCCAAGGGCCCCATGGCAAGTGGGTTAAAGTTTCATCCTCATTTCCTACCATCACTCAATAAGAGGGGACGTAAGCATCATCGTTTGGATTATTGAATTTGTTTGACTCTATTTAGAGCTTTTTTTTATTTGTTTTAGTTTTAGTTTATTTTTTATGTTTGAATATGCATGATATTTCTCTATCTACTATGTTTATGTTTTAGCATGTTCCACTAACTTTCTTAACTCCATCTATTTTTTTCCTGTGACCCATAACTTAAGAGGTAAAAACTACCCCTCTTAAGCAAGTGTGATTTGGTATATTCGTGCACCAAACACACTAACACACCCATGAAAAGTGTAGTTTTGTACATTGTTTTCACTGATATCCCTCCTAAGTTTGGAATGCTTTTATCAAGATCTCTTTGTGCTAAGCTAGAAGGGAGCCTTCAGATGGATATGTCTTTTGCTACAATTCTTGTATATGGGGGTGAAAACCTATGGTTATATATGGAGGTTATATTCATTCATACTATTTTCAAAGTAGAACAAGCTAAAAGTCATCCCATATATTGTAATATTCCCAAATGGGAAAAGCAGGAATATAGTGCATAAGCATGGAAATAGCAGTGAAGATCAATGCATAAATGTGAGAGACCAAAATGGAGCCTTCTTATTCATTATAACAGCATAAAACATGTACAAAAATAATGGGCACAAATCATATAACATGAATCAACAAGCCTCCAATAGATAAATCCCCTCAATAATGAGGTGCTGCTACTACACAAAATGCCAAAAGACTGCTACAGTGCATTCATAGGAGCACTACTACAGCATATGAATACACAAAATATGAAAGGGTTGATATATGCCTCATAAGATATAGAAAATGAAGACCTAGGCTCTATAACAACCTTCCAAGACAACCTAAGAGGGTTTCCATGAAATACACCCAATAATACAATATGAGTTGCAGCCCTAGAGCTGAAATAATGCTGCAAAAAATTAACTGAAGAGTTATGGCTAAAGATGATATGAAAATAAGTATTTTTTCCTCCAGTGGATCCTCCAGATGAAAGGTTGGCCCCTTCACTGAAGAAATCACTCCCCAAATCACCCACTGCAACTACCCCTGCAACTCCTCCCTAGAATAACGCAGATCCATACTGATATTGCATTGTAGGGGATAAAAACATTGTGGCATGGTGCTAAATATATCAATGATGCTCAAGGGCCTTCATTACTAGCCTCCAAATAGAAAGAAACCTTCCTCCAATGAGATATAGCTCAGAAATCACCCAAATCAACTCTCCACAACTTATACCCTACAACACAACACAACCTCAATAGGAACTACATTTTACCATAAGACTGAAGCTTTGGCCTAATGCCGAAATGTGGAAATCAAGTGCAATCACTTCTGCTGAGTAGGAACTCGAAGTCCCTCGAGGATGAAGGTGGGATTCCTGCTCGGGAACACCCTGTGCTAAACAGCACTACAATCTTAGCTAAACAACTTAAGAGAGAAACATGTATAAACAGACCATAAAATCCAAAATACCAAAACATAACATAACCTCTATGGCTTCCATCCCCTTCCTTATATAAGTGTTGAGATTCCTCACCCTTGGCCCCACTCATTAAAGCCACTATCTCCATGCATGATATCTCCCTCCAAAATTACATTGTCCCTCAATAAATGTCAACTCCTCCATAACAGCGTTGTTCATTTGGTCAAAGTTTACCCAATCTTCATTCTCCAACCCCTTTTCACACACAAGGGTGCTTAATTAAGTTGCTAAGATGTCCTCCTTTCACATTAGAAGTGATTTTATTCCTATTAATGATAATTATGTGTCTCCATACCCTCTTATTCATTAAACAAAGAAGTAAAAAGAAAAATTAATATTCCAACTAGCTCATGGCTAATTGGGAATATTACAATCCTCCCTTCCCAAATGTTGCTTGTCCTCAAGTAACTGTAAAGGTGAGTGATGCAAATCTTCTCCTCCTTCCTTGGTGACACCTCCATGTGATAAGCTCTCCTCATAAGCCAAGTGTCTCCGAATCCATCCCTCCATGAAATTCTCCTCCCAAGTACTCATGAGATGCAAATGACTCATCCCACAAGGAAGCAAAAGACCCAATGAAGCAATCACGGTTTTCCCAATCTTCTCCCTGAAACATGAAGCCTAAAAAACATGGAGAATATCTCTCCCAAAGGGCATGCTCAATCATCCCATCCTTCCTCCATTCATTCCCATAAAAGAATAAGGACATCATCAATGTATGGGATCAAAACCAAGTACATATAAGCTCCCATATGCAATAATGGAGGTGGATCATAGTCCCACATGTGGAACCAGCGCAGTATATCTCTTGTCTGCCTTAGATAATGATATGGTAAGTGGTTTCCCCACCACTTACTTGCTGCCATAGTCTTCTCAAAATTTTTGAGAAGGTGAGTAATGTTTGGTGCCTTTGGTGCACACCCAAAATGATATTTCATCTCCCTATATCCTCCTAGGGAGTGGCCATGCTCAACACTTTTTACCACCCAAATTTGACCATGAATTTTATAAGGAATAATTCTACCACTTGGAGAAATTACCTGCACATGTATGGTTAAGGAATGCACATATTCATTATATAAATCATTATGCATACAAACATGATCCTTACCATATGCTTCAATCATACTAATGGAGTGGTCCATAGATAGATCCCTTCTTATTACCCAAGAGGAAAGAGGTGGTTGTGATAACTCCATCAAATATTTATATGTCTCCTCCATCTCCACATGGTCCATGCATATCCTCAAATTCTGATATATCTCCTCTTCAAAGCCTTCCATTGTATACCCCTCCATGATAGTATGCTATGCCCTCATGGAATAAGTGTGGTTGAAGAGAAAATATTCATGTGCTTCTTGTAGAAAATTCTCCTTGAGCTTGGATGCTCTAGATAAGAAGATCCTACCATGATAGTAGATGACCCAATCTCTGACTGAATATCCCTCCTCTTGTAGCTGGTCATCAAGTATCATGCAAGTAAAAAGATCCTTAGAATAATCTAGCAACAACTGGGATTTCCAATATGGATCTATCCTCCAAAGTGACAACGCTGATGATCTATCATATAAAGCATATGTCATGTGGTTGTTCCTTTATTTAACATCTCCTATGCTAAATTCACATACTGGAAGGCTGCTATCCTCCCTCTGCTGCTCCTTTCTCAGCGCAAGATCCGAGGTGAAAGTGGATAATGATGATGTTGGGATAATGTCTCCCTCCTCCTTGATTCTACCCAAGACTCGCAGTGTTGTACCATGACCTCCCAATGCCCCAACTCCTCCTAGATCTATGAGTGGTGCACCATGTTGTGAGACATTTCTCACCAACTCCTGATCAGGTGGCCTCCAAGGTGGTTTGCCACAAAATAGTAATGTCTCATGGGCCAAAGTCATGTGCATAATAGATGAGATTGTTAGGTCCTTACTTTCACTACGCAAATCCTTCTCTGTTTTCTGTGTGGAAGTTGTTTGTGAGGGATATGTGTGCATGCCTCTAATCATCTGACTTTTTCCACTCTTTCTATCCACCCATTCCATCTGCAAAGTCTCCCAATCTATGGTGACCTTCCCCAAAGTAATCAACCACTGCACACCCAATATCACATTGGTGCCAGGTATGTCAACCACAAATAAGTGATCAGTCAATGTATATTTCCCCATGGTGACAGATAAAGATGGAACATAATGCATGCACTGCATATTCCTAGCTCCTGGGACCAAAACAGAAAATCCCTCAAAATCATTAGTGGGTATTGCCCTCCTCTGCACTAGTTGGGCATCAATAAAGTTGTGGGTATCCCCACTATCAATAAAAAATGAAACCCTCTGATCCAAGATGGAACCTCGAACCCTCAAGGTCAAGTACTTGGGTACTCCTCTCAATGATGCAAGAGCCCCTCCAATTGGAGCAAATGCTCCATTCCCACCTCTTGGTGGTGGTGGATTATCTCCTGCTATTCCAGCGTTGTGACCTCCTTCTGGTTCTTCTTCCTCTTCCTCCTCATCATCTGAGAAGACCTCTATATAGTGTGTCTTCGCTGCTGCACATCTATATCTGGGTGCCCATGATTCTTGGCATCTGAAGCAAAGCTTCCTTCTCCTCAAATATCTTCGGACATCATCACTAAGAGATACTTTTTTTTGCCTCTCTTTTGAAAAAGGAGCCTTCTCATATTTTCCCTTTGATGGAAAAGTGGGCTTTTGCTGAAATTTTTCCTTTGCTTTTGGCAAGGCATCTTGTAGATCTCTAGCCCTTTCAATGGAATCTTGAAGGGTAGTGGGTTTGGTAGATTTAACCAACCCATGAAGAGGTTCTACTAGCCCATCAATAAACATATAGACCCTCCTTGCTATAGATAAATCGGGAATTTAATATAACATATATCCCTAGAAATGAGAACATTCATGTAGACTCCTTAGATGTTTCAGCTAGTTCAATTAAAATTCCAGATCAAATGCAAGTGCAATATCAAATTCAAGTCAAATATAGGCCATCTATTCCCGTCAATATTAAATATTGGAAAATATTTGAAGATGATGAACAACTAAAATATTTTCTAATGGGCAATGATGAATTCTTTTTTTTTACAAATTAAAGAAGATCAATCAAATATGAATGAACTTAATAAAGAAAATGAAACCTCTAACTTAAATTCAAATATGGCTGACCATAATATCATTCAGTTGTCAAATAATTTTATTCCTAAAGGTCTAGTCCCTCTAGAAAAGTTATTTGACCAAAATGATGTTCCCAATAATCCACTATCAAATTCACCTGAAGAGGATATTGAAGAATCTAACATTAGAACACTTGAAAATATTAAGAACATTAAAATTTGTGCATCTCTACCTCGGGAAATAAAAACTGAATATCTGAAAGTTATTAAAACTTATAAGGATTTTTTTTCTTGGTCTTATGTTGAATTAAAAACTTATGATACATCTCTCATTAAGCATAAAATTCCATTGAAACCTGAAGCAAAACCTTATAAGAAAAAATTAAGAAGAATCAATCCATACTTTCTCCCTACCATAAAGAAAGAACTTAAGAAGTTACTTTATGCTCAAATCATAGTTCCATTAAGATACTTATATTGGGTAGATAATTTAGTTTTGGTTAGGAAGAAGAGTGGGGAAATCAGACTCTGTGTAGACTTCAGGAACTTAAACAAGTCATCCTTAAAAGATAGCTACCCATTACCCAAAATGGATCAGTTGCTTCAAAAAAATTTCAGGTGTAAATAGAATTTCAATGCTTGATGGTTTCTCTAGATATAACCAGATAATGGTGAGTCCAAAAGATAGAGAGAAGACTTCTTTTACCACCCCTTGGGGTACATTCATGTATGCCTAGATTCCCTTTGGATTAACAAATGTTGGAGCAACATTTCAAAGAGCTATGGACTAGCTTTTGTGGGTAAGACAAACAAATTTTTTGTTATATATCTTGATGACCTTACTGTTTTTTCTAACTCAGATCAGAAAAATTTAAAACACTTGATGAGAGTTTTAGACAGGTGTAGAAACTTCAGGATATCACTCAATCCCAAGAAGTATTTGTTTTCTATCATAGAAGGAAAATTTCTCGGTCACATCATTTCTAAGGAAGGAGTGGTGATTGATCCTAAAAGGGTATCAACAATCCAGTCACTTTCATTGCCAAGGAATAAGAAGTAGATCCAAGCTTTTCATGGAAAATTTAACTCCCTAAGTAGATTCTTTCCTAACTATGCTGAAATAGTTAAGGATATCACTGGTATGCTAAAGAAGAATCATGAGGTTAAGTGGACCATACCTGATAGATATGCTTTTGACCAGATTAAAAAGGCCATCTCTGAAGCTCCAACTTTAGCTAGCCCTAATTATTCTGAACCCTTTAGCATATTTTCCTTTGCCTCTAAAACCAGTTTATTTTTTGTCCTTTTACAGAATAATTAAGATGGTTATGATCAACCTATATCCTTTTTCAATAAAGTCACACGATACGTAGAACTTAAGTATGACATTATTGAAAAACAACCTTACTCCCTAGTCCAAGCTTTAAATTCCTTCAGAATTTATGTCCTTCACTCAACCATTACTGCTTATGTTCCCAATAGTGTTGTGAAAACTATCCTAACTCAACCAGACACTAATGGGAGAAGAGGAAGATGGATTACCCAAATCCTTGAATTTGATCTTAGTATCAAAACTACAAATTTAGTAAAGGGTCAAGGTTTGGAAAAATTGTTAGTTGGATCTAATTGTAAAGTTTTGGGAATAAATTCTATTTTTGAAATTTCAGAGAAGAATACAAAAGAACCTTCTCCAAACTCTCAAGGGGAGAATCCAAAAGAACCTTCTCCAAACTCTCAAGGGGAGAATCCAAAAGAACCTTCTCTAAATGAAGAAGGGAAGAATCCATAATAACCTTCTCTAAATGCATAATGGGAGAATACACAAGAACCTTCCCAAGATTTAGAATGGAAGAACACACAAGAACCTTCATATTCAAATCAATCATCCCTGTTCATGTTGATGAAAAGTTCTTACTGTCAGAATGGTATTATGATATTGTACATTTTCTTATTAACTTTGAGTGTCCTAGTCAATTTTCAAGGAATCAAGGTAAGACACTAAAGTTAAAAGTTGTAAATTATTGTATCATCAATTCAAATTCATACTGGAAGGATCCACTCAATATCCTTTTGCTTTGCTTGACAGAAAGTGAAAAAAAAGAAACTATTGAGCAGTTTCATGCAAGTATATGTGGTGGACACTATAACTGGAGAGCTACAACATATAAAATATTTAGAGCGGGATTCTATTGGCCTAGTATGTTTGCACAAGTAGGAGAAAATGTTAGAAGCATCATTTCATGTCAATTTTTTGTTGGAAAGAAAAAACTTGCGACATTTCCTTTAGTTCCAGTATTAGTTTCAGCAACTTTCTTACAATGGGGATTAGATTTCATAGGAGAAATTCATCCAGCATCAACAAACTAGCATAGATGGATACTAACTGCAACATATTACTTCACCAAATGGGTAGAGTCCATTCCAGTTAGAAATTCCACAGACACTGTAGTGATCAAGTTCATTGAAGAAATTATTTTGTCTAGATTTGGATGTCCTCAACAGATAATAAATGATAATGCAGCAGCATTTAGTAGTGTGAAAATGATTGAATTTTTTCAGAAGTATCAAATCTTATTACATCATTCTACTCATTACTATCCACAAGGAAATGGTCTAGTAGAGTCATCAAATAAGAGCCTTGTCAAGGTAATCAAGAAGACATTAGAAGATCATAAGAAGAATTGGGACAGTCGCCTCATCTATGCATTTTGGGCTAACAGAATATCTCAAAAAATATCTACAGGCAAATCTCCATTTTAGTTGATTTATGGTAACGAAGCAGTTTTTCCTACAAATCTAGCTTTCCCTATTTTGAAATTTTTACAAGAAGTTAATGAAGAACATGATGATTTTTCTAGGAGAATCAATCGGATCATTGAACTAAATGAAAATCGAGATGAAATTCAATATAAGCTAAGGAAATATTAGAACAAAATGAAAAGTCTCTTTGATAGAAAAGCTAGAAAAAGAGATTTTAGGGAAGGAGATTTGGTATTGAGATGGGATGTTAGGAGGGAAGAAAGAGGAAAACATGGAAATTTTGAAAACCTATGGTTTGGAACTTTTAGTATTGCATAAGTCAAGGGTAATAATACTTTCATCTTGCAGAACTTGGAAGGACATTTTCTTCATTTCCAGTCAATGGAAGATACCTGAAGCACTACATCCAGTACTGAATATGCAGAAGAGTGATTCACATTCATCATTGTATATATATCAATTTGTTTAAATTTTCAAGTATGTTTTTTTTCTCAACAAATACTCCATTAGCCTGAGGAGAAGGCACTTGGATCTGCTTGTTCTCTATATCCTATAGGAGGAAGCAGTCCCCAGTTGGAGTCGATGTTGTAACATTTTTGGTTTTGATAAGGCAGCATTTTTTTTTAAAATTAAAAATTAAAAAATGTTAAGTTTGGATATGGATATATAAAAAACAAAAAATGTTAGGACTCATGACCAATAAATTATTCATATCATAAAATATTAGGATTGAATTTCCCTAAAAAATTGAAGGCAAAGATATTGAAAATTTTATCCATAGTTTGAAAGGAAATAAAAGAAATATTTGCTTAATTTAAATAAAAAGGAAATAAAACAATGGAAGCTTGTTTAAATGCACCCTATTATCCTCCTGTATTCTACAGATTTCACTAGATGACTATGGATGTTCTACAAGAACCTAAAGATAGCATCATTTGACCATCAGCTATCTTTAGAGGCCTCATTGCCTTCATCATCCTAAAAATGACTATTTCTCACTAAGCCTTCCTATCTTCATGCCTCATTAAAATTTCACCCTGCTGCTCTAAAGAAAACTCCATTTTTGGCCTTTTTTAACTCATACACCATTTCATTAACACCCTCATTTCATCTCCCTTCTTCTCCTTTCAAAAATCCCTAAAAATCCTCCCTCATTCATAATTTTTGTCTAAAACCCCTTAAACAATGTAAAAACCCTCCTTACATTGTTTAATATTTGATTTTAACCCTATTGGAACCATTAAAAAGCCCATAAAAACTCTATTTTTCTGCAAAAAACCCACTTTTTACATATAGGCCTTAAGCTCTTTTTCGGCCTTAAGCCCCAACCCTTCTACCCAAGTGATCCTAAAACAATGACCTGCTGCTATTTCCTTAAGTCCCTCTCCTTCTCGGCCTCTGGTCCCCTCTACCCCCACGGGACCATCCCCTTTTTCCTATTCCCCAGCCCCTTCCCCATACAAATATGCCTCTACTTTTCATTTTATTTAAACCCCCAACCTTGTAAAAAACCCACTCAAAACCTTCGAAAAGTATTTAAGGTGGGCACTTCTCACTTCAACCCGCCTTCTTTATTTTTCTTCCTGACCAATCTCCGCCGCTGATCTCGAATCATAAGTCCTCATCAAACGGCCCTTATTTCACCGCCCCTCATCCCATCTCTTAACCCATTTCCTTGCTACCCGAAAAAATTGCTTACGTCATCACCCAGCCCCACTTTCCACTCTAATCTCCACGCCCCAACCATCGTCTTCCACCTATACTCCACTTCCCCCCTTACGAAACTCGCACCCCACTTCATAATGTTGCCCGCACCGTAGATCTTATCGCCCAATATCTAACGATCCAGATCGCATTTCGTGTAGATTTTGACGCCGAAGTTTAACACCCTCCACCCACACGAAATGGGTGGTATTGGCCCAAACACGTGGCGGCCAGTTTGTGGTATCGCATGCCCATCGCCCGATACCGCTTACTACTTGTAGCCTGCGCGAAAACCACAGTGGTTTTTTAAAACCACATTTCCCCCTCTGCGCACCGAAATTCAAATTTCCTCGCCCTCGCTTGCATTTCTTCATAAACCTGCCTCCAAGATCATTCCCCTCAACCCTCTGTTCCTCTATAAATCGCTCCCCGGCGCCAAAACCCAAAAAATATAGTTGTTACCCCCCTCTGCAGGTTTTTAAAAATTAATATTTTTTTGTTTGTTGTAGGATTAATGGTGGACAAAGGCCCAAAAATACCCTCCCACAGTCAAAAAGTGATAAATTAAGCCTTTGGATGACGATCCAAGAGGTGAATTCATGCAAAAGAACAAGGGGAGCCTACATAAGTGTTAATCCATCGATGAATCATGATCATCGATGGGTTATAACCCTCGTAACATGAAGAAACCTTCCTTGCATACAGAGAATAGATACTGTTAGAGAAATAAAGAGGAAAATTAAGAACAGAAGATTAAAAGGGCTAATTGCAGATTAAAGAACAAAACAGAGAATTAGCCCTTTAAAGCAATAATTAAAGATAAAATGACAAAGGTTTAAAGATAAAGGCTAGATGGACAAAATAGTTATAAAGCGGAACAAAGGATAAAGGACAGTGATGTATAATATTGAAGTTAAATCAAGGTTAAAGGACTAATACAGAAGATTGATGACTAAAACAAATATAGATTACCCAAAGCCAACTTCGAATTACTGAACAAAGGAGAAATTATTTCTCCAAAGAAAAATTTGCCACCTACAAGAATTATTTCCTTCCATAAAGGCATCAGGCAGTTATTACTCAGTCAGAGATATTTTGAAGCAGCTCAACAGTTATTACAAAGTTATTACAAAGCCTTAGAAGTCAAATATTTCAACCTAATTAACTTAGAAGTTAATACAGAAGTTATTATTCAGAGTAACTCTTTCAGATATTTTTGCCTTGGGCCTTGCATGGTCTCAAAGGTCAAAAATCATTAACTCTATAATAAATAACATTTAAACACCCTAGCTTAGCAACACTTCCTCATTTTGCATATAAATATTGCATATGAGCCTCATTGTAAATGCTGGTTACTTGATGGTTGTTGGACAAATTTCTGTTGCTGAGCTAATTGAGGAGTGTTAGGCTGAATTGAAGAAAGCTCTAAGTTTCATAGAGACATTGTACTTGGAGCATTGTAACTGGTTTGATCATCAATAATACAAGCATGTTGACTGGATCATTGAGCTATATCAATGGTGAAGTTTTCCTAATTGTTATTGTTTATTCTTATGTTTTACATTATATTCATCTTTCTCTGATAAAGAAGAAAAAGTTTTAGATTAGGATTTGTTGTTTCAGCACCCTATTTCTGTCTGTTTTCTTTATGTTCATGTTTTCTTCTGCAAGGTTTGATTGGGATATTCTTAATTGCCTTCTAATTTTATCTAGCTTGTTGTCTTAAGAATGATTCAATAGAGTGAAACCAAGGAAAGTATGGTGAGCCCATGTTCCTTTGAGTAAGACTTGGGATATTGTTTTCAAGACCTTTCTTTAAAGTGTACTTATTAGAGTCTGAACCAGTGAGGTTTAAGGTATGCCCTGCCCTCTGGACTACCTTGAAACGTTGCTTTGAAGATTCTTTCAAGAGTTTTTCAAAAGCAGATTAGATTATTTATGTTTGATCTTAGACCACTCTTACTATTATCTTATATGTTTTCTTTGTCTGAAAGTAGTTCTTGAATTATTGGATTTTTGTCTTAGAATTTTCCTTATTAAAGCTTTTCCAAAGAGGATTATGGTTTGTCCTACCCTTTGACTTGCTCCAAACAGTTACTTTGAAAGGATTTTCTTGTTTAACTAGAGCAAGAAGATTTTTAACTGACTATAGCTTTATTGCCTTCACAACTTTCATATCACAACCTAATCTAAAGAATCCATTTGATATAGTTAGCTTGCCCTATTAAAATCCCTTGCAGAGTTGATGAAGAATTAATTCCTTTTATGACTCCATTGCCCAATGAATTTATTTCTTCTCATAGTCTATTTGTTCAGCTGAAACATTCTCTCAATCAGTCACAACATTAATCCTTCAATCTATCAATTAATCCAACCAAAACCATAAAAAGTCCTCAGAAATTCATAACTAGCCTAAAATCTTAAACAAAGAGCACAAAGATAAATCAATCAAAAACACCTTAATTAGAGAGATCCCTCTCTGAATCCAGGAAAGCTAGGCCCTAGGATTCCAAAGCGGTTCTGATGTGGCCCCTGCAGTGTTTATTTTTTCCATTCTTGCAAATCACAGGGAGCCAAAATAGTGGCGAACATACTAGGAAAATTGAGTAGTAAACATTTCAGATTCACTCAAAACTCAGAAAACCTCATTAGTTTAAAAATGAATCAAGCGTCAGCCAAGATTGGTTCTTGATTGTTGATGGTGGACAACAACCAGTCCTATAAGACAAGTAAAAATCCTCCACCTAGTGACTCCACTAATTCTCATTGACTCCACTGGGAACCTAGCCTATCATCAAAACATTAAACAAATACCCAATCAAGAATAATTTGTGGATTAAGCATCTCTTTTATAGTTTGGTTTGTCTCTTAAGACTGTTATATCTCTAAAAACCTTTTTGACCTATTGGGTCCAAAATCCTGGCTTCTAGAAGGATCCATACTAGATCCCATCCTGACCCAAATCCTCTTGCAATAGTTGACAATCCTGAAAGCATTCTTAGGAAGTCTCCTACACCTAAAAACCCAACTATTGTCAGACACATTTTAAGAGCAAGTTCAGTCCCTGAAAACCTTATAAACTTGCAAAATACCCAAGTTGACTTACCTCATATAAGAAGCCTATCTAGAACTAAGTCACAAAGTGGTATAGACCAGGTAAACCTTGAGCTTGTAGATTCACAACAAAGTAGTAGCAGAGAAGCCTCTCCTTCCACTCCTCCTGATCTCCATTTTCTCCATAACTCTGGCTTCTCTCATCCTAGATCTGCGCAACATCACTTAGATGGTCCCAGTACTTTAGCTACACCCATACATACACCCACTATTCAAACCACTACACTTCATCACCTTCCTCCACTTGTTAATCCTCCACTGTTTCCACAAGTTCATATCACGGCAACATGGTATGCTTCCTTAGTCCTTCCTTTACCTCTAGTTGTTCTGCCACCGGACTGTCAGTCCAAGATTCCATTATATGATGCTAGTGGTTCTACTACATATCAACAACATGTGGACAGAATGAATGACTACTTTGACAGACAAGAAATAGAAGATGAAACTCTTAAACTTAGAATGTTTGCTCAAAGTTTAGGGGGAGAAGCAAGAAAATGGTTTAAAGGCTTAACCCCTAATAGTATCAACGACCTCCCTAATTTCCATCAATTATTCTTAAACAAATGGGAAGTCAAGAGAAACCCCCTTCAAATCCTGTCAGAATACAATGATCTTAAAAGAAATGCTGGAGAGAATGTCCAAGATTATTGCACTAGATTCAATAGTGTTTATAATTTACTCCCTCCACAAATGAAACCACCACAAGGCTTAGCCTTAATAAATTTTCCTGAATGATTTGACTGAGACATGTGTTACCAATTAAGGGAGAGAGAACCCCTCACATTAGAAGACATGCAGAAAGGGGTAGTAAGTGTAGAAGCTAACTTTAATGCTAGAAGGGCTAGATTGAAAGCAGATAAAAAGGTTACCTACAAAGATGAAGCTGGCACCTCCACATCAGATTCCAAAATTGATAGCTTGGTTAGAACCATGGAAAGGATGATGGAGAGAATAAACATGAATGAGAGAGCTTATCCTAAAGAGAACCAAACAGCTCCTCAAAATAAAAATCAAAATCATAACCAAAACTTAAGAAGGAACCCCCCTCAAATAAGACAAAGAGGCCCTGATCAACAAGTCAGACCTCCTTTCCAACAAAACTACGTTGATGAGGATGAGGGAGTGATTGAAGAAATAGAGGAAGATCACATAAACTTATTGGGAGTAAACAATGATGATATTGTTATCCTCACTAAATAAGAACAAGGCATATACACACCCTATGATGAGGAAATCCCATAATCTGAAGATTATAAACAAGGCTTTGAAAATGCTATAATGGAAGTACACAAAAAATATGACTTGAGGAGTAAAAAGAATCAAGACACTCCCAAAAATAAAACCTCTGAATTTCTGCTAAGAACAATCCTGAAAACATTTCTAAAAAGACAGCAGAAAACAATAAAACAATGGCTGAAAGTTTTGATAAAAACAAAGGAAAAAACACCCAAAATTTTGACAAACCTAGTGGTGAAGAAAGTAGCACTAGAAACTCATCTAATGCTCCTATTAAAACCATTTTAACTGTTTTCCATAATAAAAACCAGCAAGCTGATTTTGTTGAGAAAATAGTGACTAAGAAGGTTGATTTAAACATGTTAAAAACTCAGATACCTTTCAGCATAGAGAGTGAAATTGCTAAAATCAAGATCCCGGTTCCTCTCACTGAATTAGTCACACATAAAACCCAACTTTTAAGAGCTCTAAACATATGAGAACAAATTGATTCTGTCAATGTGACTGATGAAAAACCTGAGCTTCTATTTCGACCAGAAGTAGAAGAAAAATTTCAAGAAGGAGGTGTACCTCCCTTTTATGTCAGTCTAAACATCCATGATAATATTTTGCACAATGCCATGCTTGAATCAAGAGCCTCCCATAACCTTATGCCTAAAGTAGTAATGGAAAGACTAGGCCTTGAAATAACTAGACCATACAAGGATTTATACTTTTTTTATTCCAATAGAGTTAAATGTCTAGGCCTAATCAAAGATTTATGTGTAAAATTAGCACAAATTCCAGCCAAGAGCTTAGTGATGGACATTGTAGTGGCTGATATACCTCCTAAATATGGCATGCTCCTTTCAAGGTCATGAGGTGCTAAACTCCAAGGTACCCTCCAGATGGATTGTCAGGTGTGTCATTCATCTTTCGTGGAAGCCAAGGACTATGGAAGCACACATGGCTCATAATTTAATGATAAACAGACAGCTCGATGCTTTGTTCTATTCTCTGGAGACTGTAATCACTCATTCTCCAATGATGAAAATCTTAATGAGCAAGAAAATAGATGAAAACCATCAGACAAGGAAATGGAAAAAAGAAAAGACAACAGTGCTAATTTAAAAATTGCAAATATAGCCTGGGGATCTAGGCGTGACAGTCCTAGCATGCTTGTGCAGGATAATGAAATCCTCTTTGGCTGGGACATGAGACAAGATGGCAGTGAGCATAGTGTAACCCTAAATAACATACGTGGCAGCTGAACAATGATAAAGACAGAAATGACTTTATAAAAAATCTAAACATGAACCCTCTGAGATGAGAATTTGATAGGTGTGCCATTGTGATTTGACAGGTATATGGCTGTTAGAATAATCATGTTGACCATTCATACAGACTAGCTTTAATTACAATAACATAAGTGAATGGCTCTATATGGACTCTAATTATTAATTGCAAAGGTGAGGGACAACTATTGTAGATTGGATATTATAAAAAAGTGAATGAAGTATCTTACCATCCAAGATTACAATATGAGAGACAATTATTGTTGACAGCATACTGGCTATTCATGACTATGGTTTTGTTTTAATCCCTAGGAAACCAAAACATTCTTGATATTTTGGCAGCTTCTTTATGGATTCATGTCAAAAAACTTATGAGAGAAAAAAATACACAGTCCAGGTTAAATATAGGCCAGCAGTCCCTGATAATGTCAAATATTGGCAATTCTTTGAAGGAGATAAACAAATTGAGGATTTCCTACAGTCCAAAAATGGGTTTGAAATGGCCAATTCAGACTCAGAGTATGAATAAGACTGTCCTACTGAGGAAAAATATTATGAAGAAGAAACTCCTAACATTGCTGATATAAATTTGTTAGCTAAAGAACACCCATAGAAAACAAAGTTGAGCACTGATTTAGAACAAGAAGATTTTGAAGTGCTACAGTCCCACACTGATAACTTGTCAAAGGGACTAGTGCCTCTAGAAGAATTGTTTGACTTTAATGATGTTGCTAAAAAGCCAAAAATGGAACCTACTAAAACTGAAGTAGAAGAGTGCAATATAGGCAGTAAAGAAAAGCCCAAAATGATTAAATTATCCAAAACACTGCCAGCTCATATAAAACTGAAATATTTTGAGCTTTTTAGGGAATTTTCTGATGTTTTTTCTTGGAGTTATGAAGACTTAAAAGTATATGATACAGAGATAATCCAGCATAAGATACCCCTCAAAGAAAACCAGAAACCTTTTAGACAAAAATTGCGTAGAATAAACCCTGTGCAATTACCCCTGGTTGAGAAAGAAATCAAGAAAATGTATGATGCTGGAATCATAGTCCCAGTGAGATACTCAAAATGGGTTTCCAATATTGTATCTGTGAGAAAGAAAACAGGAGAAATAAGGCTTTGTATAGACTTTAGAAACTTAAACAAAGCCTCTTTAAAGGACAACTACCCCTTTCCCAAAATGGATCATATTTTACAAAGGTTAGTAGGTTCTAAAATAATTTCTTTGCTAGATGGCTCTTCAGGATACAACCAAGTGTTGGTACATCCTGATGATCAATTTAAAACAGCCTTCACTACACCTTGGGGCACTTTCATGTATGTGAAAATGCCCTTTGGTCTAATGAATGATGGTGCCACATTCCAAAGAGCCATGGATATTGCTTTTTCAGAAGAGATAGGCTTCTTCATTGTGATATATTTAGATGACATCACTGTCTATTCCAAAACAGATGAAGAACACCTTTCTCACTTAAGAAAAGTCTTTGAGAAATGTAGAAAGTATGGTCTATCCTTAAACCCCAATAAAAATTTATTTGGCCTCCAAGAAGGTAAACTTCTAGGCCATATTATATCTGAAGAGGGAATAAAAATAGACCCTAAAAGGATTGAAGGCATATTGAAAATCAGCCATCCTAGAAACATCAAAGAGCTTCAATCTTTCATTGGAAAGATTAATTTCTTAAGAAGGTTCATACCAAACCTAGCTGAACTCCTTAGAAGCATAACAAACATGCCAAAAATGGAAACAGGAGTTAAATGGACCATTAAAGCAAAGCAATCCTTTGAACTGTTTAAACAAGCACTCACTCAAACACTAGTTCTCATTAGCCCTGATTTCAAAAAAAAATTCTTCATTTTCTCCTTTGCATTAGAACATATAGTTGTTGTTGTCCAACTACAGAAAAACATAAACGGACAAGAGCATCCTATTGCATTTTTTAGCAAGGCTTTAAGAGATGCTCCTTTGAAATACAATATAATGGAAAAATAGGCTTTTTCCTTGATCAAAGCACTGAAATACTTCAGATTTTACATTTTACACTCACACATCATTGCATTTGTCCCACACACAGTTTTCAAAGAAATTTTGACACAAGATCCTGATGGAAAAAAAGGAAAGTGGATTGATGTTATATTAGAATATAATTTAGAAATCAAACCCACTAAACTGATAAAGGGACAAGGACTTGCAAAACTTATGGCTGAATCAAACCTCAAAGCCTTAGACATGAACATGATTGATGTTTTAGAAGAGAAAGAAGAGTGCATAGCCCCTTCTATTGAAGAAGTATTGTTGAATTCACTTTGGTATGCTGATATTTTATATGTGTTCTTCTATCTTAATGTTCCTCCTAGTTTATCAAAGACAAAGACAATATTTTGAAAGTTAAAAGCTGTAAATTACCGCATTGTTGATAAATGGTTATATTGGAAAAATGCTAGTGGTATATTTCTTAAATTTTTTCCTGAGAATGATGCAGAGAAGATCAAACATGAGTTTCATGAAGGGGAATGTGGAGGCCACCTCTATTGGAAGACAACTGTAAAAAAAATCCTTAGAGCTGGTTACTATTGGCCCACCCTCTTCCAAGGTATCCATAAATTGGTAGTTTCCTGCCACCAGTGCCAAATCTTTGAAAACAAAAGAAAACTCTTACCCTTACCTTTGCATCCTATCTCTGTTGAAGCTCCTTTTCAACAGTGAGGCCTGGACTTCATTGGGGAAATCCATCCTTCTTCATCTGCCTAGCATAAATGCATCCTCACAGCTACTGATTACTTTACAAAATGGATAGAGGCCATCCCTTCTAAAACTACCACTAATTTAGTCATCACTAAATTCCTTGAAAACCATATTTTGTCTAGATTTGGGTGTCCTAGAAAGACTATCACTTACAATGCAGCTGCCTTTAGATCCAAAAGGATGGTGGAATTTTGCCACAAATAACAGATCACAATGGGTCATTCCATAGCTTATTATTCTCACGGTAATGGGTTGGCAGAATCCTTAAACAAAATTCTGATAAACATCATCAATAAATTGCTAGAGGAAATCAAAAGTCATGGCACAACAAGCTAGTACATGCATTATGGGCTGACAGGTTAACATGCAAGAAATCCATTGGAATGTCTCCCTATCAGCTACTTTATGGAGTAGATGCAATTTTTCCAACAAGCCTAAGAGTGCCAGTCATGAAACTAATCTAGGAGGTACAGTATGAATAAGACGACATGATAAGAAGTATAAATCAGACCATAGAGTTGCAGCAAACAAGAGAGGAAGTCTATAACATAACATATTAAGTGCAAGAAAACATCAAGAAGATGTTTGACAGAAGAACAAAGGCAAATTACTTTAACATTGGTGACAAAGTTCTCAAATGGGACTCAAGGAGATAAGACAAAGGAAAACATGGTAAGTTTGAAAATCTATGGAAAGGTCCTTATATTGTCCATTCTACCAGAGGCAACAATGCATTTTTCTTACAGGAAATGGATGGAACAAAAAATTTTGGAGGTCTTGTCAATGGCAGGATGCTCAAACATTACTTCCATTAATAATGTCAAGTTTAAAGCTTTATCCACTGTATATAACATTTTTTAAATAAAAATCATAGCAAAGATAAGTACAAAAATAGAAAAAACAAAGAAAAAGAGGGTAGAAAAATAAAAGGTACCGCCCCATACCCAAAAAAATAGTACTTCTGAAAGTGTGCAAGCCTAAATGCCACTGTTAATTTAAAATGATACCTTGTTCAGTCATCTAGCCTAATCATGTTTGAACATGATTTAAATTTAGTTGATAAGTCAGTAGAAACAATGATTGTCAAGATTATTTCAGACTTGACTTGTCAAAAAGTGAGATTAGGGAATTATAAAGATGCTGGTTCCACATGCTCAAAACAGAACCAAAGAGATAGATAAGGATGCATTATTAATGACATATCACAGCCTTATCTTTCTAGATTTACTTTTATGCAAATAATGATTGTTTGCAGCTTGTTCCAAATGCCACAACCATGGTTAATCAGACTGTCTAATCCTGATTTAAACCATGTTTTAAATTTCTGTTGATAGGTTAGTGAATGAAGATTTTCCAATCTGTCTAAACTTGTCTTATCAGTAGACTAGATTAGATTAGAAATTGATCCTAAAGCTCAAAATCTGAGCCAAGAATGAAGAAAGGGATAAAAAGAAAATTCCAAATTTCAATCCTCAAAGTTTTGTGTTGAAAGTTCTGCAAAATAAAGTTATGTATGCAAATTTGTACAAAGTATCACTGCTCATAACAAATCAGACTGTCAAATCCTGATTTGGTTATGTTTTAAATTTTCTGTTTTAGATTATAGAATAAAGGCTGCCAAACAGTTTCATCTTGGCAGCCAAGTAGTTTAGGTAGAAAATAAAAGAGTTCAACATTGTAATATGAACTCTTGGAAGAAATAAGGATAAGAATAGATAGTTTATTTATGTTTTCAAAAATAAAATGTCAAAGAGTTGATAGTCCAAATGCACTCAAAGAAGAAGAAAAAATTTTAGAACTAGTGTGATGGGTAGGTAGAGGTTGAGTTGGAATTAATCATGTTATGAATCAGATACTGCAGATCACTTCCTCAAAGCAGCAAATCATCAAGATAAAGGAGGTCTGTCAAGGTGCAAATCAAGGCACTGGTCTACTTCTTCCAAAGATTTATCTTCCAAGGTTCTTGACACCTTCTAAAGGAGCTGCCCACCCCAGCTGGGGCCACTATTATCCTTCTGTATTCTACAGATTTCACTAGATGACTATGGATGTTCTACAAGCACCTAAAGATAGCATCATTTTACCATCAACTATCTTTAGAGGCCTCATTGCCTTCATCATCCTAAAAATGACTATTTCTCAATAAGCCTTCCTATCTTCATGCCTCATTAAAATTTCACCCTGTTGCTCTAAAGAAAACTCCATTTTTTGCCTTTTTTAACTCATACACCATTTCATTAACACCCTCATTTCATCTCCCTTCTTCTCCTTTCAAAAATCCCTAAAAATCCTCCCTCATTCATCATTTTTGTCTAAAAACCCTTAAACAATGTAAAATCCATCCTTACATTGTTTAAGCTTTGATTTAACCCTATCGAAACCCTTAAAAAGCACATAAAAACTCTGTTTTTCTGCGAAAAACCCACTTTTTACATATAGGCCTTAAGCCCTTTTTCAGCCTTAAGCCCCAGCCCTTTTGCCCAAGTGACCCTAAAACCATGACCTGCTGCTATTTCCTTAAGTCCCTCTCCTTCTCAACCTCCGGTCCCCTCTACCCCAATGGGACCATCCCCTTTCGCCTATTCCCCAGCCCCTTCCCCATACAAATATGCCTCCGTTTTTCATTTTATTTAAGCCCCCAACCTTGTAAAAAATCCACTCAAAACCTTCGAAAAGTATTTAAGGTGGGTCATTCTCACTTCAATCCTGCCTTCTTTATTTTTCTTCCTAACCAATCCCCGCAACTGATCTCAAATCATAAGTCCTCATCGAACGACCCTTATTTCACCACCCCTCATCCCACCTCTTAACCCGTCTCCCCGCTACCCGAAAAAATTTCTTATGTCATCACCCGGCCCCACTTTCCACTCTAATCTCCACACCCCAACCATCGTCCGCCACCTGTACTCCACTTCCCCCCTTACCAAACTCACACCCCGCTTCATAATGCTGCCCGCACCGTAGATCTTATCGCCCAAGATCTAACAGTCCAGATCGCATGTCGCGTAGATTTCGGCGCCGAAGTTTAACGCCCTCCTCCCATGCAAAATTGGTGGTATTGGCCCAGACACATGGCGGCCAATTTTTGGTATCGCACTCCCATCGCCCGATACCGCTTACCACCTGTAGCCCATGTGAAAACCACCTTTCCCCCTCTGCATGCCAAAATTCAAATTTCCTCACCCTCGCTTGCATTTCTTCGTTAACTTGCCCCCAAGATCATTCCCCTCAACCCTCTGTTCCTCTGTAAATCACTCCCCAGTGCCAGAAACCCAAAAAATACAGTTGTTACCCCCCTCCGCAGGTTTTTAAAAATTAATATTTATTTGTTTGTTGCAGGATTAATGGCGGACAAAGGCCCAAAAATTTCCTCCCACAGTCAAAAAGTGACAAATTAAGCCTCTGGTTGACGATCCGAGAGGTGAATTCATGCAAAAGAACAAGGGGAGCCTGCATAAGGGTTAATCCGTCGATGAATCATGATCATTGATGGGTTATAGCCCTTGGACCATGAAGAAACATTCCTTGCATACAGAGAATAGATACTGTCAGAGAAAAAAAGAGGAAAATGAAGAACAGAATATTAAAAGGGCTAATTGAAAATTAAAGAACAAAACAGAGAATTAGCCCTTTAAAGCAGTAATTAAAGATAAAAGAACAAAGGTTTAAATATGAAGGCTAGATGGACAAAACAGTTATAAAGCAGAACAAAGGATAAAGGATAGTGATGTATAATATTAAAGTAAATCGAGGTTAAAGGCCTAATACAAAAGATTGATGACTAAAACAAGGACAGATTACCCAAATCCAACTTCGAATTACTCAACAAAGGATAAATTATTTCTCCAAAGACAAATTTGCCACCTACAAGCATTATTTCTTTCCATAAAGGCATTAAGCAGTTATTACTCAGTCAGAGATATTTTGAAGCAGATTCAACAGTTATTACAAAGTTATTACCAAGCCTTAGAAGTCAAATATTTCAGCCTAATTAACTTAGATGTTAATACAGAAGTTATTATTCAGAGTAACTCTTTCAGATATTTTTGCCTTTGGCCTTGCATGGTCTCAAAGGTCAAAAATCATTAACTCTGTAATAAATAACATTTAAACACCCTATCTTAGTAGCACCTCCTCATTTTGCATATAAATATTGCATATGAGCCTCGTTGTAAATGTTGGTTACTTGATGGTTGTTGGACTGATTTCTGTTGCTTAGCTAATTGAGGAGTGTTAGGTTGAATTGAAGAAAGCTCTGAGTTGCATAGAGACATTGTACCTTGAGCATTCTAACTGGTTTGATCATCAATAATACAAGCATGTTCACTGGATACTTGAGCTATATCAATGGTGAAGTTTTCCTAATTGTTATTGTTTCTTCTTATGTTTTACATTATATTCATCTTTCTCTGATAAAGAAGCAGAAGTTTTAGATTAGGATTTGCTGTTTCAGCACCCTATTTATGTCTGTGTTCTTTATGTTCATGTTTTCTTCTGCAAGGTTTGATTGGGAGATTCTTAATTACCTTCTAATTTTATCTAGCTTGTTGTCTTAAGAATTATTTAATAGAGTGAAACCAAGGAAAGTATGGTGAGCCCATGTTCTTTTGAGTAAGACTTGAGATATTATTTTCAAGACCTTTCTTTAAAGTGTACTTATTAGAGTCTGAACCAGTGAGGTTTAAGGTACGCCCTGCCCTCTGGACTGCCTTGAAATGTTGCTTTGAAGATTCTTTCAAGAGTTTTTCAAAAGCAGATTAGATTATTTTTGTTTGATCTTAGACCACTCTTATTGTTATGTTATATGTTTTCTTTGTCTGAAAGTAGTTCTTGAATTAATGGAATGTTGTCTTAGAATTTTTCTTATTAAATCTTGTCCAAAGAGGATTATTGTTTGCCCTGCCCTTTGACTTGCTCCAAACAGTTACTTTGAAAGGATTTTCTTGTTTAACTAGAGCAAGAAGATTCTTAACTAACTATATCTTTGTTGCATTCATAACTTTGATATCACAACCTAATCTAAAGAATCCATTTGATATAGTTAGCTTGCCCTATGAAAGACCTTGCAGAGTTGATGAAGAATTAATTCCGTGTATGACTCCATTGCCCAATGAATTTATTTCTTCGCATATTCTATTTGTTCAGCTGAAACATTCTCTCAATCAGTCACAACATTAATCCTTCAATTTTTCAATTAATCCAACCAAAACAAAAACAAGTCCTTAGAACTTCATAACTAGCCTAAAATCTTAAACAAAGAGCACAAAGATAAATCAATCAAAAACACCTTAATTAGAGAGATCCCTCTCTGAATCGAGGAAGGCTAGGCCCTAGGATTCCAAAGTAGTTCTGATGTAGCCCCTGCAGTGTTTGTTTTTCCATTCTTGCAAATCACAGGGATCCAAAATAGTGGCGACCATACTGGGGAAATTGAGCAGTAAACATTTCATATTCACTCAAAACTCAGAAAACCTCATTAGTTTAAAAATGAATCAAGTGTCAGCCAAGATCGGTTCCTGATTGTTGATGGTGGACAACAACCAGTCCTATAAGACAAGTAAAAATCCTCCACCTGGTGACTCCACTAATTCTCATTGACTCCACTGAGAAACTTAGCCTATCATCAAAACATTAAAAAAATACCCAATCAAGAATACTTGGTGGATTAAGCATCTCTTTTATAGTTTGGTTTGTCTCTTAAGACTGTTATATCTCTAAAACCCTTTTTGACCTATTGGGTCCAAAATCTTGGCTTCTAGAAGGATCCATACTATATCCCATCCTGACCCAAATCCTCCTGCAATAGTTGAAAATCCTGAAAGCATTCTTAGGAAGTCTCCTACACCTAAAAACCCAACTATTGTTAGACCCATTTTAAGAGAGAGTTTAGTCCCTGAAAACCTTATAAACTTGCAAAATACCCAAGTTGACTTACCTCATATAAGAAGCCTATCTAGAACTAAGTCACAAAGTAGTATAGACCAAGTAAACCTTGAGCTTGTAGATTCACAACAAAGTAGTAGTAGAGAAGCCTCTCCTTCCACTCCTCCTGATCTCCATTTTCTCCATAACTTCGGCTTCTCTCATCCTAGATCTGTGCAACATCACTTAGTTGGTCCCAGTACTTTAGCTACACCCATACATACACCCACTATTCAAGCCACTCCACTTCATCACCTTCCTCCACCAGTTAATCCTCCATTGTTTCCACAAGTTCATATCATGGAAACATGGTATGCTCCCTTAGTCCTTCCTTTACCTCTAGTTGTTCTGCCACCGGACTATCAGTCCAAGATTCCATTATATGATGCTAGTGGTTCTACTACAACTCAACAACATTTTGACAAAATGAATGACTACTTTGACAGACAAGAAATAGATGATGAAACTCTTACACTTAGAATGTTTGCTCAAATTTTAGGGGGAGAAGCAAGAAAATGGTTTAAAGGCTTAACCCCTAATAGTATCAACGACCTCCATGCTTTCCATCAATTATTTTTAAACAAATGGGAAGTCAGGAGAAACCCCCTTCAAATCATGTCAAAATACAATGATCTTAAAATAAATGCTGGAGAGAGTGTCCAAGATTATTGCACTAGATTCAATAGTGTTTATAATTTACTCCCTCCACAAATGAAACAACCACAAGGCTTAGCCTTAATAAATTTTCCTGAATGATTTGACCTAGACATGTGTTACCAATTAAGGGAGAGAGAACCCCTGACATTAGAAGACATGCAGAAAGGGGCAGTAAGTGTAGAAGCTAACCTTAATGCTAGAAGGGCTAGATTGAAAGAAGATAAAAATGTTACCTACAAAGATGAAGCTGGCACCTCCACATCAGATTCCAAAATTGATAGCTTGGTTAGAACCATGGAAAGGATGATGGAGAGAATAAACATGAATGAGAGAGCTTATCCTAAAGAGAACCAAATAGCTCCTCAAAATAAAAATCAAAATTAGAACCAAAACTTAAGAAGGAATCCCCCTCAAATAAGACAAAGAGGCCTTGATCAGCAAGTCTGACCTCCTTTCCAAAAAAACTATGTTGATGAGGATGAGGGAGTGATTGAAGAAATAGAGGAATATCACATAAACTTATTGGGAGTAAACAATGAGGATATTGTTTTCCTCACTAAATAAGAACAAGGAATATACACACCCTATGATGAGGAAAGCCCAGAATCTGAAGATTATAAACAAGGCTTTGAAAATGCTATAATGGAAGTTCACAAACAATATGACCTGAGGAGTAAAAAGAATCAAGACACTCCCAAAAAGAAAACCTCTGAAATTTCTGCTAGGAACAATCCTGAAAACATTTCTAAAAAGACAGCAGAAAACAATAAAACAATGGCTGAAAGTTCTGATAAAAACAAATGAAAAAACACCCAAAATTATGACAAACCTAGTGCTAACCAAAGTAGCACTAGAAACTCAGCTAATGCTCCTATTAAAACCATTTTAACTGTTTTCCATAATAAAAACCAGCAAGTTGATTTTGCTAAGAAAACAGTGACTAAGAAGGCTGATTTAAACATGTTAAAAACTCAGATACCTTTCAGCATAGAGAGTGAAATTGCTAAAAACAGAATCTCGGTTCCTCTCACTGAATTAGTCACCCAAGATGTATATAAAACCCAACTTTTAAGAGCTCTAAACAGAGGAGAACAAATTGATTCTGTCAATGTGACTGATGACAAACATGAGCTTCTGTTTGGACCAGAAGTAGAAGAAAAATTTCAAGAAGGAGGTGTACCTCCCTTTTATGTTAGTCTAAACATCCATGATAAGATTTTACACAATGCCATGCTTGACTCAGGAGCCTCCCATAACCTTATGCCTAAAGTAGTAATGGAAAGACTAGGCCTTGAAATACTAGACCATACAAGGATTTATACTCTTTTGATTCCAATAGCGTTAATTGTCTAGGCCTAATCAAATATTTATGTGTAAACTTAGCACAAATTCCAGCTAAGAGCTTAGTGATGGACATTGTAGTGGTTGATATACCTCCTAAATATGGCATGCTCCTTTCAAGTTCATGAGGTGCTAAACTCCAAGGTACCCTCCAGATGGATATGACTTATGCAACCATCCCTGTCTTTAGTCAACCAAGAAGACTATATAGGGAAACACACATGAAATACATGGTTAGTAGTCAAGAAAAAACAGACAACTCCCCAATTTATTCTATTCATACAGACCTTGACTCACTCATTCTCTACAATGATGAAAATCTTAATGAGCAAGGAGAAATAGATGAGAAACCAATAATAGGAAAATAGGGAAAAAAGGAGAAAAGGCCAAAACAGTTTGCTAATTTAGAAAATTATAGCAAACACAAGGAAGATCCTAGGCAGCAAACCAGTCACCAACATAATGTTGACCATGAGAAACAAATAGAAAATCCTCAACACAATGGAAACCATGAGGAACAAGACAAAACTCAGCATAGTGTAAACCCTAAATAACAACATAGTGGTAGCTATGACAAACAGACCAAAGAGGACAGAAATGACTTTAATAAAAAATCTAAACATGAACCTCTTTAGAGTATGAGTTTTGATGGGTGTTGTAGCAAAACTGGTTCAGGAGCAGGCATATGGGCACATAACACAAAGAATAATCATGTTGAGCGCCATTCATATAGACTAAACTTTCAATGCACAAATAACATAGCTGAATATGAAGCTCTCCTCTTAGGACTACAATTATTGAGAGAACTAGGAGCGAAGAGGATAACTATTCATGGAGATTCAGAATTAATTATCAAAAAAGTGAATGGAGAATATACTGCTAAGCATCCAAGATTACAAGCTTATAGAGATGATGCTATTGACCTTTTGAAAACATTCACAGAATATGAGCTTAACTTTGTCCCTAGAAACCAAAACATTCTTGCCAATGGTTTAGCCTTTGCTGCTAGTTCATGTCAAAAACATTATGACAGCAAACAATATACAGTCCAAGTTAAATATAGGCCACCAATCCCTGATAATGTCAAATATTGGCAAGTCTTTGAAGGAGATAAACAAATAGAGGATTTCCTACAGTCCATAAATGGGTTTGAAATGGCCAATTCAGACTCAGAGTATGAAGAAGACTGTCCTACTAAGGAAAAATCTTATGAAGAAGAAACTCCTAACATTGCTAATATAAATCTGTTAGCTAAAGAACACCCATAGAAAACAAAGTTGAGCACTGATTTAGAACAATAAGATTTTGAAGTGCTACAGTCCCACACTGATAACTTGCCAAAGGGACTAGTGCCTCTAAAAGAGCTGTTTGACTTTAATGATGTTGCTAAAAAGCCAAAAATGGAACCTACTGAAAATGAAGTAGAAGAGTGCAATATAGGCAGTAAAGAAAATCCCAAAATGATTAAATTATCCAAAACACTGCCAACTCATATAAAACTGAAATATCTTGAGCTTTTTAGGGAATTTTCTGATGTTTTTTCTTGGAGTTATGAAGACTTAAAATCATATGATACAGAGATAATCCAACATAAGATACCCCTCAAAGAAAACCAGAAACCTTTTAGACAAAAATTGCGCAGAATAAACCCTATGCAATTACCCCTGGTTGAGAAAGAAATCAAGAAAATGTATGACGCTGGAATCATAGTCCCAGTGAGATACTCAAACTAGGTTTCCAATCTTGTATCTGTGAGGAAGAAATAAGGCTTTGTATAGGCTTTAGAAACTTAAACAAAACCTCTTTAAAGGATAACTACCCCTTGCCCAAAATGGATCATATTTTACAAAGGGTAGTAGGTTCTGAAAGAATTTCTTTGCTAGATGGCTTTTTAGGATACAACCAAGTGCTAGTACATCCTGATGATCAATTTAAAACAGCCTTCACTACACCTTGGGGCACTTTCATGTATGTGAAAATGCCCTTTTGTCTAATGAATGCTAGTGCCACATTTCAAAGAGCCATGGATATTGATTTTTCAGAAGAGATAGGCTTATTCATTGTGATATATTTAGATGACATCACTGTCTATTTCAAAACAGATGAAGAACACCTTTCTCACTTAAGAAAAGTCTTTGCGAAATTCAGAAAGTATGGTCTATCCTTAAACCCCAATAAAATTTTATTTGGCCTCCAAGAAGGTAAACTTCTAGGCCATATTATATCTGAAGAGGGAATAAAAATAGACCCTAAAAAGATTTAAGGCATATTGAAAATCAGCCATCCTAGAAACATCAAAGAGCTTCAATATTTCATTGGAAAGATTAATTTCTTAAGAAGTTTCATACCAAACCTAGCTGAACTCCTTAGAAACATAACAAACATGCTAAAAAGGGAAACGGGAGTTAAATGGACCATTAAATCAAAGCAATCCTTTAAACTAGTTAAACAAGAACTCACTCAAACACCAGTTCTCATTAGCTCTTATTTCAAAAAAGATTTCTTCATTTTCTCCTTTGCATCAGAACATACAGTTGTTGTTGTCCTACTACAGAAAAACATAAAGGGACAAGAGCATCCTATTGCATTTTTTAGAAAGGCTTTAAGAGATGCTCCTTTGAAATACAATATAATAAAAAACAGGATTTTGCCTCGATCAAAGCACTGAAAGACTTCAGAGTTTACATTTTACACTCACACATCATTGCATTTTTCCCACACACAATTTTCAAAGACATTTTGACAGAAGATCCTGATGGAAAAAGAGGAAAGTGGATTGATGTTATATTAGAATATGATTTGGAAATCAGACCCACTAAACTGATAAAGGGACAAGGACTTGCAAAACTTATGGCTGAATCAAACCTCAAAGCCTTAGACATGAACATGATTGATGTTTTAGAAGAACAAGAAGAGTGCACAGCCCCTCTTGTTGAAGAAGTATTGTTGAACTCACTTTGGTATGCTAATATTTTATATGTGCTCTTATATCTTAATGTTCATCCTGGTTTATCAAAGACAAAGGCAAGATTTCAAAAGTTAAAAGCTGTAAATTACTACATTGTAGATAAATGGTTATATTGGAAAAATTCTAGTGGTATATTGCTTAAATGTTTGCCTGAGAATGATGTAGAGAATATCAAACATGAGTTTCATGAAGGGGAATGTGGAGGCCACCTCTATTGGAAGACAACTGTAAACAAAATCCTTAGAGCTGGTTACTATTGGCCCACACTCTTCCAAGATATCCATAAAGTGGTAGTTGACTACCACTAGTGCCAAATATTTGAAAACAAAAGAAAACTCTTACCCTTACCTCTGCATCATATCTCTGTTGAAGCTCCTTTTCAACAGTGGGGCCTAGACTTCATTGGGGAAATCCATCCTTCTTCATCTACCTAGCATAAATGGATCCTCACAGCAACTGATTACTTTACAAAATGGATAGAGGCCATCCCTTCTAAAACTACCACTGATTTAGTCATCACTAAATTCCTTGAAAACCATATTTTGTCTATATTTGGGTGTCCTAGAAATATTATCACTGACAATGAAGCTGCCTTTAGATCCAAAAGGATGGTGGAATTTTTCCACAAATAACAGATCACAATGGGTCATTCCACAACTTATTATCCTCACAGTAATGGGTTGGAAAAATCCTCAAACAAAAGTCTAATAAACATCATCAAGAAGTTGCTAGAGGAAATCAAAAGTCATGGAACAACAAGCTAGTACATGCATTATGGGCTAACAGGTTAACATGCAAGAAATCCATTGGAATATCCCCCTATCAGCTAGTTTATGGAGTAGATGCAATTTTTCCAACAAGCCTAGGAGTTCCAGTCATGAAACTCATCCAGGAGGTACAGTCTGAAGAACATGAGATGATAAGAAGGATAAATCAGACCATAGAGTTGCAGCAAATAAGAGAGGAAGTCTATAACATAACATAGCAAGTGAAAGAAAACATCAAGAAGCTGTTTTACAGAAGGACAAAATAAAATGACTTCAACATTGGTGACAGAGTACTCAAATGGGACTCAAGGAGATAAGACAAAGGAAAACATGGTAATTTTGAAAATCTGTGGAAAGGTCCTTATATTGTCCATTCTACCAAAGGCAACAATGCATTTTTCTTACAGGAAATGGATGGAACAGAAATTTTTGGAGGTCTTGTCAATGGCAGGATGCTCAAACATTATTTCCATTAATAATGTCAAGTTTAAAGCTTTATCCACTGTATATAACATTTTTTAAATAAAAATCATAGCAAAGATAAGTACAAAAATAGAAAAAACAAAGAAAAAGAGGGCAGAAAAAGAAAAGGTACAGCCCCATACCCAAAAAAACAGTACTTCTGAAAGTGTGCAAGCCTAAATGCCACTGTTAATTTAAAATGATACCTTGTTCAGTCATCTAGCCTAATCATGTTTGAACATGATTTAAATTTATGTTGATAAGTCAGTAGAAACAATGGTTGTCAAGATTATTTCAGACTTGACTTGTGAAAAAGAGAGATTAGGGAATTATAAAGATGTTGGTTCGACATGCTCAAAACAGAACCAAAGAGATAGATAAGGATGCATTATTAATGACACATCACAGCCTTGTCTTTCTTGATTTACTTTTATGCAAATAATGATTGTGTGCAGCTTGTTCCAAATGCCACAACCATGGTTAATCAGACTGTCTAATCCTGATTTAAACCATGTTTTAAATTTATGCTGATAGGTTAATGAATGAAGATTTTCCAAATTGTCTAAACTTGGCTTATCAGTAGACTAGATTAGATTAGAAATTGTTCTTAAAGCTCAAAATCTGAGCCAAGAAAGAAGAGAGGGATAAAAATCAAATTCCAAATTTCAGCCCTCAAAGTTTTGTGTTGAAAGTTCTGCAAAATAAAGTTTTGTATGCACATTTGTACAAAGTATCACTGCTCATAACAAATCAGACAGTCTAATCCTGATTTGGTTATGGTTTCAATTTTCTGTTTTAGATTAGAGAATAAAGGCTGCCAAATAGTTTAATCTTGGCAGCCAAGTAGTTTAGGTAGAAAATAAAAGAGTTCAACAATTTAATCCGAACTCTTGGAAGAAATAAGGATAGGAATAGATAGTTTATTTCTGTTTTAAAAAATAAAATGTCAAAGAGTTGCTAGTCCAAATGCACTCAAAGAAGAAGAAAAAATGTTAGAACTAGTGTGATGGGTAGGTAGAGGTTGAGTTGGAATTAATCATGTTATGATTCAGATACTTCGGATCACTTCCTCAAAGCAGCAAATCATCAAGATAAAGGAGGTCTGTCAAGGTGCAAATCAAGGCACTGGTCTACTTCTTCCATAGATTTATCTTTTGAGGTTTTGTTGAAGCCTTGAAAATCGTGCTTCAAACATCGGGGGAAAACCCACCCAGTCGGGACCTTATTACAACTCCTTTTCCGTTTGGTGTGCTGCCTCTGACTCAATTTATAGGACCAGTTTCCTAATAGTGAATGGATTGATAATGAAGTGTTTGTGTAGGTGAATAATGGAACTAACTGAACGATATAATCTATCTAAATTAAACTATAACTTGCAAATAATTCTAAAACTAACCCAGGCATTAAGTATGAATACGACTTAAATATCGTTTCAGTTAAACAAATAACCATGAAAATGTATTATTATTCAACAGAAAGATGTAGTATCATATAATGATAACTCTATTTAAGAAATTAAACAGAGTTATAATAACACATCACATTCATAGTTCTATATATCATTTGCATATACTATGATAGATAAATATTTCTATATCTTCAGAAATGATATGACAAAGAAATATTTGAGAAAACAAGCAGATATAAATGATAGAAAAATTTCAAAGAGAATACTTCATTACATAAGGAAAATAACAGTAAATCGATAGAAATACTAGATTCATTTGAGATATTTTCTTGATGCAATTCAATATCCAGATCCTGCGTTTTAACTTAAAACAACCTCCAAGGTACAAAAATGCAATTCTTAAAGGTAATTTGCCATAAATCACAAGATGTGATCCTTTATAAAAATAAGATGATCAATGGAGTACATAAATGTATCATCCAAGTCAAAATTATTACAAATTCAGGACCCCACTCTAAATGCATGAAAGGGGTTTAAATAGGAAATTAAAAAAACAGATTATCTATAAGGTATCCTAGAAACTATCATCGGAGACCCTGAAAAAGACTTGCGATATCAAAATAAAATAGATTCATTGATTTTCTCTTGTATTCAATGTGCTGAGATGGCAGATTTTGAGCATATCCTTGACCTTGGTTGGATGACTCAGCCTCGAATGCAACTGACCAGTGTATGTGGCATCATATAACTCTGGAATGATGCAATTGATGGCATTTGAAAGGCATTTTATTGTCGTTTGTTGACTATGTGGTTTAATTAAGTATGTCCACATGACATCCCATGTAATATCCTGAATTTTGCTGATTTTATGATTCTTTTTTATTAATTCCTACTTCCACCTGGTATCAGCTTCTTTCACCTTTGGTAATTTACCTGGAATACAATCTAAAATTAAATTAATAGCATATAAGCTATCATTAACTAATTGTGTCAGATTGTTCATCATGGCTCTAGCTCTTGATGTAGCTTATTCTTCTTTAATCAACTGCTTTTCCCATTCAGCAAATAAAATTTCTTTATGTCTTTCTTCGATCCTGGGAAGATTTGCATTTTTTCCTTCTTCTGAGTTTTGCCATGAAAGAAACTCTGATATCTTGTCATCTGCATTCTCAAATTCAAGTCTGAGGCTGACTGATCCATCAATAAGGGAATATGTTATTTCACATAAAGGCTTTGCTTGTGCAATCTTTTGACAAAGATAATCTAACTGCTGAGATAATAGCTTATTTGTTTCCATAGCCTCAGTTTTAAATTGGTCAATTTTAGGATAATCCTTAAATTTATCCAATTTTTCTTGAAATATTTTTCCTTGCTCTGCTTTGGCAGTTTTCTCATTTTTCAACAGGGTTTGTAACTTGGACACCTCTTGGGACAACTGTTATTTCTTATTCAAAGCTTGTTGATCAAGATTTTTCTTTTCCACACTTAGTTGTTCTTCCAGCTGCTTGGTTATGAGTTTTTCTTCTGATAACTGCTACTCCAATTGCATTGTCTTTTGCTGATCATTAGTTGTCTTTTCTTATAGTAATGCAATCTGTGAGTCCTTTTGTTTGATCATTTGATTGACTTCAGCAGCTTTATCTATAGTGGCTGCACTGTAGGCACCTGCATATTGTGATAATTTAGTAAGATCCTCTGAAGGATCTACCTCAATATTCTTCCAGACAATATTCATGAATTCAACTTGTGGGGATGAGAGTGATTCTTGATCTGTCCTCCTTCTATTCCTTTGTTTCCTAACAACAGACCTATGCTTAGGACTATAAAAGATATCCAAAGGAGGGATTTCTTGAACTTTCAACACAATTTCTTCTAATGGATGTTCACAGATAATCTCCATATCTTGATTATTCAGTCTATCAACTTGAGGATTATTTTTCCCTCCAATTTGCTATTCAAATTGCTCATATTGTCTTAGAAATTTGGGAGTAATAATAATTTCAGTAGAATTTACCACTCTTTCCGTGGTTGTTTCTCTTTCAAGTTGATCATTGGGTTTATCACCTGTATTTATTTCCTCAGACTGCATATCGGTCTTAGTACCTGTATTTTCTTTCTCTGTCTAAACGTCAAGTTTTCCAGTTGTAAGTTCCTTCTCAGTATGCATATCAACTTCGTTGGTAGACACTTCTTTTTATATCTTGCTAGCTGTGTCTTCCTTTTTATTTTGTTCTATTTCTATACTTTCAGCTTCTTGCAAAGGTATCCTCAGCTGGTCAAGGGGAGCTTTCAACAATCTCTGACTTCTAAACTGCAAAAATTTGTTCATATCCTCCACTTGAAACTTTGATTTAGCCAAGTCATACACTTGAGAAAATTTCTCAATAGAGACAAATAAATAATCAAATTCATCGGGTTCATGCTCAAACCTAGCAATTTGAACCATAGTTGTGAAATCGAAAGCTACTTTATTTGGATCATATTGTCTCCCTGGGACAGTTGCAAGCTTAATATCTCCTATTTTAATGACTTCCTTCTTAGCATGTTTGAAATCATTCGGAGTATAATTTCCACAATGAAATGGGAAGGTAGGCCACATCAATTTCTTAGCATTCCTTAAACATCTTGAAATTCCTCTCTTTGTCAACTGGTAAGAAATTTCTTGGGCTAATAGTTTGTCAGGGACATATAGAGGTAAGATATGGGGTTCCACAATGCTTCCAAAAATTCTGATGTAAGTAAATCTTTCTTCTCCAAACCAATTACCAATAAGAGATACATCATTCTTTGCTTTTTTAGAGAGCCGGCGAGGAAACTGGTTAAAAATGACTTGATAGACAAGCAACAAAAAACCATGACAAATCCTATATACATGATTTTTAAAATGGACTTTCCACAAGAGTTTATGATAAATGTGGATCAGAACAGGTTCTTGTGGAGTCCATCTCCAACCTAAAATAGGAAATTATGAATTGAAACACAGGGCATCTAAGATATAGGCACAAAAATGGAAATGAGTTGTATTTCCAATGTATTTATCCTTTCTATATTCCAGAATTCTATTAGCTATCTTGTCAGAAAGGATAACCGACCAATCCATAATTTTAGAATTTATAGCAGCATGAATAAGAGGTACCATTTGAATTGAAAACCTTTCAAAATTATTATTTCTGAAAAGCCTACACATCATTGCAACAGCATAGCAATATGGGGGTGCAAGAGACTCCATGGAGTACATACCTGATGCTTCATTTTTGTGTTTTTCTGGAGCTCGTCTCCATTCCCTTATTGGTTCTGATTGAGTTTCATTGTCTTCGGAGAAATCTTTAATGAAGGCTTTGTTATAGATTTTTTGAGGGTCTGGCAGATGGGACATCGCTTTTATATCTTCTGCTCTGAAAGACCCAAACGTTTTTCCCGCAGCTAGAACAAATGTCCTGTTTGTGATGGTGATATTGTCTATCACCCAATATATGACATCATAATAGGGGAATATATTTGCTCGAATTATTTGAAGAAAATAATTTGCAAGTGCTTTGAGAGGAGTTTCAGAATCAGAATTTGAGTCTTCTTCATCCGGTACTGTCGCCTTTGCTACTGTAACAGTAGGTTTTTCTGCTTCAAGCAAATTGTAAACATCTTCCCATGAAAGCTTCCCAAGAACCGGACATGTCGTATCTGTAACTAGTTTGATTTTGGCTGGTTTGTCTTTTGGGACCGAGGGAGTGACAACAGTCTTTGCAGCAACAACATTTCTTGCTTTCTTAAATTTCTTAAACATTTTTGCGTCTGGTATCATTTCACTCGCTCGGTGAATGAGAGGGTTGGATGGTCTATGGCTCTGCAAATGAGAAAAAACCTTTTAGAACGGGAAGGAACAAAGTTAGAAGAACAACTGTGTGAAAAGATTTTATTAATGATCCCAATTGATTAACTCATCTTAAACTTAAATGCCCTCCATAAGAGTCACATTCACGCATTCATATAGAATCGATCACCATTAATCGTTTGATTTTATAATTAATAATGATAGTACAATCAGATATTGGCGATTTGAAATGTTAATGTAAAACTTTCCTTTTGGATTTTCCGATTGCGATTGATAAATAACATATGCGCGGCGCAAATAGTAATAAACAAAGACTTAACTGTCCATCGCATCAGAGATTTCGAAAGGGAATCAAATATAATTTCATATATTCCGCTGATTTTGTGATTGCGATGATAGTATATCGCATCAGACATTCTCAAAGGAATTAAATTGTATATGATTTCCGCTGATTTGCGATTGCGATGATGGTGGGGTCCATCGCATCAGAGTTTTGCAAAATAAGTAGATATAATGTTGTTCCTCCGAAATGCGATTTGCGATAAGTCGTATCGCATAGGGATTTTATAAATCAAATAAAACGTAATGTTACTTCTTGTGATTGCGATGGATCGCATCGCATCGGAGTTTTACAACAGACCGAATGAAGGGTATCTTCTTCGGAATGCGATTGCGATTAGGTTACATCACATCGAAGTTTTGCAAAAGAAAAGTGAAACTTTTAAGACCTTACCGATTTGCGATTGCGATTTACTTTATCGCATCGGGATTTTTAACATGAATGCTCCTATGTTTTGTGCCGATATGATATAAGACTTGATAGTTCATCGGATCGGAAAAATTCAACGTCACATTTGTTCACTTGTATTTGATATATGCAATATGTGATATATGACTTTTAAACAATGAATCTTTTTATTGTTTTATATAAAATAATCAGATTTTCTCAAAATATTTTAATTTATCTCAAAAGAAAAGGGGACCTATTTCTAAACAAACTTTATTCTAAAATTATGAAATGGGGAGGGTTTTTGTACCATACAACAGGACTCTAGTTACAATTTTTTTCAATTGAGGACATTGGTTGCCAAATGACCCCCACCAATGTGTTGCAAAGAAAAAGGCATTAATTAGTAACTTATTTCATTTCATTACTTATTTACAAATTACAAGTATTTATAGATAATTTTAATTGTAAATTTGTAAAATATTTAACTTGAAAATAAAAATAAATTGGAATCGCTTACATGGTTGATCCACATCTCTTCTCATCTTTGCCAATTTTTTCCCAAAGGTACTAGCTTCCATACTGAAATGAGTAAGTTGTTTATGTATTTCCAACTGGTCGGCATGGTTAGGTACCATGCGTTCCAAGAAATCAATAAATCCATCTATGAACTCCCCAACTTGTAGATATCCTAGTTGAGATTTATAATGATACTTTGGGTTCAAAAAATAATCAACTGCATTTATAGGATGATGGAGTTGATTGTTCCATCTATTATCAATGACCTCCCACATATGTCCATATTTAGCTAACTTATCCGTGTAAGCTTCTCGTATCTTCTCCTTTGCATAATACATATCCGCATAAATGTAGCCCATGGTCAATTTTTCCCCATCCACCATCCTTAGTGGTATCACCAAATTGGTACTAATGGGCTGCTTCAATAGTGAACTTGGAGTAACTATTTCAAACCACTTATAGCTATAAATTATCCTTTCTAGCCTAAGAGGGCTCTCTCAAAAGGATAAAGGATATTAAATGAATAAATTGAAAGCAGATGTATAACTCTGAATTGGATTGAATGTGTTTGTATGTAGGTGAAAAATGTATAGGGTTTACAACCATTGGGCTTATGGAGTCAGTGCTAGAGAATTCAGTGAAAATGGCTTTCCTTGTGGAAGTTAAGGCTTGTAGATGTTTCAATGAAAGGAAAACTCACACAAAAAATATTCAATAACTTAATGTTCAAAGGAAGTCAGAGAATGAGAAACACAAATTTCGAGTAATGAGACATGAAGATATTGAAAGAAAAATATTAAGAGAGATATATCATAGCTTAATGATTAAAGGAAGTCATAGCATGATGTACATGAATTATGAGTAATCAAGAATTAATACATTGGAGGAAAAACATTAAACAAGATAGAACAGTAACTCATTGAAACATACTAAGAATCTCAGGTGAAGAAAAGTTGTACTGTCACTGTATATTTCTCAAATCCCAAAGCTTTACAAAGTATTCTTCTGGAATAACATTTTCCAACCTTGTTTCCTTCGAAATCCTGCCTATTAATATGCCTTTCACTTTTACATAGGGTCTGCACAGTTCGCAAGACCATCGAACCCTTCCCTTTGACACATCATCTAACTAAAAACTAAATATATAGAAACAAAACAGACATTGGCTAAGTTTAGGAGTTAGAGTCCTAATAGAACTCAAATTCCTATTAATTAGATTTTCAACTGAAATGAGTGCATCTTTACAATGGAGAAGATGATGTGCTTATGTGCCAATGACCATGATCAAGCCATAGAAACATCCACTAGATTAAGAAACAGATCTTCCTATATTTAAGGAGATGACAATAATGACCATGAAGCCATGTCTTTAGACTGATTTTTAGCATAAGAAAACCTTATTTAAGGAGATAACCTTGCTGGCATATTCCATTGCTATCCTTTTTTCTTCCCACGTGCTTGGTTGGCCTTCAACTTTCCTCTAAAATTCAAAAATTCCATCAAAATTGTGCGCTGCAAAAACAGAGTGTTGTAGGCAATTCCGCAGCAACTTTTAGTAGCGCCTCTATTTTAAACACTTTTGCAAGTCATTTTGACTTTATTCTGCCATCAGTTTTTAAAATAGGTTAGGAGGGCTAATAAAAAACTTCCCCAAACTTTAATTTCAAGTCTAACCACCCTTTTATCAAAAAGACATCTACAGAAATTCTGTAGCGCTTTTTGGGCTTCAAGCCTGGAAAGCACTATGAAAATACCTAATCTGTTAGAAACGCAATAAAGAGCCGCAATTTTAAAAAATTTCACCTTTTGATGAGCAAAAACTAATGGGTGACATCTTCAAAACTGACAAAAATTTACCCTACTGCTCAAACCTTGGTAGTTCTATCCTTCTCTGTCATTTGAAGCTTGAATGTCTTTAGGCTCATTAATGACTGTAATTTGCAGGCCTTTCTTTTTTAGTTCATCCTGTATCATTTCCATGTGCTCTTGAAGGTCCTTTAATTGATTCTTCAATGATATTCTTTTAGCTTGCAAGTGCATATTCCTCTTTCTGGTATGTTTGGCCAAAAGCCTTAGAGGTCGCGTTCTTTTCAACAATATTTTAGCATCACTTATGGATCCTTTAAAAATTGAAAGTTCAATGTTCCATTTCTCCATCATCTGATTAAACTTAATATTTTCAGTCTTGTGTTTCTCTGCATCCAATTTTAACTCAATTATTTATTCCCTTGCTTCTCTTAGTTGTTCTGTGAGGAGCTCCATTTTTTATTTTTCAACCACCTTCTCCTTTCCTTTTCTTTGCATAGTGATAACTTCCTTTACTGGAGAGAGATCAACAATTTCTTGTATCAAAGGCTGCTTTCCTTTATCAATAGCTTGAGACATAACATCTTTGGCCAGTTGTGATCTAGTCAATGGTTTTCTTGGTTGGAAGACAAAATCTGCCTCTTCTCTACTGAAGTCAAGATTTTTGGCAGTGATAACTTTCTTTTGCTTTCTACTCCCTCCAACATCAACAGCCTGGACTACTGGGGATTCTTCTATATCATATCTTAAAGGATGGCTTCCAAATTACCTTTCTCAATTGATTGACATTTTGTTTTAATCCTTGTCATCCTTTCATGTTTATTCTTTCTACTGACTTTTGGTTTTTTTCTTGCAGTTGTTGACCTTGGGACTGGTGTCCCTTGTGCATGTCATGTATCAATCTCCATTGGTTCTTCTTCAACATTCATAGGCTGTACAATATGTTCTAGTTCTTGATTCTCCACCTCTGTTTCATTAAAAGGCTGCTCATTCTGAATTGAGGGAGTGCCCTTAGGTTTAGGGGTCACTACATCAACTTCATATCCACTAAGAAAGAGAAAAGAAAACCAATATCTTTTTATTTTTCCTAATTCCTCCAGCACTAATAGCTTAATAAACCCATGATGAAATACATATGTATCACTATTTTGTGGCCTAGCCTGCACCTTATCTGCCATCTTGTTCAAGCCTCTAAATAGGTAAAAAAGAAGATCAATGGCTTGTTTACCAGTGAAATGTAGCTGAAGCTTGAAGTGATATTGGTAAACCATGTGGAACCTCCCTTAGCAAGTGAAATACTTCTAAATTATCATTATCATTTTAGAGTAGTCTTATTTCAAATATGTTCTTGGAATCCCAACAGCTATGATAGTTCCAACATATTCAGCCTTCATGAATTCATCACAATTTTGTAGCTTGAATTTGGTGGACTTAAAGCACTCTTCACCTTGCCTTGGGATCTTTGTACCTTGTGCTATTGTCTCAGGGGAGATAGAAAAGTTCAACATTCCTACTTTAGATGTTGTGCCAGTGAAATTTGTTGCAAAATCCTTTCATATTTGAACATGAAAACCCTGCACCTTCTAGCAGAATCTCATGCAACCCACATTTCTGAAGGCTTCAACAAAATTGGGTTCTTCGTTCAACATCTTAAGATCCATTGGTTCAAATCTCATACAAGAACCTCCCTTATGTACCTTCTTCTTGGTTTCCATCCTCTTTATACTACGTAGCTTCCTCACTATTGTGACACCTGCAAATAGAAGGATGGAAAGAGTTGCTTTGGGACATAGATGAACCTGCTTTGGTGACAATATAACATTACATGCAAGAGATCAAAACTGACTATGACAGGTAGGAGTTGAACGAGCTAATGACAGTGCAGGAGTGAGTGGAAATATATTAAAACAAAGTTAAAACCTAATGGTGGAAAAGATGAAAAATGAAGTGGAAAGGGGGAATAAAAGCGCAACAATCATGATTTAAAATGATAATGACTACCATAACTAACTGAAAAACCCCACTTTTACCTAAACCAATGAAAAAATGCCATGTCATTTAGACCTCTGTCTCCCGCAGAAAAACATGATTTTGCAGCGCCAGTAGTTTAAATTCTGACAGATTCGCTACAGAAGGTTTAGGTGTTTCCATAGCGCAAACTGTCATTTCGTAGTTATGTCTGCTACGAAATCCGGTAAAGCCAGACAGGTTGACAATGAAGTTTAAAAATGAACCTTGAGATGATATGCAATGACAACTGAATGACAAGACATGGTTTATGATAATTTTTATCCTCAGGATAGAAATGATTTCCACCCCTCTTTATCAATTTCATGATCTAAATTGACATAACACAAAAAACTAGGAAGACCCTATCCAAGAAACCTTTGAAAAATTTTGAGTGTGATAAAACTTGGCACCTTAACAAGGGGCTTAGTAATTTTCACAAGCTATGCAGACCTTTTCCAAAAATAATTTTCAAAAAAATTATTTTTGGTGTCTTTTCCATCTTGTCTACGAGCCCACTAAGATTCAGTCTAATCATCAGAAGAAAAAATTTTATGCAGGCTTTTTTTGTTGAGAACTGAGACATTGCAACGTGAGGAAGTGAGTTGCAAATATCATAATTGTAGGCCTAACAATCTCTTTGTCCCCAATGTTTTATCACATTAGACTCGATACCCATGAGTTGTTGTAGATGTATTTTGTGATGCACTTGGCATGCTCTACATTTTTTTTAACCCACTCCGCTTTTCCTATGTCCTCAAGCATGATTTCTATGCAATGTGAAACACATGGAGTCCAAAACATGGTCTTATATTTGGACTCAAGAATCTTTCCAACAAGAACATAGTTTGAGGTATTACCTGTGATGACCCGCACAACATTCTTCTCCCCTAATTCCTGAATAATCTCATCCAAAAGCTCAAATAGAAGGGTTGCATCCTTCACCTTATTATATGCATCAACTAATCTCAAAAACATGGTTCCTTGAGGGCAAGAAACAAGGAAATTACTGATAGTGTGGTTCTTTCCATCTGTCCATCCATCTCACATGATGGAAAAATATATTTTGAGCCATGACTCTCTATGCTCAGCCAAATACTCATTAATGGAAGAAATATGTTTTTGCAAAAGAGCTCCTCAAGTTATGCATAGTAGGGTCTTTGAAGCCCTTTCTTGTAACTATAACATAGTCCCACATAGCTTGGTAATAAGGTGAACAAGAAACATTAAATGGGATATCTGCATCATACCACCATCTAGCAATGTATTGATAAAAAATTTATTTGCATTATTTTTTCCAATGTTCATCCAAAGTGGATTGACGACTTGGATGGGAGGAATTGGGATTAGCAGAGGCAGTGGCGGCAGAGGATTAAAAATAAAGTTGGATGTTTGTTCTCTTTGTTCCTTTAGATTGTTGGCCAAGGGAAAGAGGAACATAGGGAAAGGGGTCATTAGTGGAAGGGAGAGAATAGGAGTCTTAAATCTCATAATCATCATACCCACTCTCTTTCATAGCTTGTAATAATTCCCTACTCCTTGAATGGCCTTCTCCCTAACCTTATTCTCCTCAAACTTTTCAAATTTTGCAAGGTCTTGTGCCCTAACAGGACCTAACACTTCCTTTGGTGCTTCACATGGCTTTACTTGACCTCTTATCCCAGCCAAGTGTTGTTTCAATCTGAGAATACCCCTGTCTCCAATACATTTATTGCAAAATTGCATATCATTTTTCCATCAATCACATCACAATGAGCCCATGCAATGTCCTTGGATTTTGGAGCCATGTTAGCTTGAAATAATTAAAATTTGCAAAGAAATTTTCCATTTAAAAAAAGTTGTAGCTAAGAAAAATGGAAAACCTAAGATAGATTTAGGAAAAAAAATGCATATGTAGCCTACAAAATTTGATAGCATAGAACACATAACAATATTTAATACATGGAAAAAAGTGAAATGAGGAAATTTTCAAGTGAAAATCCTTACCTGCAAATGCAAACTAGCTTCCTTAGCCTCTTCTTGAATATGGCAACTTTACTAACAACTCCAAACTATCTCCAAAATAGCTCCAATTCTAACTTCAAGCCTCCAAGATGACTACTCTAGCAAAAACTCAACACTCTCGAGGCTCCCAATCAAACTCACAAAAACTCCAACTGAGATGTGTGAGGCAAATGAGGTGGGTGAGCTCCTTTTAAATGCTTGGAGAGGGTGTTTTTGGAGCGAAACAACCCTTACTATCCTCCAAAACACCCAAGAAGCTTCCAAAAAGAGTATGTGTGTGTCCGTCACCATCCGTCGTAGCCTTGGTAATGAATCGACTAGTTTATGACGAAGTTGGCCGGTTTGACCATAAAGTAGTTGGTTCTGTCATAAACTGGTCGGTTTGGTCCGGTGATTTTTTGGTGAAGGCATCTATTAAACCAGGTTTTTGCTTGGTTCGACTCGGTTTCCTAATGAACCTCCCAATTTGACCAGCTTCCGGTTCATGTCGACTAGTTTTTAAAACTATGGTAGTAAGTAAATGTTATTTTTGATCAAAATTGAATGATATACAATAGCCTCATAAAGGTTTACCTATCTAAACATTGAATGGCCATGAAAAATGAATAGTCATGTATTTTGACTATTACCTCTTCATGAATAATAACCTTTTTAATAATTACTTAATTATTTTTTTATATTATTTTTTTTATTAATTTTTTATTCATAACAATGGGCTTTGTGATTTGAATCTGTTATTGCTACCATAACAGATTCAAACTCCGTCTCCTCACGCAATTCATAATCCATTATGGTGTATTTGCGTTCAACCGAGACTACACTAAGTGGAGAAACATTTGAACTTCCTTGGCATTCTGGTCCAGATGCACCATCATCTCGCTTTGTAGTCCTTTGGTCTAGAAAGTAACGTGGACGCAGAATTAAAAAAATCTAAAATAACTAGAAACAAGGGAGAATCTAAAAAAGATCAGCAGTCGGGAAAGCCAAAATGTAGCATGAATAGACTACACTGATAACAGTTAGTTTTCTAATAAAAAACATGAATAACCAATGGTTAGTTTTTTAACTAAAACAACTGCATTAAAAATATTAATGTGATTATAATTAATGTTAATTATTATTTAATATTATTTATTATTATTTAATTTTAAATAATAATAATAATAAATATATATATATATAATAACTACTTTCAAGTTTTGATATAGGTCCACTAATACTTGGATTTATCCCGTGGAAAATATGGTTTATTATTATATTAATAATTGATTTATTTTTTATTCATCATTAATATTCTGAATATTAATTATATTAATATTAATATTGTCTATTTAATAATATTAAAATTAATATGGTTAATTTAAATATTATTAATTAATATTTTAAAAATATTGTTAATTAAAATACTCTATTCTAAAATAGATACATTTTTTTTAAATTAATGGTTGAGGAAATAATAAATCTAAAGAAATAATAAACTCGAGATTTATATTAAAAATCTAAGAAATTATACACCCAAAAAAAATTTATAAAATAGATTTAAAAATCAATTTTATAATTTTTTTGTTTTAATTTAAATAATCTATATATATATATATATTAACTTTAATCTAGATTTGCCAAAGATATAATTCTAATTCTAAGTCTAAACATTTAAAATATAACTTCCAAACAACTAACTACCTATATGTAAATAAGAATCACATAACAAATAATAATACAATTTGAAAAGCTACATGCAAGAAAATAAAAATAAAAAAATTAACGAAACAAAACAACTTATCCTATAACCACAAACCAAGTTTATCATACCACTCCCTCTAAGCATTCTTGATTTCGATATCACCCTCTTAGTGTTGAATTAATGGAGAATATGTATTATTGGAGTGAGGTTGTTTCACTGTTATAACGTGTGTCCTAGATTAGGTTCAGTTCCTATTATCTAGGTGCCAGCTCCAGTATCCCTATTCTAATGTAAAATTATATATTTGAGATTATAATGATTAATGGATAGAGCGTTCTCTGCTTGGGCAGTCTCCAGGTGCATCTTGCTCACTTGTGAGCTACTAGTTTCCAATACATAAGTTTCATCCTTGTGTATTTTTTAACATGGTATTAGAACCCTAGTAGTTGGAGAACCTAGTGGCAGTGCACAGCCTTGGTGGTTGGATCCCAGAGCCATGGTGGCTGAAATTTGGAGCCTTAGTGGTTAGAGAGAAAAAAAAATAAAAAATAAAATAAAATCCCTGTCACATAGGAGTAACACAAAATTTTGGTATTATAGGGGCACTCGTCAACGAAATTTTGGTCGGGAGACAACGCGCATCTGAGGCTAGATCACGCATTGATCGACCCTTTCTTATAAATATTTGCATCAACGCTCCCTAGAAGCATGGACCCAACACTACCATTATGCGTTGGTATCCCTGTGAGATGTGACCAGTCTTGGGTTTGTGATTGTGTTTGGTGTGGTTGCTGGGATAGTCGATCTATCTGTTGTGTTGCTTGAAGTCGATTTGGTCATGTGAGTGTGAAGAGGCTAATGTGAGTGCCAAACTGGAGCAATGGAGGTCGAGATCATGTTTGAGCATTGATTTGGAATTTTTCTTAGCATTATGCTCGGAGATGTTGAATTTTTGCAGTCGTGGGGACAACGAGTCGAGCTTCCCACAACATTAAGATGAGGAGACCACTTGTGTCATTAATCAACAGTCATAGGTGAGGATCTGGATCATATCAGATAAGATTGACCTGTCCACATCGTCGAAAGTATGTTGGCGAGCTTCAGAAGTTTGTTGAGCTTCTTGATCCGTCTTAGCAATCGTCAATGCGTGACTGGAGCGTGGGCTAAGGAGACCTAGCGTGAGGAAGAAGCGTGGCACAGCAGAAGCGTGGGTCAACGTTTTGGAGTGGATTTGCCCACAAGCTGCATGGTGTATTGAATTATTGTCACTTTGTTGTAAGTAGATGAGTGAGCACATTTTTTTATTTTCATTTTCTTGAATTATGGTGGTGTGTTATGCCCATTGTGGGGCCTCTATTGGAGAGAGAATTTTTTTTTGAGATCACTCTTCTAGATCTAGAGATAGATCAATTGGAGACAGATCTAGTAATTGAATTCGTTTTTTGATTAATTGCTGGAGGTTGGAATTTTTTTAAGGCAGATATATAGATCAACCTGTCACCATGAATAATCAGATGGTAGAGGGGTACGTGAACGATAGCAATAAGCTCAATGGGTCCAATTATTATAGTTGAAAATTCAAGTTGCAGACCCTGCTTAAGGGACAAAGTGCATGGGTGATTACAAATGGGGATGAATTGAAGCCGACTACAGCCGGAGGCGGAACAGTTGCAGCAATTCAAGATTGGGAGAAGAGGGAGAATAAAGTGAAAGTGTTGTTGAAATTGTCAGTGAAATATTGTATTATCCCTCACATCATAAATTGTTAGTCGAAAAATGATATCTAGACAACTCTCAAGTATTTTTATGAGATAAAGAATACAAATCATTTATTGTTCATGAAGAGAAATATTTTCTCCATCAAAATGGAGGAGAGTGAATCAGTCGCTGCATACATCTCTCGAGTCAAAGACCTTAGAGATAAGTTGGGCGATATAGGGGAGAAAATGTTGAACACTAATATTATCATAGTTACCTTGAATGGTATGACTGGCGATTATCATATGTTTATTACACCTGAATGCAAGGGAGAAAGCCCCCAATTTCAAAGAATTGACAGGGATCTTGATGCAAGAGGAAGAGAGGTGGATGACTATGAAACCCTAGAATTCATATCTTGCATTAATGGCAAAGAAAAATCCTTTCAGAGGAAGAGAAAGCATAGGAAAGAAAGGCGGAGTTACACCACAGAGAAATCCACCTCAAGGTATATCTTCGACCAGAAATGATTCAAGGATCAAATGTTTTTACTGTGGTAAATCTGGTCACATTACTAGGAATTGGCATAAGAAGAATTTTGATGAAAATCAACATAGACATAAGAAGTGTGCATGCCACTTTTCTAATGAAGATTAGAATGCACATTGATATACATGGGTCGATGCAGAAAAGGTCATTAGGAGGTGCTTATTATTTTTTATTATTTGTTAATGATTGCACAATATTTACCTGGGTATATTTTCTCAGAAAGAAGAGACATACTTTTGAATATTTTAAAGAGTTTAGAAGAATGGTTGAAAAACAAACAAGGAAGTTTATCAAATTTATCTGCTCAGATCAAGGGGGAGAATGCAAGTAGAGTGGATTCATAAAATATTGCAAGGACCATGGGATAGTTCAAAAATTCACAGTACCCCACACTCCTCAACAAAACGGGGTTGCAGAGAGGAAGACCAGAACCTTGGTGGAGTGTGCACATAACAGGTTAAAAGGTAAGAACCTGTCTAACGGTTTTTGGGCAGAAGCAATAAATACTGCAGTGTATTTAAAGAATAGGAGTCCAACAAAAGGCCTTGATCTTAAAACTCCATTCGAAGCTTTATTGGGTTTTAAGCCTGTAGTTAACCATTTAAGATTTTTTGGCTCGAAAGCATTTTCTCATGTTCCAAAAGAGGATAGGAAGAAACTGGATTCAAAGGCCATTAAATGAATTTTTGTTAGGTATTGTACAAATATTAAAGCTTATAAATTGTTTAATCCCTCTACTCATAAAGTGTTTTCAAGTATATACGTAGTATTCCATGATCAGGTGGATGAAGCAAATAGAGACAAAGGCCATTAGGAGTGGCACATTCCTTTCCTGAGTGAGGACAACAATGAGGAAATTAAAGAAATCCATGAGCAGCAAAGATAACAACAAAAAAATAATTAAGTTATGTAGGTACAGTCAGCAAGCCAATTACATCAAGAAGTCAGCAAGACAGATTTGAGGCAAGTCCACCACTGAGGAGATCAGGTAGGCAGACTCAATTACGTGCACGGTATAGGGATCATGCTCTTATAACTAGTATGTTAAATGTTGTTTAATCCTCAAATTATAAAGAAGAAAGTGAATACGATGAATGGAGGGAAGCCATGGAAGAGGAATATGAGTCAATACTTAAAAACAAAACATGGTATTTAGTTGAATTTCCGGAAGGGAAAGAACCTATAGGTTGCAAGTGGTTATATAAAACCAAATTTAAATCCGATGGTAGTGTAGACAAATACAAAGCTAATTTGGTAGCTAAACGTTACTCACAAAGAGAATGAATTGATTATGAGGAAACCTTTTCTCCAGTAGCTAAGCTAAACACTATTAGAATGATGATAGCTTTAGCTACAAAACATCATTGGAGTCTACACCAATTAGATGTGAAGTCTGCATTTTTAAATGGAGATTTGAAAGAAGAGTTTTATTTAAACAACCAAAAGGTTTTATCACACAAGGGCAGGAGCACTTAGTATGAAAAATAAGGAAGGCATTATATGGTTTAAAATAGGCACCTAGGTCGTGGTATGAAAAAATTGATTCATTTTTCCTGCAGCATAGTTATAAGAGGAGAAAAAATGACCCAAATATGTATACTATTTGGTGAAAAGGGGATTTTTTTTCTTTATATGTAAATGATCTTATTATTATAGGAAATGATGTTGAGCTCATTAAAGAAATAAAAGTGCACATGTCACAGGTTTTTGAGATGAAATACCTTGGATAGTTACACTATTGTTTGGGCCTTGAATTCTGGAGGGATTCTGGCCAGAATTTTCTGTCTCAAGGAAATTATGTCAGGAGCTTATTGAAAAAGTTAAAAATGGATCAGTTCAAAGTTGCCTCAGTGCATTTATAGTAGAATGTCAAACTTCAGAATGATGATGGCTCTAAGGAGGTGGATGCTAAACTGTATAGACAACTAGTTGGGAGTCTGATTTATTTGACTCCAACTAGACCTGACTTAGCTTTTTCAGTCAGTGCATTGAGTTAGTTTATGTCAAAGCCTCTTGAGATTCATTGGGTGGCAGTGAAAGGTGTCGTAAGGTATTTTCATGGAACCTTAGAATTTGGCATAAAATGTACTGATTCTTTTGATGTTAGATTGATAGTTTTTTCAGATTTAGAATCAGCTGGAAATCTAGATGATAGAAGATCCATAAGAGGTTATGCTTTCAACATTGGGTTCGGGGTCATTTCATGAAGCAACAAGAAGCATAATAGTGTATCCTTGTCTTCAATAGAAGCAGAGTACCAAGCTATGTGTGCAGCCACTTATGAAGTGGATTTTGTTGAGAAGACTTCTTCATGATGTTGGAGAAGAAAAAAAAGATGCTACAGTAATTCGATGTGACAACCAAATCTCAATCAAGTTGGCGAACAATCCCATGTTTCAAAAAAACACAAAACATATTGATACTCAATTTCACTTGGTTAGGGAAAAGGTTCAGTCTAAAGAAATTTTCATTGAATATTGTAGTATGTCTTGTAAGAATGATCCAGATTTTTTCACCAAGCCCCTTGGAAGAATTAAATTTAAATTATTTAGGGAGATGTTAGAATTGCAAGTGAACTATTTCTCCATTAAGGGGGAGTGTTGAAATTAATGGAGAATATGTATTATTGGAGTGAGTTTGTTTCATTATTATAGTGTGTGTCCTAGATTAGGGCCAATTCCTATTATCTAGGTGTTAGTTCCAATCTCCATATTCTAATGTAAACTTATGTATTTGAGATTCTAATTATTAATGGATAGAGCATCCTCTGTCTGGGCAGTCTCTAGGTATAGCTTGCTCACCTATAAGCTGCTAGTTTTCAATATATAAGTTTTTTCCTTGTATAATTTTTAACACTTACGTCTGAGTATTCATGACATATCTAACAACCTGGATAGATGTGGGCAAGATATACGATAATAACAAAATATTAAAAAAAAAAACATAACAAAAGTCATATTCATACAAGAAAAATGACAAGAACAAAATGATAAGAATTATGTAGTTGAGTTGCACTCAGTAATAGAACAATAGGTTTATCCATGTCAGAAAGAGATATGTCTGAGGATATGTTAAACCGATTGACTAAACCTCCAATCTGTAATTAAATCTAAGCATACCAAAGTTTTATTTATCAAATGAAATCAGAACTTCGATAATTTTCAATGGAAATAAATTATTTACTTTCTAAAAAATCCCTTCACCCGAAAGCAATCCTACCTTCCACATCAGATCCTTCCCTGCAAACTGGTAACAATAAACCATTGCAAAAACTCACCCCATTAGTACAATATAGAGTTCCTTCCAAGCACGTCCCACTCGGTTGTGAAACTCCTTGGGGCTTTCTTGAAACAATTGATATCCTTTATAATTTTCTCCTTGGTGCTAAATACAGTTAGTCTTCATGCTTCCTTAATGGCGTCAAGGCTGGCTAAATATATCTCCACTTCCTCATACACTTCGTTTGGATTGGCTCCATAATTCCCATTGAACTTTGGAATGTCAAGTTCGTAATAGGTATTGAAACGTTCCTCAATTAGAAACAACCATCGATTCACCAACTGTAGCAACTGTGGAGGAAGGAGGTTTCAGATCAGAGTGAAGAGACCAATCAATGACCAAATTTGTGCAATCACGTTCTCCATCTTCAAGCAATGATTTCCCTCGCATTTGATGTAAAATTAAAGTTGTAATGGTCCAGATCGTCGGAAAGACCCACGAGAAGATATGATTATTGTCTGTGATTCAATTTCCTTTTGACACAATGTACATCGCATTTCATTTTTTTTCCAAAAAATTATTAAAATCCATCTTAACACACCACAACCATATGTTTATAGGCATTTAAACGAAGCATCTTTTGAGCATATTCTCTTGAGAATCAATTTAGATCGTCGATTTAAAAAAAAAAAAACAATAGGTCCTCATCCACAGGTTGAAATAAGAAGCCTTAAAGCTAATTAAGAACATGAATAATTTGAGAATAATAGTCTAACCAGCTTGATTTTTTTCCCTGAAAATTATGGAAATTCTTGCAAGATTTTAATGAAATCAGACAAGAATTTTTTTAAATCGAGGTTACAACTGTCAAACTTCAAAAATTTTCTTACCCCAGAGGTTTTTGATGGTGTTAAATCCATTTCCACCATCAAGAATACTATTCGAACACAAGTACTACTTTACTTTTTGAATTTTTTCCCACCATTTTTAACCGTTTGGGAAATTCCTCTACCTCAATAGACTTGTCAAAATTTAAAAAAAACAATTATTTGTATACCTTGTTTTAGTCAAAATGCTTTGACTCGTAATTAATTTGTAAATTTTTAGAAACTATTTCCAAAGTTTATTAAATTTTTGGTAAAATTAAATGCTAAACTTATTTTTTTAGAAATTGGAAATTATTTTCTGAAATTATAAAATTTGAATTTCTAATTTTTAATTGGTGGATGACTAATTTTATGTGGTTTATAATCAATTTTAAAATTTGTTTCAGAAAACTTAAAAAAAAAAAAAAAAAACCTCTAATGGCCATAAAATAATCATCCAAATTCTTTTTCAAATATTTGGATTTTTCCATAATTAATATTTTATTTAAAAAAATAAATAAATATATAGATTTTTCCATAATATTTTTTTCCATTCATTATCATATTTATTAACCTATAATCATTTCTTGTTTTCTTTCTATTAATTGTTGTATCCTTTCTAATAAGAATGTTTTTTATGATATCAATGTATTTCACATTTTTCCATTAACATATTTTATTAATCACAATATTTTTTTATTGTTTAATTATTTAATTATTATGACCATTTTTTCATAAAACTATGTTATCATGTAACAATAGATTATTAGCAATTTGATTCCCCCTCCACAAACGTTGTGGTGCTTAAATCTTGCACTTAATATAACTAAGTTATATGATCACATTCACCCCATATGTGTTCTCACTTATTTATATTTTTTTTTTATAATAGAGAATCTAAAAAAGTTTGCACTTGGGAAAGCTAAAACATAGCATGAGTAGACTACCTCGTTCACTAACGGATAGCTTTCTAATTAGGAGCATGTAAAACTTAGTAGGAATTTGAGCCTATAGAGAAAAATTTGTAGAAAATAATAGAAATTTTCTATTGCTTATGAAATCAAACTGAAATAAAGAGATTACGAATTTCCTCTACTATTTCGAGGAATGGAAATCACAATTTAGAAACACATGCAATGACATGTCATCATTAAAACCACAAGAACACAATGATTTTATAGGGGAAACCAACAGGGAAAAACCCCTCCACTACTTTTCATTAATCAGATGAGAATGAGAAACTATTACAATTTCTTGCTTTGATCCTAAAGCACACCCTCCACTATAAAACTATTCTCCTATTGATTGTCTTGCTTTTGCCAACACTTAGCCAATTCAAGGCCCCAACTTTCTCTTATTTCCTTGCGCAATCCAAGATAAATTGAGCTCCTAAATAATAGGGTAATTCCCTATTTCCTTGCTCAAATCCCAAGGAATTGATCATTTTCTTAATTTTCAAGGCTATACACTCAACCGACATACAATTGATGATTACAATGTGCATTTTCCTCCACTACAACTAAGAAATTTGAATTCCATGCATGTATTTTCTATTTTTAGTTGATTGACTAGTTTAACTGAGATATCAATGAGTTAACAATAGTTCTACTACTCAACTAACCTTTAACTGACTAAATTAGTAACTAGAGCTCAGTTAACTAAGTTCAACTGGAAACAATTGAACTAGATTGCTAAATTTTAGCAATCACTACAGGTAAAACTCTACTCCAAACTTATAACTTGAATTTATTGACTTAACTAGTATACACGGCCATGTCACTCTAGCTAACTACAATTCAAGTCATCCTATTGATGTGGAAAATTTGAATTATTTAATTTGACTAAGGCATAAGACAAATTGAGTCTTTCTTGTTACAATTTCTAACATTCCCTCTTAGCAAGGAAGGGTTTTTGCACCACCCTTATCCCGCACCTATGAAATTCAAATTTTCCTCTTGATAATTTCTTTTTCAATATATCTGCATCATGCTCCTCAGTTGGAATGTACTGTAGCATCATAATTCTCCTGTGTACACAATCCTACAAGTGACGGTACATGATATAAATGTTCTTGAACTTGTCATGAAATACTGGATTCTAAGAGAGTTTGATACAACTCTGATTATCACAATAAATCATTTTCGGATCCGTATCCTAACTGAAATTACCCACAAGTATTGTCCTCATCCATATGGCCTCACATGTTGCTTGAATTGCAACCATGTATTCAACCTCTGCTAATTTGAGTGTCACAAACCTTTCTTTCCTGCTATACCGGGAAATAGCTGTATACTCAAACTAAAGTAACACCTAAATTAATTTTCATGTCTGATGGACTCCCTTCCCAATATACATCAGTGAAGCCTTGGAGATTCACTCCCTCTGTCCTCTTTTACCATAACCCATAATAGGTTGTGTCTCTAAGCTATCTCAACACATGCTTTGTTGCCTTCCAATAAAACTTGGTAGGTTAACCATGGCTTGACTAAGTTGATTAACTACATAGCATAAGTTAGACCTTGTGTTCAACAGATACATCAAGGATCCTACAAGTTATTTGAAGATGTTAGCATCTACTACCTCTCCTGAAGAATCATGCTCCTTCCTCTAGTTTGTAGCTAGAGGTGTGTCCATAGGCTTATAGTTCTCCATGTAAAATATTTGAAGTATTTCAGAGGAGTACTTCCCCTGACTCACAAAAAAATCACCATCGCCCTGGCATACTTCCAACCTAAGGAAGTAATGGATCAATCCCATGTCTTTCATCTTGAATTATCTTGCAAGGTCCTCCTAGTAAGAGTGGATCAACTGCTCATCCCCTGTAAGTATCAAGTCGTCAACATACAATACGAAGAGAATCAAATTTCCATCTACCACAATATGATAGATATTTACATCTGCTTCACTTTTGGTGAAGCCCAATCCACTGAGTTATGTGTCGATCCAAGTGTACTATGCCCAGGGTGCTTGTTTGAGACCATAAAGGGCTCTCCTAAGTCTGCACACATGCGTATCCCTGTCATATGTCTCAAATCCCTATGGCTGCTCTATGTAAATTTATTCCTCAACAACATAATTGAAGAAGGCTGCCTTCACATCCATCTCATGGATATTCCACCCCATCTATGCAACTAATGCTAGAATGATTCTAAACAAGAAATAGCTTGCCACTGGGGAAAATGTTTCCACATATTCCACTCCCTCTACCTGAGATAATACTTTGGCGAAAAATCTATCCTTGTACTTCTCGATGCTCCCATCAGCTACATGTTGCAATTTGTAGAACCATATTGAACCAACCACTAACTTGGTCTCTGGGCTAGCACCACCTCCCATACATTGTTCTTCATGATTGATTCATACTCCTCCACCATGGCATCAGTCCACATTGGTTGAGAACTTGCTTCCTTAAATGAAGAAGGCTCTAAATCAATGATTTTTGTCATGAGATCCATATACCCAGTGTACCTATCTGGTGATATCCTCTACCTACACTAAGATATAGGATATCCCACATTCTCTCATGCATCATGCACCAATATTTCAACTTCTCCGGTTCTCTTCCTCCCCTCTTTGGAAGATTTTGGTTAAGTGGGTGCCTCCACTCAACCTCCTATCTTCTCCCCCACTTGTGGCTGCTCCACAACATCCTAAAGCTATGCCTGAGGCTCCTCCTTAGGAACTAGAAGCTCCTCCTATGGTGGGATACTCAACTCTCACTCTAGAGAGAATATCATAGTATTCTCTTCATCAAAATTGACATCTCTCCTCACTATTGTCACACTGAGATAGGGAAAATACACCTTGTAATTATGTGGTGTCTTTGTGTATCCTACAAAGACTCCCATATCAGTTGTAGGCTCAAGTTTTTTCCTTCTATCCTTGGATACATGACAATACACAGTAGCTCAAAAAATTCAAAAATGAGATACATCTAGCTTCCTCCCAGATAAATCTTCTTTGGGTGTGATCAAACCAAGTATTATATGAGGGCTCATGTTCTGCGAATAAATTACGGTGTTGCATGCTTCTGCCCATAGATGTGATGGCAACCCTTGATCATGCAACATGGCTCTTGTTTCTCCCACTGTGCTTATGTTCTTATTTTCAGCCACTCCATTTTGTTGTGGGGTATGGGGTGCTATCATTTCTCTTCTAATACCCTCTTTGGAACAAAATTCCTTGAAGGTGATAGAAATAAATTCTCCTCCATTGTCACTTCTCAGGGTTTTCAATTTCCAACCAATCTCACTTTCAACCATTTCTTTGAATTCAACAAATTTTGAGAAAACTTCATCTTTCTTCTGTGTGAAGAAGATCCAACAGTTTCTAGAAAAGTCATCAACAAAAATCACATAATACTTGTGTTTACTTGTAAAGGCTATAGAAAATGGTCCACACAAGTCATAGTGGACTTGCTCCTAGATTTCTCCTTATTTTCTCTCTCAGCCTTGGAAGGTGGATTTGACATATTTCCCCAATGTGAATCCCTTGCATACATCATGTTAGTCAAGGGTGCATTTTAGGAGACCGGTGGAAATTTGTTGCATGATTTTTAAGGCTCCATGGTGCAAGTGTCCCATGCGCTTGTGCCATAGTTCTCCAAAATCTCAAATATGTGATTTTTTTCCTTGATACTCAGTGCATCGCAAGCTTCCACCTAAATTTTGTAGATATTTTTTACTCTAACTCCAACCTGTTTTTCTTTCCTGATAGCTACATGTCTTAGAAAGGCTTTACCTTTACTGAAAATAAAACCATAGCCTCTATCCTCCAATACAACAACAGAGATAAAGTTATTCTTTGGCCCAAGTACATATGTGACATCTTTCAAATGAAGATGGGAGCTTGACTCCCTCTTAAAGGCTATTATTCCAATTCCTTTGGTACTATACCTCCCATCATCCCAAGTTCTATGTGCATATGGAGATCCTTCTCCTCTAGGCTACTGAATAATTCTTTACATCCTATCATATGGAACGAGGCCACTAAATCTAGGTACCACAACTGCCCATTACAATGTTATCCATGCATGAAATTAGGGTGAAGTCTAATTCTAATTGTGAGGCAATTATTTCACCTCCTACTCCTCTTGAAAGCTTCTTGTTAGCCTTCTTGTGTAGACACTTTGTTGCATAGTGCCAATATTCGTGGCAGTGAAACCATTTTATCTTGCTTAGGTCCTTCTTCTTGCAATTTTTATCGCTAGAATCTAGCTTGCTTTGGGCCTTCTTGCTCTTAGATTTCTTTCCTTCCCAAACAAGGAAAAATTCTCTTTCTCCTTAGCTTTGGATGTTACTCCAACTCTGGTGTTCCTTCGAATTTCTTCCTGCACCAAATCAGACCAAAGTCTCTCCCAATTTGGTAATTTTTCCCTTCTATTTATAGAGTATTTCAGAAGGCCTAGGAAATCTAGGTTCACTAGCTCATAAGAGGAAAAATTTACTCCTAATCCTCCAAGTTCATCTTGAACCTGAGTGAATCTAGAGAGGTAATGTGGAATGGTTTCATTTTTTTGCAATCAGATGTTTCTGAGCTTGTCCCTCAATGCTAATTTCTTGGCATCACTTTTATTTTTTAATAACTCAGTGAGGGTCTTCTACATAGAAAATGGAGTTTCCTTTCCATGTAAATTCGAGACAATGTGATCTCTCACACCCTCCAAGATGATCCTCCTGGCTTTTGCGGTATCCATATTCCACTTGGCTAATTGTTGTGCATCTGATGTTGTTGGTTTTTTAATGTCAGTTTTGGTGTATCTGAACACTACATTGTCATCAAGTACAACTTCCAAGTTCCCTCCAAGGCATACTCCAATCTCAATCCGTTGAAAGACATTTTCCCACATAGAATAAAATTTCTTTGTTGAATCTGCAAATTGAAATTTCTTAAGGAGAAGATCTATTGACTTATTTCTAACGTGATTTATGCTCTAATATAAGGTAAAATTAATAGAAATTTTTTACTAATGATGAAATCAAACTGAAATCAAGATATTAAAAAATTCCTCTATTATTCTACACAATGGAAATCACAATTTAGAAACACATGCAATGAAATGCAATCATTAAAACCACAAGAACACAATGATTTTACAGGGGATCCCAACTAGGAAAAAACCCTCCGCTTCTTTTCATTAATCATATGAGAATGAGAAACTATTACAATGTCATGCTTCGATCCTGAAGCACACCCTCCACTGTAAACCTATTCTCCTACTGACTATACTGCTATGGCCAAAACTTAGCCAATTCAAGGCCCCAACTTCCTCTTATTTCCTTATGCAATCTAGGAGAAATTGAGCTCCTAAATAATAGGGGAATTCCATATTTCCTTGTGCAAATCCCAAGGAATTGATCACCTACTTAATTTCCAAGCATGTACACTCAACTAGTATACAATTGATTATTACAATGTGCTCTTTCCTCCACTCCAGTTAGACAATTCCAATTCCATGCATGTCTAGCCTATTTTTAGCTAATTGACTAGTTTAACTGAGAGATCAATGAGTAAACAATAGTTTTACTACTCAACTGACATTCAACTGACTCAATTAGTAACTAGAGCTCAAATAATTGAGTTCAACTAAAAAGCTAAACTAGATTGCTAAAATTTAGCAATCACTACATGTAAAACTCTACTCTAAGCCTATAACTCAAATTTCCTGACTTAACTAGTAGACAAGGCCATGTCACTCTAGCTAACTGCAATCCAAGTCATCCTACCGATGTGGAAATTTTGAATTACTCAATTTGACTAAGGCATAAATCAAATTGAGCCTTTCTTGCTACAATTTCTAACAAAATTAGAGATATTAAAAAAATTGATATTTTTTTATAATAGAGAAAAATTATATAATTATTTTTTATGAACCATCAATGGAGTTTGTACTTGTGGGGGTCTTATTCAAAATATATATATTTAAACCATCTATGATAGTCCTTCACTTTTTCAATGAACCTCATTTTTTCTTTTGTTGAGATGATAAAAAGAAAACTACTCTCCCTCAATGATTAAACTTAATCTCATTTTGCTTTTGTTGAGATAATAAAAAGCAAACATCTATAAAAATGTATTTTTCTTTCAACTCAAACGAAATATAATGTATTTTTAAGGAAAGTAATTAAACATGATGTAAAGGTATATTCTTTATAATAATTAATCTCTCACTTAATAATTTCTAGAGAAGAAATGTGTGTTGCTTACTTTTATTCAATTTATTGGTTTATAACAAAATTTCAATATATGTGAGAGGAAAACTCAACCATGGCTTATTTTACCGAAATTATCTACTCACAATGAATGTCATGGATTGATAAGTAAATGCATATGCCTTACTAAATAGTTAGTAGTCAGTCATGTCAATTGTTTCTCCAAAATCTCCATCCTCATTTTATATAACAAAACAACAATATTTGAACCAATAGAGAAATAGAAATTATCTTCTCACAGTGAATTTCATGGATTGATAAGTAAATTCATATGTCTTACCAAATAGCTAGTAGTCAGTCATGTCAATTGTTTCTCCAAACTCTCTATCCTCATTTTATATAATAAAACAACAATATTTGAACCAAGGGAGGATTTTTATAGCCTAAGTGAGATGTGTCATGTCCATAATGCATATTGGCTCAAAAAAATAATTAAAATAAAATGAAAATAAATATAATGTGCACATGAGATTATATATGTGTGTGTGTGAAGTTCATTTTGTAATTTAATAGATATTTGTAACAAACCTAGTGAAAATTCCATGTAATAAAAGTTAATAAAGGAAAAAAAAATAACCACAGTTGATGGGACACTTAATCCAAGTTGAATGTTGGGAAAAATATCCTAGTGGATGTTCATTTCAGTTAATATGGCTAAAGAAAATTTCAAAGGAAATGGAAAAGGCTTTGGAAAGACAAATAGCCTTTTTGGCACATTTATTTATGAAAATAATGGAAATTAGGAGAAAAGGGAGGTGAAAGGTCACATGTTGCATGTGAGGAGGAAAATAATGGAAAATAATGGAAAATGAAGAAAATATAGGCCTCATCAATAAAAATTATTTTGGGGATCAGTTGGTACCTTTTGCCAGTTAAGTTTTGGAGCTCTCTCTCATTACTCTCTCTCTCTCTCTCTCTCTCTCTCTCTCTCTCTCTCTCTCTTGGACACTTAGAGTTTTCTTGGAGCACTTTGGTATTGGATCAAAAAAGGAAAAGAAGGAAAGAGGAAGGAAGGAAGAGCAGGATCAAAAAAATACAATAGGATTCTTTGTAGGTATCAATTTGAATTTATGTTTTCCTTGCTATATTTTGCATGCATGGTATTGCATGTGGTTCTTTTTATTCATTGCATGGGTTTTTCTAGGTATGACAATGCTTTTAGCCTAGCCTTGCCATTTCCAGATATCCATGGTGTGATGGATTTCTCATGTTTTGGTTGAGATGGATTCAAATCTGAGTGAGGTGAATCTCCAAAATGATATAACACATGGCTTAGTAACCCCTAAATTGGATAGTGCGTTTCCTCGGTGGGCCTAGGAATCCTTGATCGGTGAATGGAAGGGCATACAATAAATCCTAGAGGTGTTTTTCTCTCCATCAAGCATAGGAATCCCGGGTTGGGGTATATGGTAAAGCCTAGAGGGTGTGTCTCAATTTAGGGCCTAGTAATCACTGAATTGTACTGTGGATTGCGGTAAAGCCTAAGAGACTAGGAGACATGAAAATTCCTCACGGCGTAGGTGGAGAAATCCAGTGGCATCCATGCTTTTTTTTCCTAGTGATCAAGTGGATATCATGGTAAAGCTTGTATGTCATGTTTATTGTATTGGCCTAGTGATCCGATGTGGATTACGGTAAAGCCTGATTTATATTGATGAGGATGAAGTGGTTTAGCCTCGAGTTTCCCTGGTTGGTTCTTTTAGTTTGAGTCGCACATTCATACTTGGAATATGGCACAGGGGTGATTGGCTGAAGAGAGATTTGGATTAGCCAATCTATGGTCGGGTGGAATGTGGAAGTCCCATCTCGAGTTGGTTTTTTCCTTCATCAATAAGAGGTTATCTCCTTGCAGTTTTATGTGTAAATTTATTGGCTTATATGTCGATTATGTGGTTGATGTATCCTCTGTATTTATGTTTTTATTATGATGGTTATAAGCATGTATTATAATAGTGATGATGTATGGCTCTCCTCATGTTTTTATTTGTAAATGAATAAACAATGTATCTATGACCTAATAGATGACAATGCAGCTAATGATGCAAGGGAACAATCCTTCTTGGTGATTCTTAGATAAGTATGAGACTCATATGCTCAGATATTTTGTTTACACATGTATATTACATATTCATGATATGTTTTAAAAAGTGTATGTAATGGCTAGTAGGGGTCAAGTCTAGGCCTTGTCATGGTTTTTGCAAATACATCATTGTTTCATTGTTATATTTCATTTCTAAACTTGTCATTGAGTTCTAGGCAATGACCTGGACTCTAGGCTTGAAATCTCATGGACGTAGGCATAGGTATGGAAAATTTATTCCCTGGATGCATGCATACCTATGTCGTGGAAGCATCAAGATCCTCCTAGACACACCCGTGCCTATATTGCAGGAGTGTCTAGTGGTAAGTGGGTTAAAAACTCAGTGGGACTGAGGGGATAGTTACCTGAGTGGTTGGGATGGTTCTTGGGAGTCTTTTTGTTGATGTGGAAGGTATATATGATGTGTTTCCATCAGTTCCACTTCCTTAAGGTCACCTAGGAGGTTGAATCTCATCATAGTAGCCTCTGATCACATATTTACCCCAGTTGGCCGATTATTTGGGTAGAAATGGGAGGAGGGTGTTACAGAGTGGTATCATAGCATGGTTCACCCCTTGGACTAGATGGGTGGTGTTTGTGTGGTCATGCATTCATGTCTGTTGCATGTGTGTTAAGAATCCTTTTGGTCTATATTCTTGTTGCAAATGCATGGTATCGGTCATGGTTGTAGTGATGTCATCATGTGAAAGAGGATGATTTTGTTGTGAAATGTGTTGTCATGAGTGTAGGATTGGCTATGCATTGTTAAGTGCGTCAATGTTTACATGTTGACAGTGTACATTGGTATGGTTGTTGTTGTTATGCATGAGGTCATGGTATGTGTAGTTGATATGGTCATGCATTGATGACTAGACTCTAGCTAGAATGATGTTATGTGTTGGTACACTTAGTTGTTATATGTCTATATGTTGTTATGATTATGTTGATTTGTATGATCTTGCAAATGAGGTTTCCTCCCCGAATTATACTAAGGTATGTTGGTTTATCATGATTTGGTTTAGCTGACATATTGTGCCTTGTAAGAAAGCGATCAAAATGAATAGCAAGATGGTAGACTATAAAGACTCTCCCTATGAATCATATGAGCAGCATGGTGAGTACTCTTATGATTTGGAAAACACATTAATAATCTTGGAGGAAGAAATAAGGAGTTGTAAGGAAGACAATGACATGATCATGCATGAACTAGTGAAACAAGAAAATTTTAACGCAATACTTCTTCAAAGCTTGTCAAAACTGTAGCGGATAGGGCCACTTCGAATCAACCATGGACAAGAGGATAGAACAAATGGGGCATATGGAAGTAGGTCTCCTGGTAGACACAAGTTGGATAGAGCTAACACAGTGAGAGATGGCAGGTTGTTGGATGCTCCGGATAGGAGGGGTGATGATTCCATGTACTACTCTAGTTCTGGTTCGAATAGACATCATGATCGTTATCGTTATCATCCTTACAAGAGGAGTGATAGGGGATACTTTCCAGATGAATGTAAGAAATCAAAGGTAGCTACTTTTGATGGAGACTTGAAGAAACCATAAGATGCGAAGGCTTTGATACTTGGGATGAACAAATTATTTGAGTTGCATGGGTACACAGAAAACATGAAGGCTAGAATTTCTATCTTCAACTTGAAAGGTAAAGCAGACATTTGGTGGGAAGATGTGAAGTGGGTCAGAAACATCAGACAAAGGACTTAATTTGGCATGAGTTCAAGAGGATTTTCAAGAAGAATTACTAATTGTTATAAAGGTACTACGACTGTAAGGCTAAAGAATTCTATGAGCTAAATATGGGATAAATTATAGATGAATACACGACTAAATTCCTTGAGATATTGAGGTATGTAACCAATATTGAAGATGAGAAGTCCAAAGTTCAACGATTTGTCAGTGGTTTTCCATTAGCACTTAGACATCAAATTGAGTATGATAAGCCTCGTTCACTTGAGGAAGTCATTGGGAAGTTGAAGCATTGTTATCAACAGTCAAAGTGTAAGAATGAATCTCAACAAGGGGGGAAAGGGAAGGACTAAGGTAAAGGTAAATGAAATCATAAGAGAGAAAGGCCTTAGAATTCAGAAGAGAAAGATAACGTGGCACTGCAAAAGAAGTCCAATGTAGATAGACAGGGACATGGATCACAACAACAACATAAAGGTGATGGTACTAGATGGTTGGAGTGTTGGACATGCGGTAACGAACACCTTAAGAGAGATTGTCCACATCATCAGGGTGGTAGGCCTCAGATATATAGTGCACAAGAGGCACACACTGTTGGGGATGTTGGGTAGAGAATTCTCGTTTTTATGCAGTTGTGGACAAGAGGCAGGAAGATCACCGTGAATCTATCATTGAGATGGATGGTAAGATTTGTGATCAAGTTATTTCTATTTTAATTGACCTTGGATCTAATTATAACTTTGTTAGTTCTGAATTCATGGATAATTATGGTTTGAATAAGGGAGTGTATGCAGAATATTGGTTAGTGCAGTTGGCTATAGGTACAAAGAAAAGAGTTCACCATTGGACAAGATCTTGTGCATTTGAGTTAAATGGTATGCCTGCAACAACGCACTTGAACATATTTCCATTAGGCTCATACATTATGTTATTGGGTATGGACTGACTATACCTTCACAAGACCAAAGTGGATTGTTATGACAAAGCCATTGAGTGCTTGGATGAAAATGGGGAACCAATAGTCTTATAGGGAAAGAAGAAAGCCACATCAGTTAGGATGGTGACAATTATGCAAGTCAAGTGTAGTCACAGGAAAGGGTGTGTGTTGTTCACAGTACATATTTCTAGTGAAAAAGGTAAGGAAGTTGAGGATGCAACTGTTTTAAGAAGGTACCCAATTCTACAACAGTTTTAGGATGTATTTCCTGCAAATATTTCATAGTTTCCACCTCACAGGGAGGTAGACTTTTCTATTGAGTTGGTACCAGGGGCAGCTCCAACATCAAAAGCACCTTATAGGATGAGCACACCTGAGTTGGTAGAATTAAATTTTCAGTTGAAATAGATGCTTGAAAAAGGATACATTAGGCCAAGTGTATCACAATGGGGTGTACCAGTACTGTTTGTGAAGAAGAAGGATGGTACTCTCAGATTATGCATGATTACAGGCAGTTGAACAAAGTAACCATCAAGAATAGGTATTCATTGTCGAGGATTGATGATTGTTTGATCACTTTAAGGGAGCAACAATGTTCTCTAAGATCGACTTGATATTGGGATACCATCAGGTACAAATAAAAGAAGAGTACATCTACAAGACCACATTCAAGACCAGGTATGGGCATTACAATTTTGTTGTAGTTCCATTTGGTTTGAATAATTCTCCAAATACATTTATGTGTTTGATGAACAGTTTGTTGCGTCCTTATTTGGACAAATTTTTTATTGTACATATTGGTATATTCTAAAAATGAGGAAGAGCATGTCGAGCATTTGGTAGCATTGTTGAGATTGTTGAGAGAGAATCAGTTGTATGTTAAGCTCAACAAATGCAGTTTCTTCTAGACTGAGGTACATTACCTGGGACATGTTGTTTCCAAGGAGGGAATTGCAGTAGATCCATAAAATATAAGGGTCGTCATGGAGTGGGCAGCTCCTAGAAATGTAGATGAGGTGAGATCCTTCATGGGGTTGGCAAGTTATTACAGGATGTTACTTATCTTATTACATCACTTCAGTGGAAAGGTAAGAAGTATGAATAGACAGAGGAGTGTGAGGCCAATTTTCAGTAGCTTAAGCAGTTGTTGACACATGCTCCAGTGTTAAAGATTGAAAATCCGGACAAAGATTTTGTAGTATGTACAAATGTGTACAAGAGAGGACTGGGTGGGGTCCTTATGTAGGATAGACAAGTGGTATAATGTGAGCCACAAAAACTAACCAACACATGATCTTGAGCTAGCAATGATCATACATGAATTGAATATGTGGAGGCATTATATTCTTGGCAGGAGGTTAGTATTGATAAGTGATCAAATTTGGTTGAGATACTTATTTGACCAGTCGAATCTGAATGCAAGGCAAGCTAGATGGTTGAATTCAATATCAAGTACATCAAGGGAAAGGAGAACAGGTTGCAGATGCTCAGTAGGTGGGTATAGGTAAATCACATAGCAATTATGAGCTCCTATGAGACATATTTACAGGATAGGCTCTTGCAGACAGGTCGGCAGGATGATAGGTAT